>JAVJIF010002710.1:67500-394257 GCA_038442645.1 Agave tequilana | reverse complement strand
GAAATCTTTTTTCAGTCGGTCGACCAAACGGTCAACTGCCACTATCCGAGACTTGGGTAGTGCCAGTCGATCGACTGGTCCTAAGCTAAGGTCAACCGGTCGGTCGGCCGAGTTAGTGGTTCTTGGGCTTGTGCACATTCTGTGCACGTTGGATGACCTCTCGGTCCACCGAGTCCTACTTCAGTCGACCGATCGGTCGGCTGACAGCCGCCCAAGAATAGGAATTATAGGATATAAAACTTGGACATTGAAATACCTATAATTCCAAATCTCCATAAATTTCACAAAATTAAGTTCATGTAAATATTTGAAGCATGATATGCATGAATAGAATCTAATACACATAATAAGTGAAATTTCTTATTTTGACAATAAGCTCCAAAATAAGTTTTGATGAAATCTTTTCCTGAAATATAAAGATGTATTCTTAAAAATCAACATCAAAACTATATTTTTCAAGAACTAAAACTTGATCATGAAAGATATGAAATATTTTATGTGTGTGTGCATGAGCTTGGGCAATCCACATTAATCTATTATTTACATTTTATTTAAAACAAAAATCTTAAACTTACAAACATGAACTCAAGTCTTGTCGAAAATTTTCTTTTGAAAATCTTCTTCTCCATCTTGACTTGATCCATGATCTAGACTCCTCTTTGAGTACTTAATGCGAGCTTGAAGCGCGAGCTCTTGAATCAACATGTAGTAGCTTCAAAACTTGACTTTGAATCATTTGTTGAAGATAAACACCGACTAAGATCTTGATTGAATATCTGAAACTTAATAAACACAAGATCATTAGTGCTATAACTACATGAGTTTAATCATTATCAAAACTAGAGTGATGGGACTTTGGGCCAACAATGTTAACTTGACTGGAATTTGTCTTGCGATTTGAGCAAGTTGGTAAACCTGCCATTCTATTGATGAGAATGACAAGTTGAGATTTTATCCACTGGGGATACATCAAAGTCTCACTGTCAGAGGTGTAATGTTAACATGACAAGCTCGATCTGTAATTCATTTCGTTAAGGAAGTGAGTACGGCTTTTTGTGGATTTACTATTCCATGGAAAAGAGAATTGGTAGAGGATTTTGGTGGGGATATTAGGGAATAAGTTATCAGAGGAACTATTAACGTGACAAACACTGATTTCCCTGGGGAATGAAAATTTATTATTAGAGGTGTAAAGTTTAAACATAACAGTAATGAGATTTTGTGATTTAAGCAATTTAAGTGGACCTATCATTCTTTTGGGGAGAATGACAAGCAGGATTGGATTTATTGAGGATCCATAGAGATTTTTATCGTCAGAGGTATAATGTTAACATGACGGGTTAGTTTTTCGATTTTAACAAATTGAATTATCAGAGGTGTGATGTTAACATGACAAGGATGTGTGTTAGAGGTGTGATATTAAATTAGCATTAAGAAGGTCTCATTTTCATTAAGAAAACTGAGAATTTCACTATCATAGATGTAATATTAACTTGACAGTGAAATGAATGCTAGAGGTGTGATATTACTTTGCTTTTGAAAGTCTCAGTTTCATTGAGAAAATCGAGAAAAGATCATTGTCTTAGGTGTAATATTAACTTGACAATAAAATGAATGTTAGAGGTGTGATATTAACTTAGCATTTGAAAGTCTCATTTTCTTGAGAAAATTGAGAGAAGATCACTGTCAGAGTGTAATGTTAACTTAACAGTGAGATAAATTTGTAATTGAGCAAAGCAAGTTTGGTTAGAGGTGTGGTGTTAACTTGACTGAGATTAGTCTTGCGATTTGAGCAAGTTTGGTCAGAGGTATGGTGTTAACTTAACTGGAATTTGTCTTGCGATTTGAGCAAGTTTGGTCAGAGGTGTGATGTTAACTTAACCGTGATTTATCTTACGATTTGAGCAAGTTTGATTAGAGGTGTGATGTTAACTTGACCGACTTTGTCTTGCGATTTGAGCAAGTTTGGTGGACCTGCCATTCTATTGAGGAGAATGACAAGTTGAGTTTTATCCGCTGGGAATACATCAAAGTCTTACTGTCAGAGGTGTAATGTTAACATGATAGGTTTGATCTGTAATTCATTCCGTTAAGGACGTGAGTACAGCTTTTTTGTGGATCTACCATTCCATAGAAGGAATTGGTAGAGGATTTTGGTGGGGATATTAGGGAATAAGTTGCCAGTGGTAACTATTACGTGATAAATATTGATTTCCCTTGGGAATGAAGATTTACTATTTGAGGTGACATAACAGTAATAAGATTTTGTGATTTAAGCAATTTAAGTAGACTTGTCATTCTATTGAGGAGAATGACAAGAGAATATTGGACCCGTTGGGAATCTATTGAAGTTTTATCATCAGAGGTTTATTGTTAACTTGACGGACTTTACTAGGGACTAGGAAATGACTTGTCAGACGTGTGATGTTAACTTGATAAGGGTTCGTTTACTGCTAGAGGTGTTATTTTGAACATAATAGTACTTTGAGTGGACTTGCCATTCTGTGGGAGAGAACGACAAGTGAGGTTTGATCCACTAAGGATATGAAAGTTTTACTGTCAGAGGTATAATGTTTACGTAACAAGTTCGTCTGTAGTCATTTCACTGAGAAAATGAATTCAGCTTCTTGTGGTCCTACCATTCCATGGAAGGGAATTGGTAGAGAATTTTGGAGGAGAAGTTGGGATCAGGTCCAGTAGAATTTTTAGCAAACCCTCAGCTATCAACAGATTTGGTATACCTTTACCAACTACCGTTTGAGTTGGGCTAGCCATGCTATTCTTCTCAGCATGATGAATTGTCGAGGATTTTTTGTTGGGCTTGGAAGCCAACTTTTTTCCTCTATCCTTAGCCGTCGGAGGAGTTAGATTGTTGTTCCACAGATAACTTCTAAATTCTTTCTTGGGATTAAAGAAGTATAAATTCTGTGGGAACTTACAGAAAAATTATTATTCCCTATGAGTACTTCTTTGATCAGAGGTGTATTATTGAACTTGATCAGGGATACTCCTTCTTTGTTAGGAGTAGTACATGATGCACTTCCTAGGGATTCTATTCCATGGGGATGACAAATATCGATGGAATGGTTTAGACTGTTCAGAGGTAACTGTTGAACATGACAGTCATAGAAGTCGGATCACCTCGTAGATTCAATACTACATGCTCTTGTAATCTTCCTGATTAACTCACGCAATTATGTCTTTTGCTCGCTTCGCCTTATAAGACTAGTTGCTTTCAGGTGTGACTTTGAGTTACTCCTATTTGAGTTAGGAGTATGGTTTGTAGGTTGTGGCGACAAGTCTCTATCAGTGTAGACTGTGACATGTCACTTGGACATCGGAGCGCCATACTCCGAAATCTCTCCACAAATACTTTGATTGAGTCTCCTTTCTTTTGCTTTGTAGCAAGGAGAGTTGGCACGGATATTTTGATGTCATCTTCGAAGAATCGCGCCAGGAAGAGCTTCTCGAGGTCGGCCTATTTCTTGATAGAGAAGGCGTGAAGCTTCATGAACCATTTAAAGGCAACCCCCTTGAGGGTGCCGATGAATAAACGAGCCATGATGACATCATTTGATACTACATTCTCTGTTTAGGATTTGAAGTAATATAAATGTTGGTTTAACGAACCTTTATCGTTGAAGGCATGCTGATTCGGTGCCTCGAACCTGGGAGGATAAGAAGCTGAATCCCATTCGATCGGGTATGGTCTGACCATCTCCACTTCTTGAAAATTGCTTCGATTTGAGATAGCATCCAGGCGTTTCTCAGGCTCGTTTATCTTCTTGGTATGATTATCTTCTGAATTCTCTGGTTCTTTAAAAGAAGAAGACTTAAGATTTTCACATCCAATGTTGTTTTCATTGTCATTAGAGTGTTCGGATGTAGAGTTTTCATCCTCCTTCTCTTTACCGTTACTTTTGCGGGAAGAAGCTTTAGTCTTTAGACTTTTCGTCTTCTTCTTCAACCTTTTAAGAAAAAGAGATATCATCTTCTTAAGATTATTGATAGACTCTTGTTGGGCTTAAAGCATCTCGTGATGTGCCTGTTGCACTTGAGCTTGCTCTTCAAACTTCCTAGCTACCTCTTCTGGAGTGCTGGCCATATATGCGAATGCCTCTTTCTCCAATTAGGAGTTTGACGAATGAGACTCTATTATGGCAGAGCGCTCATCGATTGATTCAACTCCCTTAGCCAGGTTGTTGTAGTCAATTGGGGCTATTGTTCCTGTTCAGATCCGAGTATTTCTGCAACTTTCTTCAGGCTCGATCACTATTTCTTTCAAGCCTGAGAAACGTTCAGTATCTGACTCCTCAGAACAAAGGGCAAGTTGCTTCCCTTTCGACTTGCTTGGTGTGATGCTTGGACCCACCATGTTGGAAGTCACCTCCAGGTACTCAGCGTCGAAAAATGACTTCTTCTCGCGAGATTGTCGCCTCTTTGCAGAGTTTGAGTTTGAAGCCTTCGATAATAGGCTAAAAACTGACGGCTTAGTCATCTGAAAGTTGCGGTGACAATCAGAGAGCATCGCCGAGATGAACTGCTTGCAATGGCACTAAGGAGCAATTTGATGAGAGTACTCATCTTTCTCGCTAAGTAGTCCCTCACATCCGTTGCAGGGGTATTTGAAGAACTAACCTTGAACCCCATAGGGGTGAGAGCTTCTCAGTTCACATTTAAACTTCGCCTCTTAGGGCTGGACGCGAATCTCGCGTTTCTGAAGTGAAACGCGACGCTTGCATTCTGGTGCAGCCTCCTGCTGAATGCGGGTCTCGTGCTTCTGAAGAGAAACACGAATATCGTGTTTTGACACTGTCTGCTACTGAACATGACACTCACGTTTTAGAATTGAAACGCGAAGGTCGTGTGCTGGCGTGGCCTTAGGCTGAACGCGAGTCTCACGTTCTTGATGTGAGACGCAGACCTCGCACACTTGAGACTGGATGCGAACTTCGCGTTTTGGTGCTAAAACGCACAGCTCGTGAACGGAGCATCGCATTTTGTTGCAGAAATGCGAGGCTGAACGCGAGCTTTCGTTTAGTGCCAACATCACCGTCTTCAGCTTCTATTTGCAGATGGCGAGCTCGACGTCTTCGTCGATGATCAGCAATCCGCTTGGCTTGCAGGAGTTGATGCAATCCCCTGCAAACTGAGTTTACTGAGCCTTGAGAGGAGTTCGGCGGCGAGATTAGCCTCCGCCACTGTGTTGTCCATGAGCCAAGACACTGGCCTTGCCGGTCTTTTTAGAGACGTTGTCGCAAGCCATGTTGGCTCCACTGGAGGTTTTCAGAACCTCAAGAGAGGTTTAGCCACTTGATTTGTCAAAAAGAAAGTGGGCTTCTCTTTGAGAAGTCTCCGAAGAGACTTGATAGCAAAGTCTTGCTTGAGACTTTGGAGCTAATGGAGCCTGAGGAGAAAAGTTGTTCGAACCTCTCTTGGTCGAATTTGACGACGATTGATTCGACGGTTGATCCGAGAAGCTTGAGGTCGGATTGCGCTACGAGCTTCTCATTGGTAGAGAGAACTATCCCTAGCGGAGTCGCCATCTTTTGTTTCCTCCTCGAAAAAATTGAAGGCGTGTAAAAAGCTTTATTTGATTATAAAGAAAATTACAACGGATCAATAATCCGATTATAAAAGAGGAAAGAATGGTTGGATCTCCCCTTTGTTTAGACTGGATTCTTCATGTAGCAGTGGAGAATGATTCTTGTTCTTCGTTGACCAGCCGAGCCGGAAGCTTGATCTTCGAATCTTCTTGCTCCCGTTGGAAGCACACTGGTAAAATATAAAAGCTTAATCAGTGAATAAAATCTCAAAGAGATTATAAAATTGAACTCAGCAAGTTTATAAAGAGTATTTTCTTTCAACACAATATGTGTTCAGCAGCCTTGTGCTCAAGCTTCAGCCTTCTGTGGTTATCCAGCTTCAAGCATTAAGCATCAAGTGTGCCTTTTTGAGGATTCTCCTCCTCTGGCCTATGACTACTTGGGTTTCTCCTCCAGAACTCCCCCTTCTTTTTTTCCTAGCTATTCATAGCTAGTTATAGAGGATTCTGGGGTGTAATCAACCCCTCAAATCTCTCCATAGTGAGAAGTTATTTTCCATTATGTGAAAAAAATTGGGTATAATTGACCAAGTTCGTGGCTGTTAGTTATAGCAGAAACGCGGGTTTCGCGCTGGACGCGGACCTCGTGCTGATGTTGAGACGTTGAGCTCACAGGCTTGCATCTATGTTAGAACGCGGAGCTCACAGGCTCGCATTGAAGTTGAAACGCGAAGCTTCTTAGGCTTGCATTTGTATTGAAATGCGGAACTACACAGACTCGCATTTTAATGTTGAAACGCGACCCTGAGGTCTGCGTCTCAAAGAACAGCACGACCATCGCGTTTGGCAGAGACTGCGAGGTTCGCTCTGAGATTGGAACGCGACCTTTGCGTTTGATAAAGGACGCGAGGTCCGCGTTTGGGTTGAAACGCGACCCTCGCGTTTGACATGAGGCCCGTGTCTGAGGCTGGAACGCGACCTCCGTGTCTGCAAGGTTCGCGTTCGAGGTTCGCGTTCGAGGCTTTGTCATCAGTAATTTTTAGACAGCCTACAAAGTCCAATCTTTTTTTTCCCAGTGAAGCCTATAACATTAGGGGTAGTTAAGTAATTGATTATTTTTAATTAAGCCGACATAAAATTATGATTTGTCATTTGGATGGAAGAATTGACAACCTATTTGGTTTGCTGCAAGTGGGAGCAAAAGGTGCAAGTAGAGAACGAGGATGAAAAATGTGAAAGTGTAAGTAAAAAATTGGGATTTGTGCAAGTAAGTTTTACGGTGCTTAGTTCTAATGTGAAAGTGTAAGTGAGAAAATTGACTACAAAATTAACTGTTTGGTGATTTAAATAATACCAATATTATTATATTAAATCTGTTATTAAAAATAAAATATATAATAAATTTGTTAATTAAATATGAAATAGTAACAAAAATAATATAATTTTAAAATATTAAAATGATAATAAAAAATTTATATTACTAAAATAATAATAAAAATTAACTAAAATAATTATATATTAAATATTCATTTTTTGAAAAAATTTAAATTTATACTCATTAAAAATATTGAAATACTAAATATTATAATATTATTGAAAAATATAAATAGTAAAATATAAAAATATTAATTATTAAAATAATTTATAAAAATATTTAAAA
Source organism: Agave tequilana (assembly GCA_038442645.1). NCBI lineage: Eukaryota > Viridiplantae > Streptophyta > Magnoliopsida > Asparagales > Asparagaceae > Agave > Agave tequilana. The sequence goes on along the minus strand of JAVJIF010002710.1, from coordinate 387,052 downwards.
TTAAATTAATTTAAAAAAATATTCTACTGTAGCACCCGGCAAGTGGGAAAATGCGAATGTAAAAAGAGAAATGAGATTAGGAAAAAGTTCAAGTGGGATGCAAATGCATCCCACTTGCACTTTTACTGTTGAAAGAAATGCTGGAAGTGAAAAACTGGTTTTCCCACTTGCATCTTTTCCTCTTTTTTTCTCAAAATAAATTCGCTCAGAATGACCAATTGGAGTAGCTTATAAGATTTGGAGGGCTAAATAGCAATTCGAAAGATTTGAGAGACTAATCTGAACACATGAAAATTTTCAGGGACTAATATCTAAAAAACCCAATATTATAATAGTACAACATTTATCTTGTAGAGATTAAAATTGAAAGTAACTACACATCATGTAGGCTATTATGTATTTTGACAAACATAGTAATTAAACAATTTAATTATTCCAAATTAAAAATGGTACTTAAATCTAGAAACAAAACTCTCCTAAACTACTCAACCCACCCAATACCTAAAACCCGATTTCGAAGCTAATGGTGAAATTTGAACCTCTTAAAATCCACCTAAAATTTTAAATGTAATCATTGAAAGTGACATAAATCCGAACATCCCTAACACCACCAAGTTAGCTACGTTACAACAATTAACTCCACCCTACCAAATAACAAACTAATCCAATGAGATCCAACAAATAATAAATCGAGTGTCTGTCTAATACAAAAAATAGTAGGGTTTTGACCGCTGAAATTCAACGACCAAGAAGAAAAAGAAAAAAGAAAAGAGAAGAAAATGAAAACACCCCCAATGCTACCCACTAAATGAACGAATTAAATTTAAGAGTAATGATAGAATTAACTTAACTATAGCCTTTGCATACCACTAATGATAGAATTAACTTAACTATAGGTGATTATCAAAAGAAAAAATATATATTAGGTGATTACCATTCTTGAACTAGGCGATCTTGAACTAAATAATACAATATTTATTTATTTATTGCTAGAACGTACAGTTTTGATATAATGCAATACTTAAACCTTATATATGCCTCATATTTGATGACTTAATCCTAATGCACATCACAATAATAATTTCATTATTTAGCCATAGATCAATCCTATGTGATGTATTACAACTCTAATATACTGTATTATTATAGGAATCATTACACATAAATAGTAAGAGTCTATAGGTTAGAAGCCATTTTTTTTTTCTTTTTCATGGAGCTCTCTCCTCTCTCTCTCTCTCTCTCTCTCTCTCTCTCTCTCTCTCACACACACGCACAATTTCATAAATTGTTTTTATGTAAACAAATTTAAGGCTGTTTGGTTGCAAGGAAGTGGACGGAAGTAAGGAAATAGGGAAGTATAATTACTCACTTCCCTATCTATCCAAACAGCGAAAAAGGAAAATAAGAAAACTCCTTTTCTTTTTCTCTTTTCTCTTTTACACAATCATTTTCTCACTTTCAGAGTGCTATAGTTAATTTTGTGGTCATGTAAATCTCATTTGTAATAAGTTGTAGCACAAAACAGTTAATTTTTTGATCATGTAAATCTCACTTGCATTCTAATTACAGTCCATTTTTTTATTTTTCTAAATTAATTTTTATTTTAATATTATTTTACGGTCAACTTTGTGCTCAACTTTTCCACTTTCACATTTACATTACCATCAAACACCGGAAAAAACAAAATATTTTTCAAACCACACTTCCCAACAACATCCAAACACCGGAAAACTTACTAACCAATTCACAAGTTTCAAAAAGAATTATTATCACTTCCTCAATTCCTCACTTCTTCACTTTCTCCCTTAACCAAACAGGCCCGTAGATCCACACACCAGAAAACTTACTACTCAATTCCCTTTTTCTTAAAGGAAATAAATCTTACTTCCTACTTCCTCACTTCACACTTCTTCCTTAAATCCAAACTAAAAAAGAAAAGAGAAAGAAAAAGAAAACAGTTCAATGATAAGGGCCTGTCCGTAATTTCCTGCCCGCACTAAATCTTTGACATTGTAATTTCTAAACAAGGCAAGGGTTATTCAAGTAATTTTGTCATTATAGCAGCGGCAGTGCCAAGAGAGAGTGGAGTGAGGACAACGCTTTTTGAAAATAAATACTAATTAATACTCCACACTTCAATTAGTAGCCAGAGAAGGGGCAAGCTGCAGGAGAGAGAGAGTAAAAAATCCCATTAACTAAAAATTATATTTTAATCCAAACTCTTATCATTTTTTTATTTTTAAATTAACAAAAGCGCCAGAGATTAGCAGTTCCCAAGGCTCCCATGGCTTTTCCTCCTTAGCTCTCTGACTGCAGACTGAAAAAAAAAGGATCTCTCAAGACCCAGCAACCTTCGGGTCTATCTCTGAGTCTCTCATCACTCTTCACTCTCCTCAGCTCAACCTAAAGGTAATCTCTTTCTCTCGCTAACTCCATTGCTCTGATTCCATTGTTTTTTTTTATGGGAGTAGGGCATGGTGATTGTGTTAGTGGGTTTTTGTAGAGACTTATGGCAAAGCTATGGATTTTGCTGGTACTAGCCTATAAAGTGATGATGATGATAAGTTGTGAGGGGAGAAAGATGGGATTTTTATTGATGGGTTAACCACCATTTATTGTTTCAAGGATTTGTTGGATACTCTTTGTGAGGGATTAAAATGTTGACATCTGGTGGGGAGTAGGGACCATTCTTGCAAGGTATTAATTTTGTGTTGAAGATTGCGAATGCATGCTACAATTGATTGCTGTTTTGTTGGCTTTGGCATTTTTGCATCTTTTTTAGGCTGTTGCCCATCTGCCCCTTTCTCTTTCCTTTTGCTCTTCTCCTGATGAGAGAGAAGCCGATGGGGGAGATCTTGTTGGACTGGTGGTTGTTGTGGTGATTTAAGCTGCTTGGGTGCTGTTCATGCATTGATTTGTGTTGGGATTTCTCAGCATTTCCCCCTTTAATTTGTGGTGTGGGATCAGCAAGACTGAGATCTTGTTTCGCAGGCATCTTGTTTGTTGATTTCTCTCTTTGATTTGCTTGTTGAAGAAAATGGGTACCAATCTCTCTGTTTGTGGCTTTAAGTTAGCAAATAGTTATCTAATTTTCTTTGAGATTTTCTGTTGGTTGTGATGTTTGGCTTATTCATGATGGTTGTTGAGAAATTAAGTTGATAGTTAATTTGGTAAGTGGATAGTGGGAAGAAGAAATGTTCTACATTTCTTCAAGATTTAGGGATGGTTTTTTGTTTTTGCACGCTAGGAGTGATATAATCAGTTGGGAGCTGGAAATCTTCAGCTTTATTTAATAATTGATAATATCTCATATAAAGAAAGAATGTCAATCGTCGTATGGGATTATTTTTTTTCTTTATGATTTATATATATTTCAAAATTTCTCTTTTATTTTTTCTGCCCATTTCATCTCTTCCCAATTTAACACCCATGGTATTCATTAGTAAGTAGGTTACTCCATATGCCTTCCCAAATGGCATATTGGTCTGAAACAATACTTTCTATACATGCTGGTTATGATTGTGAAGTCTAAACATCTCCGTAAACCCACTATCTCCACTACTTATAGGATTAATCAACCAAATAAGATGATTGATAATTTTTTATGGATGTTTCCCGATCCCAGAGTATTTGCAGTATGGGTAATTCTTCTGACTACGGTCGGAACAAGGGAATTAGAGTGTCTTAGTTAACCCTCCAGCATAAGTCACACACAAAGTCAAAATCACTTGTTTTTTGCATATCAGATTTCTCTGTAGTCCCATGGAACTTTAATCAACTTATATGCTTTTGTTTAAGCTTATCTGTTCGCTAAAGTTTATTTTCTTAAACAATTTGAAGTGCCGATGTAGAAGCAAATGGATGCTACGTCACTGTCAAACAGTGACAGGTATTCATGACTCTTGTAATTCTCTGGGTGTTAAGTATTTTGTTGCTTCCTTGCCTTCCTCATATTTCACATTTCATTATTATCCACACCTTTTTGCATCCAATTATCGTCTGTTGTTTTCACATCTAACCGCAATCCCCAGTCAATCTATTTGATGTACGGTCAGCAAACACATAACTTCATTTTATTCCTTGATGACTGCTGAAGGTTGGTTGTTTCGACCTTTCTGTCTCATGTTGGCTTTTAATTATTTATTCTTTTTTAAGTGCTAAGCACATTCTCGTCTATCTCCGCTGGCGTTGGATCAATTAGAAGCAGTGTTCTTGAACTGGTAATTATTATCCTAGAGATTTAGTCATTTTGCACGTTGCATGCACTTTATGATATATATAGCACTTTAAGCCCAGAGAAATTCACTATCCAAGGTGACAGGAGTGTTCAACCATGTCTAATACTTGTTCAAAGTTTGTTCAAAAAGTGGTTTATGCCCCCTCTTCAGCAAAATTTATGATTACGAATATTATTTAGTTCATCATGTTACTTCTTCCCTACGAATACACAAAACTCAAAGATCTGTAACTATGCATTTTTGCAAGTAACCATAAATATAAGCCACGTCTATGCAACATGCAATGTTTGTCCTAAGTACAAGACATATCAGTGCCATGAGGTGTACAGTAATTATAGACTAGCGGGACACTCCATTTTTACAAAATGTTGCCATGGTAGACACGCATACACGACACTTGGAAACCCGTTAAGCTCGACTTTGACACAACTCGTGAAAAGTTTGGGTATTGTTGTATTAAAATAAAGGGTATGATAGAAAAAAATATTTAGAAAGGATCCATAGTCTCACATTTTTCTTACTCATCATAATCCAAAAACTAGTGTAATACTTATGTTTTTTTAATGTTTTTGTAACTTTTTTAATGACATGATAGGTGAACAAGTGGTGTCCAAGAGACCATATTGTGCCTATAGATAGAGTACCTATTACGCACATGCCTCTGTGTATCATAGCGTTCACAACTTTCAGGATTGGCCACTTGACACACGTGTCTTGTTTCAAGGTAACACTGATTACAGGCCTCTCCATTTATTGCTTTGTCCCAGAAATATGTCTTTTGAGTGTCTAATTAAAATGCTAATAATCTTTATGATACAATGTGGCATAAAGCCCTACCCAATCACAATTATGCCACTGCTTCATTTTCTGCAAGGAGGGGGGAGGAATATGCCTAGGGTCCAGCTTGCATCAAGCATCTGAAGGTATTATTAACCTAGGATGGCAGCTAGACAGACTTCATGTGGTTAATGTTTATTTGTGTTTAATTTTGTTTTCTGATGTAAGTTTCTTTAGATCGATGCATAGAATTTACAAATATTGAAGAAGGAATGTTATGGACTTTTAAAGTTGTATGATGAGACTGCTAGTCAGGGCGAATGTGTCAGGTCCAGAGCTCATGACACACATATGATAATCAAATAATGGCACATGGTAGATGGTGTATAAACTTTTAAGTAACTAATATTTTCATTTTTTGTGGAGTTCACATAGCCTTGAGTTTTAAGCTGGAACTGTTCTTTGTAATGTATTGTCATAAAAAACCCAATGGCTAAGAACTGAAACAGCCAATCTTGAAAAGTAACTTGACATATATGGGGGTGGAACTTGTTTGGTTTATGGGTTATGCTATTTGAACTTGAGATTTCCCTTAATAGAGCTAAATGGTCATAACTGATCTTGTATCTGACACCTTGGTATTGTTATTGAGAGTCTGTCGTCTTTATAGGGAGTAAAACTTTTTGAGTTTTTCTCAGATGTGCTCGTAGCTTTTGAGACGTGATTTATTTTTCTCAAGAGGTGTTCATGGTTTTTGGGGCCGGTTAGCAATTTCAGGACTCTTCCATGTTTACAGGCACGGAAGTTACTGGCCAGCACCCACTTTTAGAGGGCTGGACACTTAGAAATTACATAGTATCACTTTACATGATTTCACCAGTTTTTGGCATCCTACTTTTATTGTAATCATATATATTCTCAGTTAGCATTGGTATAGCTCCATATTAAGGGGCAGAAAAGGACGAAGTTTCATGTTATCAGGATATTTTACTTATATTATATCATTCTAATTTGCTGAGTTACTAGTCAATTGAAGGCTTTGTATGTGTTGGTTTACATTGACAACCGCTTATGTAGACCTTTCTAATCACACCTCAAGCTTCATGCCTGCAATCCGTGATTTTCTAATTTAGGGGTAAAGTACTTATTAGCCTCTTAACATAAACATATCTTGTGTGTTTCTCATGTACATTGGAACACATGCTTATTGGCTTGTAGAATTAAACTGACCTAATTCACTTGTGCTTATTGTAGCTCAAGATACCAGTTATGGGTTCAGATGTTGTTTTGGAAACCGAGAACCATGTTCAAGCAGGGCCAAGGCCTAAAACTGTTCATCAACCTCCCTGCAGCAGAGCAAAAGTTGATGAGAAAGATATAAAAGCACTACTAAAAAGCAGATATCAGAACTTGAGAAGATTGGATGCCATTACCGAGAGTTAAGGCTCAGTAACTCTACCAGTCCCCGTCGGAAAAGCATGCCTGCCAGGCCTCATAGTGTGAATAACAAAAATAGTGAAGTGGTAAAAAGGGATCTGTATATCAAAGTTCCAGGGAAGTAAGGAGTATGCGGAAGATAAGAGATGGAAGGAGGAATCTAGAACCAGCCTTTAGCGATGAAGGTTTTCTCTCTTTCGAGATTGTTGATCCCCTTCCTCTGCCTTCCTTAAATGAAGCTGTTGGTCCTCCCCTTCTGAAGCAATCACCTCTTATGCCTTTAGATACAGAATTGACAGTGCTCTCTGCTGATACCCATCCTTCAGTTCCAGTAAAAACATCAGAGTTTCTGGAATTGTCCTTTCGTGATCTTCCTGAGGATCGTGTAAAGCTCAGTAGCTCATGTTCAGGTGCTGCCCCAGCAACGGATAGTTTAACAGATGGCACCATGGAGTTAGTCTCTCACTCTAAGGAGAAGAGAGGAATAATATCAGTTGAGGAACAAAAGTTTGATAGAGACAAGATGTTTCATGAGGAAAGTGATGGCAATGTCCTTTCTGAAAGGGAAACTATGTGCAATCTGCCCAAGTCCTTTTCAGCGAAGGCGGTAATGTTCAATTCTCCTAGTCAATCAGAAGAGAGACCAATAAAGAGAGCCCGAAGTCGCGATTCAATCCCTTTAAGAAGATGCTGGATCCTATTATGAAATCAAAATCTCTACGAAATCCATCTCCCGTGGAAGCAGAAATTGGTGCGAGCACTGCTGTCAATCCTTCAAGCATCAAAAGACAGAGGGTGTTCCGGAAATCTTTATTGAATGATTTCTCGAAGACTACAGAGAAAATGGATTATGATGATGGGTTGACTGAAAGAGACCAAGTATGCATATCAGTTTCTTCACCTGCTCATCTACATGCCACTCTTAAATTGGATTGCAAGCATGGTGCACCATCATATGAGTTTGCAATCAAAGATCCTGATGACGTTCTTCTAGCAAAGACATGGAGAACAGATAGTGCATTCAATTGGGTTTACACCTTCCACAGCTCCAAGAAAAAGAGTACTAATAGCAGTGGTTGGGGATCCAAAGAGAGGCATGGGCAGTCACATCCAATGGTTGGCCAGATGCAAGTTTCTTGCTATTTATGTTCAGAAATGAGCGACTCTGGATCATTGGAAAGCTCTACAGTAACAGAGTTTGTTGTATATGACATTGCCCAGGCTGGAAGGAGCTTTGCTATTGAAGAAGTATCTCGTCGCCCTTCAGCTTCAACTCAACCTCCGAATTTCACTATTGGTGACAGTTTGGTTACAGAGGGTCCTCTAGCGGCAAGTAATACAATGGAGACTGAAAAGAACCAATGTTGTCGTAGACGCCCTTCAAGTGATTTCGACGTTGATCCTTCAACTTCTTATCCCTGGGCAGTGTCAGATTTGCATCCATACCTAGAAATTGCTGCTATTGTGATTCAAATTCCTTTTAATAACAAAGAAATTAAGGGGTTGCAAGTAGAAGATAAAAGTGCCAAAGAACACCAAAACTTGGCCACTGCTCCGGCAACAGATCAGGGGAGTGACACAACTTTTGGATGCATGAACTGCGCTAATATAAAGGCGGTGACTCCTAGTGGAACACATGGCTTGCCGAGCAGTGACGCAGTCAGTCCCTTATCCTTGCTGGATAAATGGAGATTTGGGGGAGGATGTGATTGTGGTGGCTGGGACATGGCCTGCCCTATTGTTGTTCTTGACAAACCCTGTGCTGCTAATGATGTCTCTGATCATTCGGCAAAGGGAACTCAACAGCAAATGGTACTTTTTGTTCAGGTATGCTATATCCCCAGCACAGAAACACAGACCACATTTCCAATTAATGTTTCAATGACATTGTTAGAACTAAATGTTAGAAATGCTCAACGTATTTGATGTCTCCTGACTGAACTGAAGGGATAGAGCCATGCAGGCTGTTGAGTTCTTTGTTGTTCTGCGGTCACACTGTCATAGGATTTATAGACAATTACCCTATGACTGTTGCGCCTAGCGCCTTCTGACAACAACCTACTTGAGGAACCCAACAACGGAGATAGACGCGCCGGAGAAGTACCTACATGACCAGAACAGAGAAACAAGAGAGAAATCAAGTCAACACAATATTTAACGAGGTTTGACAATTTGCCTACGTCCTCGGGGCAAGGGGGAGAGATTATATTGATTCAACAATCAATTATTCTTCGAGGGATACAATTCATGAGGGCTTTAACCCTTATTATAGCTAGAGAGTCCCAGGGTTTTAGGAAACCCCGACTGGATTCGACTCCAATTCAGAAAAGAAGTTCGAATCCGTCAGGAGACAGTTTCGCCTGTCGGTGACCTTGTCCCTCGGTCGACCGATCAGTCGATCGAGACCAACAGAGAGCCCTGTCTCATTCGGTCGACCGTTTCTGTCGACCGCTTACTTGCCGTAGGGAGAGGGGAGATAGAGGAGACATCGAAAGATAGCATAGAGATCGGTAGACAAAGGGAACGAGAAACGACACGTGTAGCAGGCCTAGAAAGACCCCGGTCGACCGCCCGGTCGACCGGAGGAGGAACCGGTCGATTGGAAAGTCGACCGGTATGCACAACGTGCACAGGAGTATCCTGGTCGATCGCCCGGTCGACCGTGGCTATAGAACGGTCGACCGCCCGGTCGACCGACTGAAAGCAAGGCTGCTCTCTGTTGGGTCCGATCGACAGGGGTGGTCGACCGTGGACAAGGTCGGTTGACCGGCCGGTCGACCTACAAACGCGTTTTGGCTTTCCTTTTTGGATTCGGATACCTTTTCTAGTTGGGATCGAATTCAATCGGGGTTTCCTAATACCCTCGGACTTTGTGGCTATAAATAAGGGCTAAAGCCCTCATGTATTGTATCCCAAAGTATCCTTGAAAGTTCCCTCAAGTATCCCTCTGTATTAGTTTGTATTGATTGTTGAATCAATAAAATCTCTCCCCCTTGCCCCGAGGACGTAGGCACGTTGCCGAACCTCGTTAAATACTGTGTTGATTAATTTTCTCTATTATTCTCTATTCTTGTCGTGTTGGGTACTTCTCCGGCTGCATCAGTCTTCCTAGTTGGTGGATTCCTCAGTGAGGTTGTTGTCCTGCGCACAACACTTGCCACGGTCGATCGGGCCATGCTGTTCATGTTGTACACACCAGTCGTCCGGGCGGTTGACCGGGCCCTGTCTCCTAGCCTGCTGCGAGCTGCGTTCTCGCTTCTTTTGGCTTTCGGTCTTTGCGCTATCTCTTCCGATGAGTTTAAAAATTTTTCCGATGTATTTTATCTCCTCTCTCATTACAATTCTCCACCTCGGTGAAGATTTTTCAAATCTGAGCCGAACTCCAATGAACATTTGGCAAAATCGACACACGATCTCGGTGAAATCCACACACGATCTTAGCTTGAGCGCTCCGCATGAAATCGGCACGATCTCGACGAAATCGACACATGTCTCGACTTAGCCAACAGATGAAACCAATTTCTTCAAATGAATCGCCAACATACATACAATTGATTTTCACTGATCACACTAGATTCAAATTGAGTTTGTTGTCCTCTTAGGCAATGCTCTTCAAACTCTAATATCGATTGTAAGATTTCAACTTCAACTCAGCTATCCAAACGGAATGCAACATACATGCCTTCTCAACACTCCACCAAAGAGAAATGCCATATGAGCCGACCAACGAACGTGTCTACAACTCAGCAACTGAATGGAACACCATTCCAAATGACCTCAAGAAGAACCCAACATGAGCTAACACTGACTCTCCAACTGAATGGCTTTGCAGTCCAAATGTCTTCAAGACGGTCCAACCAAATCTGAGTAGAGCACACCAAAACCATCATCGGCTTCAGCAAATTGGATGCATGCCCCCTTTATGCAAGCTCAACTATCTTCTCACCGAAGATCAAACGTTCATCGAGATCACAACACTTCACCTCTACGTGAAGTCCAACTCTTCACCTCTACTGAAGCTCAATCAGCTTCTCGAGAACCCATATACACCAGTAGCTTCATACGGGTTGCATCACCATATGAATGCGCTTGTACGGCTGCCTACATACCTTGTTCAAGAGATCAAGCCAACCGTAGTTTATTGAAATGAACTCCACTGAGCTTAAGCACCTGTGACTGAATTTTCATCAGCGAACCAAACTGGCTGAGTCATATGAACCTCCTTGCTACCGTCATAGAGAACAACGATCTTCAATTTGAGCTTGTCGCGATCACCAACTTGAGATTCATGCTTCTTCACCCACCTTTGTAGTTTTATCTTGGCTCCAATAGCTGCAAATAATTTGACATTCTCATTAATGTCTTTAACATGTTATGCATCAAAACTGGCTACATGATATCCACCCGGTGTCACATCTGGTGAAGTCCTTACTGATACCGAACCAACTGGAGTTGGTGGAGTAGCATCAACTCCACCCGCTGCGATACATCCTTGGTCTTCGTCCTCTCCACATGCTGAGAGACAATACTTCAACAATGAAGTCTCATCAAACGTGACATGCTGACTCAACACAATCTTCTTGTTTTCGGGGTCTCATAACTTGTAACTTTTCATATTTCTTTGACACTAAAAAATACAAACTTCTTTTGCTCTCGGATTCACCTTGCCATCTTTGGCATAAAAGTAGGCTGGACTTTTAAATTCTCGCAACAAACCATGATATTAAGCAGCATTCTCAGACCAAACTTTCAGAGGAGTTTTACCTCCTATAGCAGTCGATGACAATCCATTTATGAGATGGCTAGCATATACAATCGCCTCAGCCTAAAATGATTTGTCTAATCGTGCATTAGACAATAAACACCGGCCTTCTGCAGTAAGGAACTATTTATTTCCTTAGCCAACCCATGTAATCCATTTGTGAAGTGAGTACCAATACCAGTGTTCTGGTCAAATTGTAGGAATTGGTTCTTGTATCTTTCAACATTACCAATTTATAGCTCCTTGATCTTCTTACCAGTCTTTTTCTCCATCATATCCTTCCACTTCACTAGAATACCTTGGGTTTCAAACCTGTCTCATAGGAATATCCAACAATGCCTAGATAATTATCAATAAAAGAGACAATACCTATGACCTCCCCCAAATACTTACGTGAACAAAATTAAGAAGACCTTCTGATTGGTGAGCAGTGGTGTTAAATTCACCTTTTTCTTGTCCAGAACACTGTGTTCACCCAATTCCAAGTTGCAGGTTGATGCACCTTCTAATGATCCCTTCTTTGCTAGAGCTTGCAAAGACTTTTCTCCTCCGTATCCGAGCCTCATCTACCAGACTTGTGTACATACATCATCTGAAGAAATAGAAGTCTCCACCTGACTTGTAACTGTACTACTCTTCAAGTAGTAGAGATTATTACAGCAGACGCCTTTCATAACCACCATTGAGCCTTTGGTCATTTTGAGAACACCATCTCGTATGAATACCACAAGACTCAACATTTTCAAAGCACCAACTGAGATAAGATTCCTTTTGAGTTGAGGTACATACCTCACTTCTTTCAATTCTCATGCTATCCCATCATGCATCTTGATACAGACTATACCTATCCCTTCTACATTACATAGATGATCATCACCCATGACAACGAAACATCCATCTAGCTTCTCAAAGCTAAAAATCAATCCCTGTTCGGGCATACATAATATTAGCTCCTATATCTAAGATCCACTCAGAATTACCTGAGTAACCAACAGTAGTAGTAATAGAGAAAGAGAATACCGATAAGTCTGAGTCCGATCCATCCGCTTGTGAAGTACTGGCATGAGTATTGACTACTTGTGCGAGATTTACCTCAGTTTTCAACACCTTACCTTTAGCCTTTGGACATTCAATCTTTCAGTGCCCTAGCTCTTTGCATAAGGCACACTGATCCTTTTTCAGTTCTCTGAAATCTCACTTGGACTTCGATCTCCCATGATCACTTTTGCCCTTCCGATTGAAACTCCTGTCTCTTACCGCCAACGCCTCTACTGTTATACTTTCAGAAGAAGACAATCTGTCATGCCTCCTTACTTCATAATTCACAAGAGCAGCCGACACCTCACTGTAGTTAAGTGTTTGTCTTTTATTGATCAATGTAAGAGTAAAGGTCTTGTGCTCTTCTTCAGGAAGAGAATTCAATAGAATCACCACCTTATCCTTTTCATCGATCTTCACAACCATATTAACTAAGTCTCTAAGAAGTTTTGTGTAGCTATTTATGTGTTCGTCAATGGAGAGTCCTTTCTTCATCTGGAAGCGATAAAACTTCCTCTTCAACTGCGACTGCGACTCGATGCTCTTCGTCAGATATTTTTTCTCCAAGATCTCCTATAACTGCCTTACAGATGTTTCATGCAATACATGATACTTGATGTCTTGTGTCAAATAAGATCTTATCAAGCTACACGCCATTCGGTTCATCCTTTCCCAATCCTCTTCGTTAGTAGTCTTGCGATTTTTCTCCAATTGTAGAGCGTCACCGAGGTTTGATGCCGTCAATGTATCCATCACCTCACATCTCTACATACTAAAGTTCTTGTCGTCGAACTTCACCACATCAATCCTCAATGGATGTGGATTCATAGATTTCACCGTAGATGTACTATCTCTATTCATCTTCTCAATTGATTCCTCAAACAATGCGGAAAACAAATAGAGTTAAATCAAAAAACTAGATAAAGATAGGATCTTTACCTTATAGTGAAACCATCAAAGAGTTTCCGAAGCGATCTATCCCAATTTGATTCCTTGAGCAATCCAAATCCTGTTTTAAGATCGGTACACGATCCCACTAACAGTACCAACACTGCTCCGAGATCGACACACGATCTCCGCCAAACAACCACCAATGCTCTTGGAATGGACACACGATCCCACGACGAACTGTGATGCTCTGATACCACTTGTTGTGCCTAGCGCCTTCTGGCAACAACCAACTTAAGAACACAACAACGGAGATAGACGTGTCAGAGAAGTACCCACATGACCAGAATAGAGAAACAAGAGAGAAATCAAGCCAACACAATATTTAACCAGGTTCGGCAATTTGCCTACGTCCTCGGGGCAAGGGGGAGAGATTTTATTGATTCAACAATCAATACAAGAGGATTTAAGAGATACTTCGAGGGATACGATTCATGAGGACTTTCACCCTTATTTATAGCCAGAGAGTCTCAGAGTTTTAGGAAACCCTAATTGGATTCGATTCCAATTCAGAAAAGAAGTTTGAATCCATTCAGGAGATGGTTTCGCTTGTCGGTCGGCTGACCGGTCGACCAGCCTTATCCCTCGTCGACCGGTCGGTCGACTGGGACCAACAGAGAGCCCTGTCTTTCAGTCGGTCGACCGCTTCGGTCGACCGCTTGCCACGGTCGACCGGGCCATGCTGTGCATGTTGTGCACACCGGTCGACCGGGCCCTGTCTCCTGGCCTGTTGCGAGCTATGTTCTCGCTCCTTTTGGCTTCTGATCTCTGTGCTATCTCTTCCATGAGTTTAAAAAACTCTTCCGATGTATTTTATCTCCTCTATCTCCTCTCTCTCTACAATGACAACATCATCTTTAAAAAGTTTTGAATCATTTTGGAGTTATTCATTATCCAAGCGATTCTCTGAGTCTCCTATTGTTTTGAAATATAAAGTTTATTCATGAATTTTCATCTGAAAACATTCTTTGAAGTAGTCATGTCATGGTCACAAAATTTGCGGATTTTGGTCAGTGGTGGTAGTTGATGCTACTATTTTTCTGTTAGCTTGTCTACGACTTTCTGTTTTCATGCTTGTTAGATAATAGAATAAAAAATGCTTTCTTTTTCATGTTTTACTTAAATTTCTACTTACAAACTATCCCATCATTTATAAATTTCATCTTTTCACTATTTGTGAAGCAGTCACAGCATACTATAAAGGCACATAATTTTTGTAGAAGTTACTGATTATGTCTTATCGTCAATTTTCATGTTTCATGTTTATTCATTTAAATATAAAAGTTAAGATTTTGTTTTATCCTTCCAGATCTTTATTCTGAATTTTCTTTTTGAGCAAAAGATCCTCTAAAAGATGTGCATATCATTTTTGTTTTTTGTTATTTATCTGAAACTGATGCTTAGTGGATTCTGTCATTTCATCTACCTTACCGGCATGTATTTTGTAGTTCGGGGAGAAATATATCAGACCGCTTTTTTACAGTATATAGATTTGGTGTAGGCTCTTAGTTTTTCTCTAACTGGAAATCATACACCAAAATTTATTTTTTTACTGTTACTTTTTTGTTTCCAGACATCTCACAGGCTTCAATATGTTTCATTTTTTTAATTTACAGGGAAGAAAAGAGAAGATTCCGGCATTATCCATAATAGCTGATGGCAAAGGACAATATTCAGTTGATTTCCATGCCCAGATATCAGTACTGCAGGCATTCTCTATTTGCATCTCCATACTACACAGTTCAGAAGCTGCCTCTGCTCTGGGTCCAGAGAACAAGCAGAGGCTATACTCAAACTCTCTACAGTTGCTTCTCGAGGAGGAAGTGAGACATTTGCTCGAAGCTGTTGCAGAAGAAGAGAAGAGAAAGGCAAAGAAGAAAACCGAACAAATCCCAACATCTTTCATCCTTGATCCACCGTTTTCTCCCATGGGACGGGCCTAAAGTGAGAGCATGACATAAAATGTTTCAAAACACAAGTTTTGTAAGTTGGATCCTGAACTGCCATAGCTTGCCCGAATCAAGAACATTAATTATGGTGCTGAACCAGTCAACTAGGTCCTTCACAGAGGGTCAGTTTGTGAAATGTTAGATTTGAGCAGGAATAGAGAGAGAGAAAGAGAGAGTAGCAGAATTCAATTCATTGTAAACATGGTTCATCACAATGTTGCAGCCTCAAATGTGTTTATATTATTTATAAGAGAGGAGATGTAATATATTGTTAATAACATACAGTGGTTACAAAATGCTGGGCTGAATGATTTACAAATTTCATTGATGAAACATAGATCAAAAAGAATACAAGATGTACTTTCTGAAAGCTTTGTGGCCTTTCTATAAATGAGAAGAGTAGTGCACTTGTTCTCTGACTCCATTTGCCCCAGTGTTGCGCGAGGTGGTCAGACTTCTAAATTTGAATTTTTTGTTTTCCCCCACCACTTCCATTTCATGTCGTGCTAGCAATTCGAGCAAAAGATGAGCAAAATGCAGTAGGGGGCGTAAAGATCCTCTCATCTTGCTACATTTTCCAACCCCTTGTCTTGTTGTACTTGCTTGTTTCCTTAATGGCTCTTTAATGGATTATGGGGGGCTGCCTGTACACAACCGATTTGCTTCAGGAAAAGGGATGTGAAGTTGACTAGTTTAGTGTAGGAAGTATGAAGTTGTACAGTTTGGTTCACAGGAGACTCTTTCCTGTTAGGCATAATCTCAACTCATTATTTATTAGTGTTACAGTAATTGAGAATGGGAAAAAAAATCATAATTGTTGTTATTGATGGTGATGACAATGCCCATATAGACACACACACACCGCGCGCGCACACGCGCACGCACACATATAGACACACACATACACATACATATATACATGTGTGTGTGTGTGTGTGTGTGTGTCACTCACACACACATATATAGAACACAATTGCATAATAATGTAAACTCTACTCCTACAGTTTCAATACAATATGTATTTTAATCCTAATACTACTCTTAACACCCCCTCCAACTCATGGTGGGTCAAACAATATGAGTTTGCCCAACAAGGCTCCAAATCTCGCTGTAGTATGCAACTTCGTAAAGAAGTCTGCGATATGCTCCTCTAAGCGAATATATGAGAGTGATATAGTGCCTGAAGTAAAATGCTGACTAGTGAAGTAGCAGTCGATCTCAATGTGCTTCATCCTCTCATGAAAGAGTGGATTAGTGGCAATCTTTATAGCACTCTAATTGTCACAAGTAAGAGGTGCAGGATCTATAAGAAAAACACCAAACTCTGTTAAAAGTCTCATCTTAATCAATCCCATGCTCCTAAGTAAATCTTCTGGCCACTAGGCAAGCCTCGTGCCGCTCAATGGAACCATCAGGTTGATGTTTGATCATGAAGATCCATTTGCAACTCACATGTTTAACACCCACCGGACAAGAAACAATATCCCAAGCACCAGTCTGGTGAAATACCTGAAATTCCTTTGCCATAACTTTTTTCACTTGGGGTATTGAACAGCCTCCCGGTAAGAACTGAGCTCACTAGTAGTATGTATGGTGACAAGAAAGACTTGAAACTGTGTTGAAAAGGATATAATACTAGTAAAATCAAGCCGGTCAAGAGGACGAGTACAACCAGAGGTACGATGGGTAGGTGGCTTGTGGGGGTACTCTGAACGACGAAGAGGTGGTGGTGGTGGTGGAGGAGTAGGCGGGGGTGGTGGTGGAGGTGGTGGCAGCCTCATAGTAACTTAGGGACCCTCATGGTCTAGAGTCAGGGTCGATATAATAGCAACATGGATTGTGCCAGAATGATCAGTTGGAGGAAATAACACAATAGGAGCTAAAAAGATTAGATCAATAAGAAATCTAGAAGATTCAACAGATGGTGTATCAAGTGGAAACAAAAAATGTACATCTTGATATAAAGGAGAAAAATAAGGAGATTTCTCAATGAAAGAGACATGACGGGATATAAGAAGACAACGTGCCAAGAAATCATAGCAACGATAAATCTTATGCTCAGAACTAATACTGAATAAGACGCACTTAGCTAATAGAGCAAATAGCTTAGTGCGCACATTCAGAGGAAGGAGGACCTAACATGTACAACCAAATGTGCGGAGCATGCTATAGTCAGGAGGAGAAGAGTAGAGACGCTCATGAGGTGTCTTGTTAGCCAAGACAGATGATGGGGTGATGTTAATAAGGTTAACAGAGGTGAGAACAACTTCTGCCAAAAATTATGAGGAACAGAGGAGGATATCGGTATAGCACGAGCAGTCTCAAGTATGTGACTATGCTTGCGCTCGGCTACCCCATTCTGTTCATGATCTATGAGCATGACTGCTGGAAAAGAGTACCATGAGACTGAAGGATATATCTCATGGTAGTAGAGATATACTCACGAGCACAATCAGCACAAAATGTCTTAAGTTTCACATTAAACTGAGTATGAATCATAGCAGTAGAAGTTCGGTATATAGTAGGAATTTAAGATCGCAGACGCGTAAGATATACCCAAGAAAACCTCATGAAATCATCAATAAAACAAACATAATATAAATATCCAGACATAGATGGAATTGGAGCTGGGCCTCATATGTCAGAATGAACTAACTGAAAAGCACTAGTGGTTTGAGATAAAATATTAATGTAGATCTAAGTATTTTGACAATTTATTGCTTGTACATAAAGATAAAGGGAAAAAAAACTTGTTCAAGAGCTCCACTATGAAATAAGTTCTTTAGACGTGACTCTGAGGTATGACTTAGGCGTCTGTGCCACAGATCATCAGCAGATGAAACTACACTAGTAAGACTATGACTCAAATTACTACTGACATGGACATGGAAAAAATTAAGGTGGTATAGTCTCCCTTTCCTATGAGCACGATCAATTGTCTGACCTGATCGAGGATCCTGCACAAAATAATTGAAGTAATCGAAAGTAACGATGAGATTAATTTCGCACAAGCTACTGATGAATATGAGATTCATACATAAATGTGTAACATGAAACTAAAGGCAAGGTGAGTGTGGGAGAGGTAATAGAGTCTGTCTGTGTAATGGCTAGCTGTGAACATCGACTGTATGCAGTAGAAGAGAGTGTGATGGAAGCAGAGTGATAGCAAATAATATAGTAGAATCAGAAGTCATATGATATGAGGTACCAGAACCTAAAATCCAAGGAGAAGACATACTCAAGACAGCAAAAAAAATCTGAGATAGAGGAACCAGGAAATTTGACTGGCGTTGAAGCTGTAACTTAATCTGAGCAAGGCGATGCTAGATATCTGTAGGTAATGATTGATCTGTATGAACTGCTATGGCATGAGGTCCTACTGAGAAAATACGAAGGGGAAGAGGTTTCTGCTGCTTCCTATGCTGTTGTGCCTGAACTAATAACTCTGGATGACGATGGAAACACTTGCACTCAGTGTGACCCATCTTGTTACAGTGATTGCAAGATCTGGAGTGGTGGCAGAAATAGTCAGTATAACTAGTCCCCTTGCAGATGGTACAATAGGGTCTGGTACGATCAGTGCTAGAAGCTTTGGTGGTGGTGCTATGTTGACTGCCTAAAATAGAAGACCAAGGTGCAACTGTAAGTACAATCTCACTTTCGGATGTAGGTGTAGAGGCTAAGGTGGAAAATAAGTGCAGACGTGTCTCCTCGGCAACCAAATCATAGACAATAGAATCGAGACTGGGAACATGATCTCTATAAATGATCTGGTCATATAATGGTTGAAACTCTAGGTAGAGGGCTACAAGAAACATAAGGAACTGACGACAATCTCGGAGTGCTCGAGAATCACTAAATTCAGGCCGGATAACCTCTAATGTTATCGCTCTCTGCAAAATTCCCGCATTTGAGTGTGGAACACCTGTATAGTGCGATTTTCTTGTTTGATAGATAATGACTAGACGAGAAGCTAGTACTACCTGGAGCCACTAAACCGAACATACTGACTGATCAAGTGATTTCAGAGTGAGGCTGCTGTGGGAAACTGAAGGAGATCTGCTCGTAGTGTGCGATCAATGGAGGCAATGATGAAAGAGATGATCCTTCGATCATGATCGATTAAAGTTGCCTTTGCTATAACAATGATACTCTTGATCTCAGTGAAAGAGTCGATCACTGGCTAGATGGACAAGGACATGTCCCGTCAATGTGTCCGCAAAGAGAGCGTCCAAGAAGTGTGGACTCAACTGACGCTGACCAATCAATTCAGTCTTTTGCAGATATCAGGATAAAATTGGTGGATACGGGAACACAATATTGAAACTGAGGCTCATTAAACTCAGTGAGTCAAGGTAGAGTTAACACAGTAATCAAGGCTAGGTTGTTCAGAAGTAGCTGAGTCAACTCAATCAACTCGGTTGACTCGGTCGATGGCATACCCTTGATTTTGGGCTCTTGGTTTCGATCTGATTTGGGTGTACAAATAATCAACAAAGATCTAATTTGGGTTCTTGGATTCGATCTCGAACACGAGGCTCTTGGTGGAGGGTTGCTGGGATTTGCCAAGTCGTGGCGGAGGATACCAACGACGGAGGGGATCGTGAGTACGACGATGGCCACCGATCGATTTGATCTCGATCTCTACCTAGCGGATGAAGTAGCAGAGTAGAAGGACTAGGGTATTGAGAAATTTTGATGGAGAAAATTGTAGCTCTGATACCATGCTGCATTAATTGAGAAAGGGAAAAAATTCATAATTGTTGTTATTGATGACGAGAAAAATGCCCACATATATATAGAGAATATAGTTGCATAATAATGGAAACTCTACTCCTAATACATTTCTAATACAATATGTATTCTAATCCTAATATTGTTCTTAACAATTAGAAATGTTGTATTTTTTCTACTTCACATTCTTTCCGTGAGAATGAAATTCTCTTTGGTGATAATTGAATAACTCTACATTTTTCTCGTCATTCCAAAAACCCAGAACTTTACACTCTCATACCTCTAGCCAAATAACCCTCAGTCCTTGTTTGTCAATTGAAGTGTAAGAGCACGAGGAGAATTACTTTTTGGATTTGGATTTTAGATTTTCTAGAGATCAAGTGAAATTTAGACGAGGAAAAAAAATGTAGAAATTAATCAGAGTATAAAAAAAGATTCCTTGTATTTTAGGTAATTAGAAAAATTAATTAGAGTGCACGAGAATTGAAGAGTGAAATTTAAACAAGGAAAAAATTGTGGAAATTAATTAGAGTGTAAAAAAGATTCTTTGTATTTAAAATAATTAGAAAAGTTAATTAGAGGGCACGAGAATTGAACTAATAGAGAATAAAAGGAAGGGCTAAATGAACAGCATAAAAAGTTAACTAGTGTAAAAAACAACATTTAAGGACCCAACCAGCAGGTTGAATCATTGACCTCTTCATCTGAAGTCAAATGTCGTCCATTTTTCGCCTATTTGATGGAAGGGCAAAAAGTATTCAAAATATATGATTTTTTTGTTTTAGTCACTTGAAATATAGATCAACTAAAATGGAATGGATCTTACATTCGGATGTTGTAGGGTTGTATTTGAGTCGGAAGGATTCGACCTCAAATTTTTCCCGAATGACACAAGTCTCTCCCTCTTTATATACATGTATGTGTGTAGAGAGAGACTTGTCATTTCGGAAGGATTTGAGCCCGCTCAAATACCAACATTCGACATTCAAATATAAAATCCACTCCGTTGAAGTTGATCTATATTATTTAAAGTCACTAAAAACAAAAAATCAAATATTTTTAATACTTTTTGCCCATCCATCAAGCGACGCAAAATGGACGGCCGAAAGTAGTGAGTTGGTTAGATCTATGTCTTTAGACATACAAATTCTCGATTCGGCCATTTGATTATGATCTAAACATTTAAAAACCCCTACAAAACTTTTTGTTAGGTTTCAAATGTTCTACACCATTAAACTAACCACTCACTATTTAGGCCATCCTTTTTCCCCTACTTGATGCAA
This sequence comes from Agave tequilana, assembly GCA_038442645.1. Taxonomy (NCBI): domain Eukaryota; kingdom Viridiplantae; phylum Streptophyta; class Magnoliopsida; order Asparagales; family Asparagaceae; genus Agave; species Agave tequilana. The sequence continues at coordinate 365,886 of JAVJIF010002710.1, read as the reverse complement.
GGGAAAAAAGTATTTAAAATACTTAATTTTTAGTTTATGGATACTTGAAATAATATAGATCAACATCAACGAAATTGATCTTGTATTTTGACATGTGTGTTGGTTGGAATTTCTAGGGTAAGTGTTGAAGACCATAATTGGGACGGAGTCAAGCTTTTAGGCTGTGAATGCGAGTTTTTTAGAATGTCTTTTAGTTTGAAACGTGTGTTGGTTGGAATTTCTAGGACAAGTGATGAAGACTTTGTTGTGTGAGTGTTGGTAGTGACTGTGTTTGGCAGTGATTGAATTTATAGGTGGTATATTTGGCATTAATTGTGTGAGACAGGGGGAACAAAGGCAGATGTGTTATTTGTTCTTTAAAATACTTGCAGTCCATGTAAGAGTACACAAATTTTGGTTAATTATTTAATTAACTTGTTTTGATTATAATTGTGCGGCTTGTTAATTTATTGTTGACTGTGGTCTATTTATTATTAACATAAATTGCTCATTATATGTCACATTTTCATATTTATTTTTATTTAAACTCTGCTATTTAATTGTTTTAATGTCTAATGGTGTGCAGGTTGTAAATAATGGAGAAAGAGAAGAAAAACTCGATATCCTAAATAATTCAGATTTTCAAGGATAAGATTCACTATCTCAAGATTAACAAGAATATTTTGAAGATCCAAAAGATCTACTTACAATCTTATCAGAAGAACTGAAGACAACTGAACAGGAAGAATCTCGCGCTCAAAGCTCTAATCCAACAACCATAAAATTGCTACGGAAACGCGGTAATATTTTGGTCGTTGGGTCAGCGATTTTTCCACTATCTTCCACACGCTTTCCCCACTTCTCTCCTCCTATAAATTCAGTATAATGCCTCGATCCCGCAGGTACGGAGACGTTAGTGTGATGTATATACGCAGGGTGGAAATACCCTTTACGTATATACGCTAAGTATCAGTACAGGCAGAAATCAGAGTGCAGAAGCATAGTAGTAATATACATTCTATCAGAGAAGTACAAGTACATAGTTTTCACAGAGAGTGATACAATATACTGAAATATTATATCACCAGAGAATACAAAAGTACGATTTATAAAGAGATGTACATAACAAAAGGTGAGAGGTGCTCACGAGCAGCAAGAGGGGGCATCGAGAGCCAATCAGGAGAAGAGCTGGGAGGAAGAGCTACGGTGACGTCTGAGCTCCGCTGCGCTACTCTGATCGCCACGAAAAGATCCGCTACTATCCACACTCCAAAATCTGGACATACGAGTCCAGGGTTGTCAGACGCAACCTAACGAGTACAAGAGAGGAGGCTAAGTGGCATGCATATCAAGAACGCATGTACAAGAAAGGTGTATCGTGAATATAGCACATTTGAACAAGAAATGAGACAGTAAGTAAAATAATTGTCATGCCCCGCTAACCAAAAACGTGGAAACAGAGTCGCGACGAGAGTCAACGACGCATATACGCAAGGAAAATACCTCACGTATACGCGCTAAGTCTTAAGTAACCTGAGTAAGTTATAAATCTAAATCATAATAAATCAATGATCATTGCAATATCACATATAAGCATTCACGCATGATATCATATAAAAAGAACCGGAATAAAGATTGAATCTGATATATATCAAGAATCAAAAAAATAATAGGAAGACATTTGATGTAAGAATACCAGAACCAAAAGAGAGAAACTCCAGCTCCTCGCGAAGCGTACGAGCTCAATGAAAACCTGAACAATATAAGGAGATGTCCAAAATCCTGGACGTGCGAATTCAGAGTCGTCAGAAGCGACCTAATGAGTGTGTGTAAAGAGAAAGGTGCTCGTACCTAATAACAATATAAGCAATAACAACATGATAAACTGAAATAAAAGATAACAGATTAATCAATATTAAGAATAAAGCTATGAACGATATATAACTGATATCATGATAAAAAAAAAACTAATGTCAAGATGTGTAACCTAGCATATGTCACTAGTCTGGTATACATCCGATCATGTGTACAATCATATGCCTATCATGGTTATATATATATACAGTCAGGTGATTACGATCAGTCACAATATACTATAAACAGTTCATTATTATTTATTATGTCAGCGAACACTAATTTTCACTTATAATAAATGCATCCCATACTACGCCTACTACACGTGTCAACTAGGATCCTAAGTTATTAAAACTGATTAGTTGGAGACGTTGTCTATACTTTAGGTGGGTCACGTACATATCCGGGACCATGGCCTCAGTTTCTTGGCGCTGAACCAGGCCGTACCGCTAGGTACTCAGTAACAGTAACAGTACTCACTGTGAAAACAGTGGAACAATAACAGTATAGATGAGATGTCAGTCATCCCCCAGGAACCTGCAGTGGAGCCCTCAGTCGGCTGCGCAACCTGTATCCTCGGTCTACCCAAAATACAGACGTTGTCTCCTCCATCAATTTTCCCAATCCCGGTATAAGTTGTCAATTTATATTATTAATTAATTCAGTCAAACAATCAATCTCCATGTTACCGGAATACTGGGATGATGCGGTAACAATAACAGTAACAATACAGTAACAGTAATCGTATACACGGTGAATAGTAATAAGAACAGTGAACAGTAACAGTAACCGTGTATATGACGAATAGAACTGTACCGAGCGTTACGACCTAACGATACTTTCTCAGTAACTTTCAGTAACATGAACAATATGTTTATCAGGTAGGTATCATGTAAAATCAGTAGGGTTACTTAAGTGGTATAATTATATTATGATATTTATTTAGAATCGACAATATAATCTTCTGGGGTTTATTCATTATGTATTTTAATATGTGAACATGAACAATAATTTATGTGCATTAACGGTAATTAAACATGAACACTATATAAACATAAAATAACATTAATTTGAAATAAGTTAAAAGCACTCACGTGAAATAATACCGAAATACTTAATAAATAAACAAAGAACACTCACATGAAATGACGCGATTTTGGAGCCGAATCGCTGTCTAATCTTCACTGTATGAATCGGTACGAATCTTTGGATCATCCCATCGGTCAGTTTTCAAATCGCCATTGTATCGGATTCACAACGAACACAACTCCGAATCTCCTGTTACGGGTCCGGATCTCACCAAACGGGTCCGTTATTGCTGTAACATGCAACCAAACACGCATAAACACATGCACACATAGATACATGTGTACACACCCACATATAGGTATACACATACACGATATGTACATACACTCTAATACACACATACACCATACATTTAGTCATTAATGCACATATACATAATAATATAATTACAAACACATACAATTATTAACACACACATAACACATGTATACACACTCATATACTAATACATATAATAACACAACCCAATTATAATTATACACAGATTACAACGAACACCAAAACACGACATACGCAGAGAACAAACACTAATACATTTACACAACACTCTAATTCATTTATATAACACATAATAAATAATGAACGCAACCTCCACTCACATTGATATTCTCACAGCCTAACATGCATGCATGCATAACTCAACAGAGAAAGAAAAAAAAAGAGGAAGGGGGAGGGAAACTCACAGTCATGGGAGGTTTGCAGCGCCAGGCTCCGGCGGAGGCGTCGGAGGTCGCGGAGGATGTCGATGAATAGAGGATCTCGCCAGGAAGGGCGTAGGTACGTTCGCGCTGGCTGACAGCGATCAATAGCGACTCACGGAGAGACGAAAAATGCCATGGTGATGACTCTGTCAGTTCTGCTGCAATCACATTCTCAGCATGGCTTTCAAATGGAACCAGTGCACGGTGTACTCCTTTGCTAAATGTCTCCATGCAATTCAAGATGCTTGTATGGGGATTGAGCGTCCACAATCTGAGCCCTTCAAGGGAGTGCCCAATCATCTCGTGCCCATCTTCTTCTCCAAATCGGCCGGCTCCTCCTCCACCGCCACCAGTCCACCCACCTCCACGATGTGCACCAGCACATCTAGCATGGTCACCATCCCAATGTACTGCTTCCTCACGGCCCCGGTGGCCCGGTCCGACTCCAGGGTCATGGACCCGCCCGCGCCGATCCAGCGGCCCGGGGGGCACTGCGACGGGGACGGCGATGACGTTGTTGGCGACAAGGGCGTTGACGGTGTTGGCGAGGGTGGCGGTGCAAGGGACCTCGATGAGGCGGCGCTTGTTGAGGAAGAGGCCCCGGACTCTCTGCTCCCGCAGCCACCCGCATGCGCCCCTTCTCATCTTCTTCTGATATTGCTCTTCAGCTTCCTCGTAATCTCTCACTTGTTGGGTTTCTGGCATTGTTGTTGCTGCTTGAGGCTGAGAAGGGGGAGAAGGCCATTGCTTGGTGCTTGGCTAAGCATGGGGAGGAGCTCGCTGGAGGGAAACGAGAGGGGCTGAACTTGTGCTATTGGTGCAGCCGGCCTAGGGAATAGGAGCGGAGCAAGTGGCTGTGCACGCGACAACAAGGAGAGGGGATGGAGATGGAGTGGGATTGGTGTGCTGTGTTTGGAAAGATAAGAAGAAATTAGGGAGTTTAGGATTTAGTTACCATTTGATGTATTAGTTATTTAGTTGTTAGGATTAGGATTTGGTTTGGGGTTTTTGATAATGGCTAAATGGTTTGGGTATGGATTTAACTGGTAATGGGTTGGAATCAAGGGGAAAAAAATACTAAATAATAGTTAATCAAATAATAATTATATCGTTAACAAAATAATAATATCAACAATAATAATCAAACAATAATAATCATACTTAATAATAATAATAATACTAATAATAACTATAATACGTAATAGTATTTACCAATAATAATAACAATAACATTTAACAACAACCACAATAGCCCTAAAAAAATAATGAAAGATAATAGTTATAACTACTACCAATAATAGCAATTAATAATAAAAAATAATAATAAATAATTAAAAATATTGATAAGGGATAATGGTAATAATGTATAAAGCCAATATTAATATCTTAAAAATAATTTGTATATCTAATAGCACTGATAAGTCGCAAATCAAGTTTGTAAATAATAATAATAAAAAATCAGAGGACCCAAATAAATACTTAGCCAAATAAAATACAGTATTATTAAATAGGAGATATTACAATAACTATAGAAAAACCAGTTATACAAGCCCACATTACCGATCCGTGAGATTAGTAGATCGAAGGAATAATCCAAATAAGAAAACTCTCATATATATACCCTACATCTCACGTCACTGTAATCTAAGTTTATATAACCTGAGTTGCCTTCACAATAACAGAATAAGAAAACAGTATGGAAACCCAAAAATAAGCAATAGTAATTCAACAAATAACACAGGTATCATGCGTAAGTGGTGAGCAGGATACTATATTATATCACAGGTCTCCCAAGTATAGATCAAGTGTATAGATAGTCAGATATCAGTAGTATGTTATTATTATGTTATTAAGATTCGTCTGATTTGTATACTCGTATGTGTCCCATTCTACATACCTCAGCATACAGACCAGAGAGTAAGTTATTAGAAACTGATGGAGATCGACGAACCATGCTTAGAATGGGTCCTGTACATGACCGGGACAATGGTCAAGAAGCATCCGGTACTGAGTTAGAACGTACCGCTAGGTACCGAGACTTATTGTACGCCTGAATAGGAATAGGAGCTCCTACAGGAACAGGCACAGGGGCTTATGGCACACCCGGAAGGAAGGGGAGTATGGTGCTAGTACACCCCACGAAAACACTTGTTGGCCTCCAAGTGAATCCTAAAAGTATGGCCACGCGACACTTAAGACCATCATAAATATGGAGACTATATGGGTACTCAACAGTTTTCCCCATTCCAGTGTAAGTTATCTAATTATTACAATTGTCCAGTGATAATTGTTGGCCCAGAGGCCTTCCACTCTAGTTTTGATGATGATTAACTCATGTAGTTATGTTTACTAATAATCTTGTGATGTTTAGTTTCAGATACTTAACCAAGATATTAGTAGGTGATTAGCTTCAACAAAGGTGTTTTGGAGCTTTTCACATGGTGATTCAAGAGCCCGAGTGTAAATGTTCATACCTAGCACTCGTTGGAGTCAAGCTCGGTGGATCACGGTTTGGATCGAGTCGACTTGGAGACGACGCTCTACAAGAAGACCTCGGCACATAGTTTAGTTTATGTTTTAGATCCATTTGTTTAAGATTAGATAGTGTGATATGCTCAAGTTCACAATACACACAAGTTTCATGTTTTGATTTTCGGTTTTTGGTTTAACCGATCTTGGATTTCATGAATAGATGAATCAAAACAAATTTATATGGTTTAATGTATATTAGATTTGTTCTATATACATGTATGCTTCAACTATTTAAACAAACTTAGTTTGATAGTCTATTTCATGAGTTTAGAGTTTTGGTATTTTAACAAAACATATTTTTGGATTTATTGTCAAAAACATTGATATATATATATATATCTGTCATGTATATTGGATTATATCCATATACAACATGCTTCAAGTTGTTTAAGTATCGTGTTTTTGTGTTTGGATGGGTTTTGGACAAAACGAATTTTCAATTAAAAAATTCAAGTTTTGGAAAATACAGATTTTGGTTTTCGGCATAATTTCTAAGTCACAAAAATGGTTCAAATTGTTTGAAATATGTGTTGAATTTTTTCACACATGTTTTTTTATCAAAGTATTATACTGAAACTATTTTTGTGGATTTTTAGAGAATTTATGGGATTTATTTGATGATTAAAAACGAAGTTTTTCAAGTCCCTAAACCTGTCTGCCACACTCTGGCGGTCGACTGATCGGTCGACCGGACCAGGAGCCGGTCGACCAGATCGATCGACCGGACGTGCTCACAAACATGCACGCAGCAAGCCCCTTGGGCCGGTCGACCGTGCGGTCGACCGACTGTAGTATCCTTACTCTTGGGTAAGGACGGTCAACCGGGCGGTCGACCGGAGGTTGGCAACGGTCAAATTTTGATCATTGTCCGGTCGACCGGTCGACCGGATGGTCAATTCTGACCATAATTGCTGCCAACGGCTAGTTTTTTCAAATGGCTATAAATTGGGTTTTCTCTTAATAGTTTTTAACAAGTTTTTGGAGAGCTTATTTTCCGATCTTACTAGTGTTTTTACAGCAATCAAAAAGAAGTTTTGGGCTCTAAAGTTTACAATTGATTTGGTGTTTTTCTAGGGTTTGGAAAGTCAAAAAAAGTGTTTTTGGAAAAGTGTTTTTGGTTCAACTTCTTCATCCTTATTTCTTGTTTTTCCCAAGGATTTTCTTCGAGTATTTATTTTCTATTCCTTTGGTTTTTCTCACACTTGAGCATATTATTCTATCCTATCTATATGATCTTTGTTTTTTGTGGGAAAAGAATTTGTTTGTGGTCTTTTGATCACTAAGTTGTAAACCCTCCTACTTTGTGTTATCCCTCTTGGGTAGAGATTGATTTTGGAGTGGCTGCTTTGTGCCCTATCCCTCTAGTGAGAGGTTGATTAGTTGTTGGCTTTGTGCCCATCCCTCATCTGTGAGGTTGATTGAGTTTTGTGGTGGCTTTGTGCCTAACTCTAAGTGTAGAGGTTGTGTTCGTAAAGAGAGGAGTTGTGTACTCCCGGTTATTGTATTGCCCCAAATTCTCAGTGGAGGTTCCCTGTGTGGGAGTCCTGTGTGGACAAGCTAGTGGAATCCTTCTGTGTGAAGGCGGGGACGTAGAGCTGGGTGCTCGAACCTCGAAACAAATCTCGGTGTTTGCGTTTGATCCATTCACTCAAGTCTCTTTATTACTTTGAGCATTGCATCATATTGTCATATCATATATATGCTTGTGTTGTTTGTGTGTGCCTCACTTGTGTTTAACCACGAGAGCTTCATATAGCGCCTCAACTCTTATTCAGAGGAATCAAGAGGAGTTAGTCCAGAGCTCTTCACCGGGAATTCGGCTGCACTCGTTGGTTGCATTAAGTGTTGTTGCAATTAAGTTTTTAATTTTCACATTTTGTTCATTAGATTAGCCGTACACCTATTCACCCCCTCTAGGTGTACTTTCAATATCCACAGTGTGTTCACAATAATCCTTTATTCATGGTTATCCAATTACAGGAATCAACAGGAGTATAGTATCAGGAGTATAATATCAGGATTCTCTATGTTTCAGCGGTTCAAGTATATAGGGGTTCAATTATACAGGAGTTCAGGAGTACAGATTGTAGTATTATAATAATCATGTCAAGTCCCTGTAAAAATGTTAATCATGAATAGACATTGTAATACAGGTGTCAGGTGTAGTAGTAATCCAGTCAGGTGTCACAACATCAGGTCAAGTGTACTAGTACCATTTAAAATCATGTCAAGTAAGTGATAGCATGTCAAGTGTGAAATATCATGTGTCAGGTGTCAGGTGTCAAGTATCAGTGTCAGGTACTTAATATATCGGTGTTAAGTAAGTTGAATACAGAGCCATAATATTATATGTCAGGCAATCACTCGGTCATGTAACATGATACATGAGACAATATAGTTAAATATTTTAAACTCTTCACAACCATTCTATTATAATAATAAATTAATATATTAATTAGCTAAGCGAGGCCAAGAGAAGCGGAAGCGTATCCAGGCACATTCAGCACAAGTATAATGCCAATTCGGTGAGTTACGATAATAACCACAAATGAATAACAATATAGAACCGTAATGAATGAAATAATATGAGCAATGCACTCGCTATCCTAGAAAAGATACTTGGATAACATGCCAGAAAAGATACTCGATAACATGCATCAAGTCCTAGAATGAAACTAGCAAGGCATGAAACAATACAAGAAAAGTACTCGCTCAAAACATAAGAGTTACTTGCCGACATAAAGTGAAGTACTCGCCTAAAATCACACGACTTTGAGCAATATCTAGAAAAATTCATGAATACCACATGCACGCTACCAATCCATAATATATATATATATATATATATATATATATATATATATATATATATATATATATATATATATATATATATATATATAGAGAGAGAGAGAGAGAATAAAAGAGGAGAAAGAGAGGAGAGGGAGAGAGAAGAGTGCTTGCTAGAAATAGTAGAGGGGGTGAGAGAGAGTTTGATGGAAAAGAAGGGGTAAAAGAGGAAAGAAAGAAAAAGAAAGAAAGAAAGAAACAAAGGAAGAAGAAAGAAGAGGAGAAGGGGGAGGGGTGCGACCAGGGTTGCTGGCCGGCGATGGAGGCGCAGCTAGAAGGGCGCGGTACATGACCGGAGGAGGAGGAAGGGAGGTGGGGGAGTAGGTGTTATTATTGTTGTTGATGTTATTGTTGTTATTGTTGTTGATGATGATGTTGTTGTTTATGTTGTTGTTGATGGTGAATGTTGTTGGTGGTGGTGATGAGTTATGGTGGTGTTAGGAGTTGGAAGAGGAGATGGAGATGGTAGTTGGGTGGTAGAAGCAGAGGAGGTGGTAGATTTGAGGGTGAATTTTGGGGAAGAAAAGGAGATGGTGGTGATGGGTTTAGGAAAAATTGGAGAAGATGGAGTGGTAATTAAAGAGAAGGAAAGTGGAGAAGAGAAGGGAGGAGCTTAGAGGAGAGGCAACGCCTGCTAGGGGGCGGCGGCGCTAGGGGTGGTGATGGTAGAGGCAACAGTCAAGGGGAGAAGAGTGTTGGAACTTGTTTTAATGAAGACTTTGTGAAGCATTTCATTTGGAGCTCTAACACATGACGAATCAAGAGTTCTTCATGATCAAGATGTCCCAAAGAGAGTTGATATGATGTGGTTTGTAATTGTGAAATAGCATTTTAAAAGCCTTGATACACGCACACATATCATTGACCATTAGTCGACTTATAGTCCCAATTAGTCGACTAATATACTTGGTAGTCGACTAACCCAAACTCTCTAGTCGACTAGTCATGTGTCCAAAAGAAACTCAACTCTCTGTTTGTCCATTAGTCGACTTGACAGACAAACATAGTCGACTAATAGACTTTGTAGTCGACTAATACTATGCCCCTAGTCGACTAATCACTGGTCCAGTCGACTTAGATGTTAGTTGCAGTCGACTTGATTCAGTTAACCAGAAACCTGTCACTTGAATTTTTGTTGACTTAGTCGACTTATACTCAAACCTAGTCGACTAACCTTTGGAAAATTGCCTTGTATAGTCGACTAACTCAAAAGGCAAGGTCGACTATAGGCAGTTTCTGACTGTTGGACAGTTTCTGTATTCTGGTATTTTTTGCAACGTTCTTCAACGTTTGAACATTCAAAAGGCACCTATTAACTACCCTAACTACTCCTAGAGTGCAGCTATAAATAGGGTGGTTAATCCTAAGGCAAAATACCAATCCTAATCTTCAGTTTTCAACCACAAAATTCTGTCAATCCTGAAAACTGTTCCCACTTCAGTTCTTCACCAAATTCTGATTCTCTAGTGAAGTTCTCTGAAGTTTCTCCTATACTAGACCTTGTCCACGTTCACATATTGTACCAAGGCTTATAGGAAAGTGTTGTAATACTCAAAGCAATCATTGTACACGGGTGTCTTCTTGGTGTAGAAGCAACTGTACAAGGTGGAGTTTGTTCTCTTAGTGTAGAGAGAAATCATTGTACACGGGTGTCTTCTTAGTGTAGAAGCAGTTGTACAAGGTGAAGTTGGTTCTCTTGGTGGAAGAGAAGGTGTACACATTTGGCAAAGAAGATTTGTCAAGTGGTGTGTATGGTTGTGATTTTTGGTGTACAAAATTAAGGATAAAGGAAAATCTCAAGCGGGTGGCTTGGAGACTGGATGTAGGTCACGAGGACCGAACCAGGATAAATCTCTCGTGTTTGCGTTTGTCTAAACTTTTCTAAGATTTGATTTCCTTTATTGCAAGTTTATTTATTTGTTAACTTAATTCTTCTTTGTTTAGTTTTGTGTTGACTTTGTATTTTAGGTCCATAAGTGCCAACAGAGAAAGTTCCACAATTGGCATAAGAGCGGGACTACATTTGGCATCATCTCGGGACCAACAATTGGTATCAGAGCAGGTCTTACATTTGGTATCAGAGCGGGTTCAAGTCAACAACAAGGATGGCAACGGAGTTTTCATCATCCCAATTTAAAGAAGGACATTCTCCACAACATCCACCGCTATTTGACGGATCCAACTACAATTATTGGAAGTGTAGAATGAAGATCTACTTGCAATCGATTAACTACGAACTTTGGAACATCGTCGAAGCATCGTACACCAAACCAACAACCAACTACAGCGCTTGGACTGAGGATCAAAATAAGAATGCGAACCTTGACGCCAAAGCGATGAATGCCTTGTTCTGTGCATTAACCAAAGAAGAGTTCAACAGAGTGTCAACAACCACTTCTGCACATCAAATATGGCATACTCTTCAGGTAACACACGAAGGCACAAGTAAGGTTAAATAGTCTAAAATATCTGTTCTTGTCCACAGGTTTGAATTATTCAAAATGGAGGAGAATGAAACCATATCCGAAATGGTTACAAGATTCACCAACATTACCAATTCATTAGCATCCCTTGGAAAGGACTACACCCAAGTTGAAAGAGTTCGTAAGATCCTTCGTGCACTCACACCAGAATGGGAGAAGAAGACAACAGCAATTGAAGAAGCCAATGATCTCTTAACTTTGTCGTTAGAAAACCTAATCGGTAATCTAATGGCATATGAAGTGCAATTGGAAGAAAGAAAGAAGGAGGAACGACAACACCACTCAAAGAAGAAGAACTTGCTTTCCATGCATCCTCCGACACGGACGATTCAAATGAAGATGAAGAGGAGATGGCAATGCTTTCAAAGAAATTCAGGAGATTTCTAAAGCGAGGTAAATTAAAATGCTTTAATTGCAATAAACCAGGTCATATGAAGATGGATTGCCCTTTGCTTAAAAATAAAGGTAAAATCAAGAGCAAAAAGTTCAGAAAGAAGAAAAACTATGAAGCCTCATGGGAGAACAGTGATTCTTCATCTTCTGACGAAGAAGAATCCACTGAACGTGTCAACCTATGTTACATGGCCATAGAAGATGATGAGGTATCATTTACTGAACTTTCTGATGCATTTCATGAATTGTTTAATGATCTAAAGCATGAAAAACTGAAAAATAAAGTTTTATCAAAAGAAAATGAAAAACTTTTAAAGGAAAATTCATGTTATGCTTTACAAGTATCTTCTATAAATTCTCAACAAGATGAGTTTAAAAAAGTCATATCATCTTTGAAAAATGATAATGAGAAGTTTATAAAAGAGAACATTTTTCTTAAAAAGGAAACTGAGTCTTTGAATAAAAGGATTTCTATTTTAGATAAAGATATTTCAGTTTTAAAAAAAATATGAAGATATTTTGCAAAAGTGACTAAGTTCAATCAAGGAAAAGAAAAGTTGAATGATTTATTATCTTTTCAGAAGTTGTCACATAATAATTATGGTCTTGGATTTATTGAAAAATCTTCATATTGTTGTAATCCATATGATTCTTTTGTAAAAAGAAAGTCTAAGAAAAATAAGTTTATATGGATTCCTAAGAATTTAAGTATTCATGATAAAAATACCTATATTGCATCATACCTTCATGATATATGTAATTCATGCAATTATGTGTATACTAACAGGTGGAAACCAAATTCTAAATGGATTTGGACTTCTAAAGGTTAATATGTTCTTTTATGTTTGGTACCATCTAACGTTTATCTTGCAGGTACCATATAAAAGTTGATAAGAACATATATATATATATATATATATATATATATATATATATATATATATATATATATATATGATGATATATTTGTTGCAGGGGGAGAACAAAGTATTTCTATATTTGTTATAACCCAACTGCAGGGGAGGAAAATATAACCTATTTTCTGCAGGGGAGCATTTGTGCACACAAAGCGTCATCATCAAAAAGGGGGAGAATGTTGGAACTTGTTTTGATGAAGACTTTGTGAAGCATTTCATTTGGAGCTCTAACACACGACGAATCAAGAGTTCTTCATGATCAAGATGTCCCAAAGAGAGCTGATATGATGTGGTTTGTAATTGTGAAATAGCATGTCAAAAGCCTTGATACACACACATATCATTGACCATTAGTCGACTTATAGTCCCTATTAGTCGACTAATATACTTGATAGTCGACTAACCCAAACTCTCTAGTCGACTAGTCATGTGTCCAAAAGAAACCCAACTCTCTGTTTGTCCATTAGTCGACTTGACAGACAAACATAATCGACTAATAGACTTTGTAGTCAACTAATACTATGCCCCTAGTCGACTAATCACTGGTCCAGTCGACTTAGATGTTAGTTGCAGTCGACTTGATTCAGTTAACCAGAAACCTGTCACTTGAATTTTTGTTGACCTAGTCGACTTATACTCAAACCTAGTCGACTAACCTTTGGAAAATTGCCTTGTATAGTCGACTAACTCAAAAGGCAAGTCGACTATAGGCAGTTTCTGACTGTTGGACAGTTTCTGTATTCTGGTATTTTTTGCAACGTTCTTCAACGTTTGAACATTCAAAAGGCACCTATTAACTACCATAACTACTCCTAGAGTGCAGCTATAAATAGGGTGGTTAATCCTAAGGCAAAATACCAATCCTAATCTTCAGTTTTCAACCATAAAATTCTGTCAATCCTGAAAACTGTTCCCACTTCAGTTCTTCACCAAATTCTGATTCTCTAGTGAAGTTCTCTGAAGTTTCTCCTATACTAGACCTTATCCACGTTCACATATTGTACCAAGGCTTATAGGAAAGTGTTGTAATACTCAAAGCAATCATTGTACATGGGTGTCTTCTTGGTGTAGAAGCAGTTGTACAAGGTGGAGTTTGTTCTCTTGGTGTAGAGAGAAATCATTGTACACGGGTGTCTTCTTGGTGTAGAAGCAATTGTACAAGGTGAAGTTTGTTCTCTTGGTGGAAGAGAAGGTGTACATATTTCGCAAAGGGGATTTGTCAAGTGGTGTGCATGGTTGTGATTTTCAAAATCAAGGATAAAGGAAAATCTCAAGCGGGTGGCTTGGGGACTGGATGTAGGTCACGAGGACCGAACCAGGATAAATCTCTCGTGTTTGCGTTTATCTAAACTTTTCTGAGATTTGATTTCTTTTATTGTAAGTTTATTTATTTGTTAACTTAATTCTTCTTTGTTTAGTTTTGTGTTGACTTTGTATTTTAGATCCATAAGTGCCAACAGAGAAAGTTTCACAATGGGCATAAGAGCAGGAACTACATTTGGCATCATCTGGGGACCAACAAAGAGGAGTGGAGTCGGTGGGAGAGTAAAGAGATAGAGATGGAGAGAATGAGAAGGAAGAAAGAAAGAAAAAAGAAAGAGAAGGAAAGAGGGGAGAGTATGGTGGAGGAATGGGTAGTGGGGTACTGTTGGCAGGGCATGGGGAGGATGAGCGGGTGGAGAAGAAAGAAAGGAAAAGAAGAAAAAGGAAAAAAAAAGAAAGAAAAGGAAAGGAGAAAAAGAAAAAATGGAAAATTTGTAATTAAATATATTATTAAATAATTAAATTAATAGGATAAAATGAGAGTATTAAATAAAGGAGTGGAGAAGGAACAAGCAAGAAAAGAAAAGAAAGCAAAATAATATTATTACTTAAAATCGGGTAAAATTTTACTGTTTTAGAAACGTTACCAAAAATTTTCAAAAATAGAAAATATTATTTTAAGATGCCTGATAAAATCAAAGTCAAGAAATTCAATCTGATTTTCAAATTAAAAATATTGGAATACATCGGTGATACCGGTCGACACCAAAACGGGTCAAATTTTGATAAATTTAGAAAAATCTCAAAAAAAATACAAGATAGAAAATGAGATTTTAAGAAGTTATATAAAAACTATTTCTAGAAATTTAACTCCATTTGAAAATTAAAAATTCGAGAATTGGTCAGGGATACCGGTCGGCACCAGTTTTGAAGATTTTTTAGAATAATTCTGAAAATTTCTAGTAAATCATGAAAAATTTAAAATATTAGAAAATAATATTTGAAACTAAAATTGGTCAAATCAGACTTCTGAAAAGGTCAAATCGAGTGTACACGGTATCGGGTTCCCAGCCTAGACCAGGGCTGACTCTAAGTCTGAGAATCCAGATCCGATACCAAATAATATAAATAATCACCAACCAAAAACAACTACGAAAAGAAAATTGAAACGATACAGTTAAAAAAATTAGGACACATATCTAGGTATGTATCCCGGGAACGGGGTGTTACAATATACCCACCTAACAAAAATTTTGTCCTCGAAATTTATATAAGGAAGGAGATGAACTCGGAAGAGACTAGGTCACCGATGATAATATGATAAAGTGGGAAGGGTAAGAAATATTACAAACTCAGGACACAGAAGGTCGGGGGTAGCGGTCATAGTGATATCTTCAGGGCTCCTATTCTGAGTACTGAGCTCGTCCTTCCGCTACCACATCTAACGCC
Organism: Agave tequilana; assembly: GCA_038442645.1. NCBI lineage: Eukaryota > Viridiplantae > Streptophyta > Magnoliopsida > Asparagales > Asparagaceae > Agave > Agave tequilana. The sequence goes on along the minus strand of JAVJIF010002710.1, from coordinate 350,376 downwards.
TCTGCTTCTTCTGCTGACAAATTATAAGCTTGGCCTCTCCCACGGTCAACTTTAGCTCTTGCTTCTTGTTGCTGGGGAGGGAGTGGAGCTTTTCTGCCAATAGGCTCGGGGTTCCTTCCCGGCGGTGGTGCTGGAAGTGCTAGAGTTGCTGGTTAGTATTCCACGTCATCTTAAACGAACAATCACCTAATGAATAATTGCCACATCCACATGCGAAACACAGCCCGTTCGCCCTTCAACAATTGCTTTGGATGTGTCCGGGCTTCAGACAATATCCGCATATCATCTACTGATCGGGAGACCAGAATGGTCGCCTGGCTATCGGGACATTGCTGGGTCTGGTTGGGTCTTCTTCATTCATCAACTTAAAGGGTCTCTTCACTAGCCTGTTCTGCATTTGATTCTTGTCCTTCTTCTCCAGTTCCTCTTCTACTTCACGAGCAATAGAGAGAACCTAAGAGTACGTCTTCAGCTGCTGAGGGATAATAAATATCTAGATGTCCATCTTCAGCCCCTTTTGAAACTGTTGGCCCGCTTCTCCTCATCGGTCACCATGTAGGGTGCAAATCGACTGAGTCTTAGAAAATCAGCATCGTACTCATCCACAGATCGGTTCAACTGTTGTAACCTGATGAATTGCTCTTCTATCTCTTTCTGAGCTGTTGCAGGGAAGAACCTCTCATAGAAACCCTCAAGAACTGGTCCCAAGTAATTAGTTTCTCCAATCTCGCTTCTTCCGCCAACCACTAGGTTCTGGCCATATCCTTCTGCTGTATCTTGGTCACTTCTACCTGGTTCTCATCAAGGATCCGAGCTGCCTTCATAAGATCTGTAGTGTCAATCAGCCACTGATCGTTGTCCAATAGCTTCTCAGTACCTGAAAATGTAGCCGCCTACAGTCTTCTGAAATCAGACACATTACCAGGCCTCTGTTAACTAGGTGCTGTCAATAACGCTTGCCGTAGGAGCTCTGTCTACTGATGCTGACTCTCCATCATGCCATGAAGTACCCTCATCATGTTGTCGCTCTTTTCGTTAGAAATGTTACGAGAAGTGACAGGACCGTTACATGTTCCACGTCTTTCAATATCTGAGCTGGTTGAAGGGACGACAGGGAGAAGCTGGAATGAAAGTGATAGAAGAGTCTCAGGATCCAAGAAATAGATTGAGAGGAAGGAATAGATAACACCGCACCTGCAATTGAAATGTATATCCAAGACTCGTGCTTTCTAGTTGCAAATTAATATATCATTAATCTGCTGACTGGTTGTACTAAAGATGTGAGAGCCTAGCTCTGAGACCACCCTGTAACACCCCGATTCCGCGGGTAAGGAGACGTTACTACGACGTATATACACAGAGCGAAAATACTCTCACATATATACACTAAGTACAGGTAAGATTTTAAGTGCGGAAACACAGTAGTAATATATATTCCAACAGAGAAGTACAAGTACATAGTTATCATAGAGAGTGATACAATGTTATAGGAATATTACATCATCAGAGAATATAAAAGTATGATTTACAAAGGGATATACATAAAAAAATTGAGAGGTGCTTATGAACAATAAGAGGGACCTCGAGAGCCAAACAGGAGAAGAGCTAAGAGGAAGAGCTACGGTGACGTCAAGCTTCCGCTGCGCCACTCTGATCGCCACAGAAGGATCCGCTATGCCACGCTCCAAAATCTGGATATACGGATCCAGGATTGTCAGATGCAACCCAACGAGTACAAGAGATGAGGCTAAGTGGCATGCATATCAGGACACGTGTACAGGAAAGGTGTATCGTGAATATAACACATATGAACATGAAATGAGACAGTAAGTAAAATAACTTTAGGGAAACCAGTTATACAAGCCCATATTACCGATTTGTGAGATTAAACATCGAAGAAATAATCCAAATATGGAAACCCTCATATATATACCCTACACCTCACGTCAATAATCTGAGTTTATATAACCTGAGTTGCGTTCACAATAACAGAAAAAGGAAACGGTATGAAAACCTGAAAATAAGCAATAGTAATTCAACAAAGTAGCACAGGTATCATGTGTAAGTGGTGAGCAAGATAATGTATTGTTTCACAGGTCTCCCTGTATAGCTAGTCAGATATCAGTAGCATGTTATTATTATGTTATAAAGACTCGTCTGATTTGTATACATCAGTATGTGTCCCATTCCATATACCTCAGCATACAGACCAGAGAGTAAGTTATTGAAAACTGATAGAGATCGAAGAATCATACTTAGAATGGGTCCCGTACATGCCCGGAACAACGATCAAAGAGTATCCGGTACTGAGCTGGAGCGTACCACTAGGTACCAGGACTTATTGTATGCTCGAATAGGAATAGGATGTCACCGCTCCTACAGGAATCAGCCCAGGGGCTTATGGCACACCCAGAAGGAATGGGAGTAGGGGTGTCAGTACACCCCATGGAAATACTTGGTGGCCTCCAAGTGAATCGTAAAAGTGTGGCTGCGCGACACGTAAGACCATCATAAACATGAAGACTATATCGATACTCATCAGTTTTTCCCATTTCAATGTAAATTGTCTAATTATTACAATTGTCCAGTGAAAATGTCTACATTGTGTTCACAATAATCCTATATTCATGATTATCTAATTACAGAGATCAACATGAGTATAGTATCAGGAGTATAATATCAAAAGTCTCTATGCTTTAGAGGTTCAAGTATACAGGAGCTCAAAAGTACCAGATGGTAGTATCATAACAATCATGTCAAGTCTCCGTAAAAGTGATAATCATGAAAAGACATTGTAATACAGGTGTCAGGTGTAATAGTAATCCTATGAGGTGTCACAATATCTGGTCAAGTGTACTAGTATCATGTGAAAGTATGTCAAGTAAGTGATATCATGTCATTTGTCAAAGTGTCAAATATCAGGTTTCAGGTGTCAAGTATCAGTATCAGGTACTTAATATGTCGGTGTCAAGTAAGTTGAATATAGAGCCACAAAATTATATATCAGGCAATCATCCGGTCATGTAACATGATACAGGAGACAATATAGTTAAGCTTTTCAAACTCTTCACAGCTATCTCTATTATAATAATAAATTAATTTATTTATTAGCTAAGCGAAGCCAAGCGAAGCGGGAGCATATCCAGGCACATTCAACACAAGTATAATGCCAGTTTAGTGAGTTATGATAACGACCATAAATGAATAACAATATAGGCCTGTAATGCATGAAACAATATGAGAAAAGCACTCGCTATCTCAGAAAAGATACTTGCATAACATGCATCAAGTCCTAAAATAGAACTAGCAAGGCATGAAATGACACAAGAGAAGTATTCACCCAAAACACAAGAGTTATTCGCTGACATTGTAACGCCCCGATCCCGCAGGTATACCTGCGGGATCGGGGCGTTACAGACATAAAGTGAAGTACTCACCTAAAACCACACGACTCCGAGCAATATCTGGGAAATCCACGAATACCACATGCACGCTTCCAAACCATATATATATATATATATATATATATATATATATATATATATATATATATATATATAGATAGAGAGAGAGAGATAGAGAGAGAGAGAGAGAGAGAGAGAGAGAAGAGAGAGAAAGAGTGTTTGATGGAAAAGAAGAGGGTAAAAGAGAAAAGAGGGAAGAAGAAATAAAGAAGAAAAGAAAGAAAAGAAGAAAGAAAGAAGTGAAAAAAGAAGAGGAGTAGGGGGAGGGGTGCGGCTAGGGCTGCTGGCCACTGGTGGTGGCCTGGGCGGCAGCGCCGCTAGTGGTCGGAGGCAGCTCTCGGAGGAAGAGAAGGGAGGTTTGTTATTGTTGTTGATGATGAATGTTGCTGTTGGAGGTGATGGAGTTGTGATGGTGTTGGGAATTAGAGGAGGAGGTGAAGATGGTGGTTGGGTGGTAGAAGTGGAGGAGGTCATGGATTTGAGGGTGAATTTTGAGGAAGAAAAGGAGATGGTGGTGATGGGTTTAGGGAAAATTGGAGAAGAAAGAATGGTAATTGAAGAGAAGGAAAGTAGAGAAGAGAAGAGAGGAGATTGGGGGGAGCCGTTGCCAGCTAGGGGGCGACGGCGCTGGGGGTGGTGATGGTGGAGGCGACGGTCGAGAGGAGGAAGAGGAGAGGAGCTGGTAAGAGAGTGAAAGAGATAGAGATGGAGAGAATGAGAAGGAGAAAGAAAGAGAAAAGAAAGAGATGGAAAGAGAGGGGGAGAGAGAGAGTATGGTGGAGGAATGGGTAGTGGGGTACTGTTGGCAGGGCATGGGGGAGGACGAGAGCAGGCGGAGAAGAAAGAAATGAAAAAAGAAAAAGAAAAAGAAAAGAAGAAAAAGAAAGATAAGAAAAGAAAAGAAAAAGAAAAGGAAGAAAAAGAAAATTGAAAATTTTGTAATTAAATATATTATTAAATAATTAAATGAATAGGATAAAATAGGAGTATTAAGTAAAGGAGTGGAGAAGGAAAAAGCAAGAAAAGAAAAGAAAGCAAAATAATATTATTATTTAAATCGGGTAAAATTTGACTGTTTCAGAAACGTTCCAAAAAATTCTCAAAAATAAAATATTATATTAAGATGTCTAATAAAATCAGATTCAAGAAATTCAATCTGATTTTTAAATTAAAAATCCTGAAATCCACCGGTGATACCGATCGACACCAAACCGGTCAAATTTTGATAAATTCAGAAAAATTCAAAAAATACATTTAGATAGAAAATGAGATTCTAATAAGTAATGTAAAAATCATTTCTAGAAATTTAATTTCTTTTAAAAACTAAAAATCCAGGAATCGGTCAGCGATACCAATCGATACCAGTTTTGAAGATTTTGCAGAATAATGCTGAAAAATTTCAGAAAATCATAAAAAATATAAAATATTAGAAAATAATATTTAAAACTGAAATCAGTCAAATTGAACTACTGCAAAAATCAAATTGGGTAGTACACTGGTATCGGGTTCTCGTCTAAACCAGGGCTGACTCTGAGTCTGAGAAACTAGATCTGATTCCAAATAATGTAAATAATCAACAACCAAAAGAAAATATGGAAAGAAAATTGAAATGATACAATCTAAAAAAATTAGAACACATATCTAGGTACTTATCCCGAGAACGGGGTGTTACATTCAGCACCAGAGCAGAGCAGAAGAGAAGAAAATAACTTAGGCTAAAGTTTCATTCTATGATTTAGGTAAGGATTTCCTCTTAGTTAGTCCTTTCCAAGTGTAATTTCTTTGTTTTCTTATTCATTTTACTGTATTTTGTACTTGTATAAATCCAGAAAGAGAGAGTGAAAATGAATGTGTAATCTGTAAATTGAAGGTGTCAATTAAAAAAAGATTTTCACTTTACCGATCCACTTCTCATTTTTGGTATGTATCTATTATTTATTTATTTATTTATTTGGTTTATGTGGAGTTAATTTCTTTTAACGGCTCACTAATCTCTAAGGCCCACTACTTCTTCTTTTCATCATTTGTATGAAAACTCAATTGAATCATATTCATGCCTAAACTTAAGCCTTTTAATTTTGCGAGTGTTCTTGTAGGCACATTAGGATGGGTGATGAACTTCTCTTGTTATTATAATCCAATCTTTAAAACTTGTTTTTATTCCGTACTTGTTTTCTTAATTGTTTAATATTCAGTTTTTAAAAACAATATTAGTGGAAGTTAAATTTTTCACTATCGTATTTGTTTTGCTTGGACACTTGCCGATAATCCAAATTGAGGCATGAATCTTTCAAGATGTAAATATATAGTGGTGTCATGTAGATTAGCGAACCTTAGATTTCTTCTTTTTTAAAAATTTATTTTCCCTTCGTATCTTTCACCATTTTCAAAACCCTAATTCTCCTTTTAATTTTCTTTTGTTTTCTCTTTAGTGATCTCAAAACCATCATTCTCAACCCAATATTCTCTTTTACTTTTCACTTTTTTGTTTGTTTCCAAAATAGAGAAAGAGTTCTTGCTTTTCTGAATGTACCAAATTACTTTTTAGCATCCCTCCTTGTAGATCATGACCCGCAAAACCGTTTGCTATAGCGGTAGTATAGAGAAGCCAAAGAACCATTCTTGAACTCTTATTTCAAAACGCTGTTTTCAGTGCTTGGTTTCCCCGCTATCATCCATGCTGCAGGATGTTTGTTGAAGTACACTATGATGGTGTATTTAAAAAATTGAAAAAAAGAGAGATATGTTAGTGGTAAAATTCATTTGATAAAGGACTTTTCTACAGATGATTGGTCATGATTTGAGATGAGATACCACTTTAAGCAGTTAGCATATTTGAAGACTTTATATGCTATTAAAAGTTGCCAACGAAGGATTTTGAAGATGGATTAATGGCAATAGACCGTGACATATCAGCTTTGAAGAGTATGGAATATCTTAATCAAAACATTGGAGCAACTATAACTATTCGAAGAAGAGGCAAAAGAACTATACCTTCAAGATATAGGAATGTTAATCAAGTAAGTTGGTAATTTATCTTCAAGGTTGATGTATGTTAAATTAATCTTACTTTTTTGAACTTTTCAGGTGGCAGGAGGAGTGGAAGAGGGGGCACAGAAAACTCAAGATCCTTGCTCTCAAGTGATCAATCCAATATGAGACATCTGTATAGGGGTTATGAAGTGACTTTTGGTGAACAAATGAGATAAAAAATTCTATTCACTTTTGTGTAATCAACAGGTGTAACTATCTATACTGTTGTTGAGACCTTTGTATGAGTGTTATGATAAATGATCATAACTTAGCCTTTTTATGGTGGTTATTTGACAACTTGCAAAGTTTGTGTAATGTACTAGTTAACTTAAGACTTTTGTATATGTAATACTGTTGAATTTAATGTTATATGTGTTATCATAAAATTATCATGAGTTGTATGTTGTTATTTGTTAAATGATCATATGGTTAAATGATGTTATGTTGTTATGTGCATACATCACTTTGTTAGATGTAGTATGTCTATTAGACCTTTTCAATAGTTCAGGTTTTTTTTTGAGAAAACTTCAATAATTTAGTGTGTTTTTGGATACTACTGTGATCGTTACAATGGGTTATCTGATCTCAGTGTAACTGTTTAATGGAGTTCTTAAGGATTACGTTAAAAGTTGAAATTGTTACAAAAGTATCAGAACTGCTGAAGAAATTGAGTGAATGTACTGATAGAGGGGGAGTATTTGAACTCCACAAAATCAAATAAGAGAAAATTTGACAGAGAAAATTTCAAGCACAATTGGATAGAGAAAATTTCCTTAAACTGCTAATATATTCTATAATGCTTCACTCAATTATGGCCTACCAAGAGGGGTAAGTACACAAATCATGGCAAACATATTGAAATTCTCCTAAATTTCATAATAAAACACTCTCATTTTAGCTTCAACTACAAAATCTCCATCAGAATCTCTTTGTTCTTCACCTTTAACTCAATTTTTTTTTTCCAACAAATTAGAAGTTTCTTCGTCCCTCTACTTCTCTCCCGCCTTCGTACACTCGAGACTTCATCATCCTACAAATCTATCTACTCAAAGAACCTACAATCATCTCTTTTCCAATTATGGCAGCCAAAAACCGATGCTCTGGATTGGATTCGGTGGAGGAACGACCAATGGAAGCTCGGACACCACAATAACATTTCTTCATCGAACTTGATCTGGACATCTCAAGCTTGAAGCTGCAGAGAAAAAAAGAGAAAGTGGATTTGGCTATGCCCTAGAAGAAGAAGAAGAAAAAGAAATAGAGGGCGAATAAATTCTCAACTTAAAAGATTAAAACGCGCAAGACACACAAGCTTTATAAGGGTAAAATCATCAGAAAACTATCACGTGACATACACGTGCCAACACTTAAACGGCCAGAGATTTTTTTGGGATTTTTTGGCAATAGTTTAGGGGGTATTTTAGGATTTCTTTAGTTTAAGATGAATTATGAGAAAATCCAAATAGTTAAATGGGATATTTTGAGAATAAACCAAAGATAAGAAAAGAGTTAAATAAGAAGAAGAAGACACAAAATAATAGAGCTTGAGAAACCTCTGTATTAGAAGAAGTGAGGCTTTATTTTGCAAAAAGAAGCTCCAATAAATGGAAATAGAACTCTCCTTAAAAGGAATACTGTTAGCATTTAACTATATAGATTCCTAGTGATTAGTTAGTTTCTAAAATTTCTCTATTTGTTTATAGATTTAAAGGACAGATTAAATTAGAGACAACAAATGGCTCAGATATAATTTAGACGCATTTTTGAGAATAATTGCTGAAAATAATTGACAAACAAATAGTTTATAATATTTAACATATATAATGTTGAGATGGCCGAGTTGGTCTAAGGCGCCAGATTAAGGTTCTGGTCCGAAAGGGCGTGGGTTCAAATCCCACTCTCAACATTTGATTTGTTTTTATTTTTTTATTAAATAACATTTTCTCTTTCTTATTAAATACCTTTTCTCTTTCCTTTTCACCTATTTTTTTTCGGAAGCCACTAAGCTCGATAGGGGTTCCCACGGATTATGAAGGATACACATGGAGAGTACTAGCAATTTCTTGGAGTTTTGCAATTCAAAAGTGTGCACCGGGTGTTTCATTCTCCTCCTGAGTTCCTTTTCCCGCTTAGCAATGTGATGTGAGCCTGTATTGCGTATGCGGAAGCCACTAAGCTCGACTAGGGGTTCCCACGGAGTACGAAGGATACGCATGGACTCGACTACGGGTTCCCACAGAGTATGAAGGATACGCATGGAGATAAGCAATGTGATGTGAGCCTGTTGGTCTCTTAAAAATAAGGAAAATCTTACTTTTTAACTTTTAATTCCTCTTATGTGTAGGAGACTTTGAGTCTTTTATCCAGCCACTGATCCCTTATTAGGTTGAGCTTTTAACACAGATAGAATTTCTGAGGGGTTCGGTTCATGTGTGTGAGCCAAATACACATACAATAAGAGGGCAATCCAACGTTGACACATGGATTGGAACTTTTATAATCTCTTATAATATGTGTGTGAGACTCACACACATAACATATTATAAGAGGATCAGTACACGTGTTAGCGTCGGATTGGCCCTCTTATTGTATGTGTGTGTGGCTCACACACATGAACCGAACCCATGAAATATGAGATGCAATAAAATTTGTGAGGTTGTAGTTGGGAAGGTTGAAACTCTTTATGGACATTGCCAAAATATAAATGCTATAGCAACAAAACCAGCATTTTTTGATGTTCTCATAACAAGATGCAATTGTTTGTCTATCGCATGCTTAAAAGAGCTCTGGAAATTGAGAATTTATTTTAAAGCATTAAATTTTGATGAAAGTTTTGTTAATGAGGTATTCCAAAATTGAAATTTGAAAAAGATCATATTTGCGATACATGTCAATTTGGGAAACAAACCAAATATTCTTTCAAATCAATTAGGGATATTATGACATCTCCTTTATTAGAATTCATACATATGGAGTTATTTGGTCCGATCAAAACCAAAAGTTTTAGTAGACACTGTTTTGTGCATATGTTCTTTTTATGATTTTTTGAGATTTACTTGTTTTTTTACAATAAAAAGATGAAGTTTTCTCATTTTTCAATATTTTTCCGAAAAAAGGGTTGAAAAAGAAAATTTTCCCCATTACATGTATTTGAAGTAATAGAAGTGGTGAGTTATCAACCAATCCTTTATTATTTGTTATGAAAAGAATAGAATTAAACATTATCTTTTATGTCCTAGAACTCCACTACAAAATGTAGTCATTGAAAGGAAGAATAGAACTCTCCAAGAAATGATTAGAACTATGATCAATGAATATGAACTCCCTCAATATCTATGGGCTCAGGCCATAAATACATCATATTACATTATAATAGAATTTATAAATAGAATTCATTTTCGTAAAAATTTAAACCAAACCCCTTTTGAGATTTATCATAATAGAAAACTAAATGTTTCATATTTTAGAGTTTTCGGTTGTAAATATTTTGTTTTAAATACTAATGATAACCTAGGCAGGTTTGATGTTAAATCATATGAAGCTATTTTTGTTAGTTACTCTAACACTAGTAAAGCTTATAAAACTTCAATAGATCAACTTTGACTATTGAAGAATCCATACATGTAATGTTTGAGGAATCTAAATTTTTGTGAAGAAGGTTGTAGATTGTCAAATTGATTCTTTAAGTGAGGATATGAAAAAGATATCAATAAAAGACTCACCGGCTCAAGAAGAAAGGCAAAGAGAAGAATCAAGTGGTGAAGTACAAGAAGTGCAAAAAGAAACTCAACTACTTTCAAAGAATTGGATATATACTTCAAGTCATTCCAAAGATCTCATCATAGGTGATGTATCACGGGGAGTAACTACCAGATCCAAACTTCATGATATTTGTGGACACTATGTCTTTATTTCTCACATTGAACCCAAGCATATTCATGAGGCAGAAGTTGACTCATATAAGTTGCTTGCCATGCAAGAGGAGCTCACTTAGTGAGGGGGAGGGGGGTGAATAGGTGTATGGCTAATCAATGACAAATGATATATAATTAAAAATAAATTACAACACACTTAGTATAACCAAAGAGTGTAGCCGAATTCCCAGTGAAGGGCTCTGGACTATCTCCTCTAAATTCCTCTAAATAAAAGTTGAGATGCTATGTAAAGCTCTCTTGGTTCAACACAAGTATGGCACACAAACAATACCAAGCATATAAGTATGATATGAACAATATGAAATAATGCAAGGCATAATATAAGAGAGAGTTAGAGATAGTGGATCAATCGCAAACAACAAGATATGTTTCGAAGTTCTAACCACTGCTCTACGTCCCCGCCTTCACACAGAAGGAATCCACTATATCGTCCACACAAGACTTCCCACACAGGAAACCTCCACTGAGAATTTGGGTAAATACAACTAGGAGTACACAACTCCTCTCTAACAAACACAATCTCTACACAAGATGCAAGGCACAACAACAATCACCTCACACTAGAAGGATAAGGCTCAAAGCCAACACTCCAATAATCACCTCTACACTTAGAGGGATACCAACCAAACCTAACTCCTCCACAATCACCTCTACATAAGAGGGATACCCACAACTTAAAGCAAAGAGATTTACAATAGTTGGTGGTCTCAACAAATCATAAACAAATTTTCTCACAAACAAGATCCTAATAGATAGGATAGATAGATAGCACAAGTGTGAGAAAATAAAATATTTGGAACAAAGAAAAATACTTGAAAAAATCACCAAATAGATATTGAAATCAAGATCAAAAATCAATTTTCAAAAGACTCTCTTTTCTTTGAATTTTTCAACACTTTAAAACAAATAAAGATAAAATCTTAAGCCCAAAAACTCTTGAAAACTTGTTGCTAAAACACTTATGAAGATGGAAAATTTTTTACTTTCAAAAATCATGTAGAAACCAGCTCAAGAGATGGGTATTTATACCCTCTCAAGAATCTGCCCGTTGGCAGCCAGGAAAGGGCAGAAATGCCCTTCCAGTCGACCGCCCGGTCGACCGGCCCCCACCCGATAGTGGGGTGCTTTCAGTCGGTCGACCGCGCAGTCAATCGGCCGAATAGGCTGGCCATGTGTGCATTCTCGTGCACATCGGTCGACCATACTGGTCGACCGACCACTGATCCGGTCGACCGGTCCAGTCGACCGCCAGTCAGTCTGGCTGGGTTTTTAGGATTTAAAACTTAGGTATTTTGATTCCAATTAAATCCCATAAAATCACAAAAATTTCACAAAAATAAGTTCTTTTAAGATCTTTGAAATACAAATATGTGTGACTAAAATTCAACACATATTACAAACTATTTGAACTATTTTTGCGATATTGAAATTAGGCTTTAAACAAAAATAGGTATTTTCCAAAACTTGAATTTTTGAAATGAAAAACCGTTTTCTCCAAAACTTGTCTAAAAATAAAAACATGATATTAAACAACTTTGAAGCATATTGTATATGGATAGAATCCAATATATATATATATAAAGATATCTATCTATGTTTTTGACATGAAATTCAAAATCGGTTAAACCGAAAACCGAAACCAATAAACTTTAAAAAACTTGTGTGTGTATGTGAACTTGAGCATATCAATACTATCTAATCTTTACATAAGATCTAAACATTTAAACACAAACCGAAGTCTTCTTTTAGAACTCCTTCTCCAAGTCGACTCGATCCAACGAGCTTGACTCTAACCGAGTACTAGATGCGATCTTGACGCTCGAGCTCTTGAATCAACATGTGAAAGATCCAAAAATCCTTTATTGAAGCTAATCACCTACTAATATCTTGGTCAATCACTGAAACTATTTAAACACAAGATTATTAGTAAACTATAACTACATGAGTTAATCATCATCAAAACTAGAGTGATGCATCTCTGGGCCAATATATTCATGAGGCAGAAGTTAACTCATATAAGTTGCTCGCCATGCAAGAGGAGCTCAATCGATTTGAGCGTAACCAAGTTTGAAAGTTAGTTACTAGGCCTCCAATAAATAGGACTTTAGAAACAAGTTGGATGAATTAGGTAATATAATTAGAAATAAGGCTAGGTTAGTGATCCAAGATTACAATCAAATCGAAAGAATCAATTTTGAGGAAACCTTTGCATCGTTACGGCTCAAAGCCATTTGTATGGCTCTTGTTTTAGCCACTTTTAAAGATTTTAAATTATTTTAAATGGGTGTAAAAAGTTCTTTTCTTAATGGTTATATAGATGAAGATTGTATATTAAACAACCCCTGAGTTTGTTGATTTTACACATTCTGATCATATTTATAAAGGCTTTATATGGTTTGAAACAAGCTCCAGGAGCTTGGTATAAGAGACTTAACAATTTTCTTATAAATAAAGATTTTGTTAAGAGTAAAGTAGATATCACTTTTTCTACAAAGCATGTTGATAAAGATATATTGATTATTCAAACTTATGTTGATGATATAATTTGGTTCTACTAATGAAAAACTGCGTAAGTATTTTAAATCTTATATGAAGAATGAATTTGAGATGACTATGATCAGTGAGCTCACCTACTTTCTCGGACTCCTAAAGAAGCAATGCGATCTTCTTGAATCAAGAAAAATACACCAAGGAATTAGAAAGAAGCTCAGGTTAGAAAATGCAAAGTTTAGCAAAACTCCAATGGTAACAACAACTAAGCTTGATAAGGACGAAAATGTAAGTATTTTGGCATTAAACTGTATCGTAGCATGACTGGTAGTTTATTGTATTTGACGGCAAGTAGGCCAAATATCATGTTTAGTGTATGTGTTTGTGCTAGATTTCAATCATATCCCAAAAAACCCCTTCTAAGTGAAGTAAAAAGATATTAAAATATCGTAAGGTTACTATTGGAATGAGCTTATGGTATCCAAATACCGGACAATTCAATATGACGAGTTATTCAGATGCCGACTATGCTGGTTGTAGAGTGGATTTAAAGAGTACTAGTGAAACTTATCAATTTCTAGGAAATAGGTTTGTTTCATGGTCTTTCAAAAAGCAAAATTTTGTAGACCTCTCAACCGCCGAGGCGGAGTATGTTGCGCAGGGTTTATTGTGCATAAGTTCTTTAGATGAAACATACTCTTCTCGATTATAATTTGCATTATGACCATATTAAAACTTATTGTGATAACACTAGCACCATTTATGTGATCAAGAATACAAATCAGTATAGTAAGACTAAGCATATAGAGATTGGGTATCACTTTCTCATAAATCATTATGAGAAAGGTGATATAGAAATTGATTATGTTTCTACTGATTTATAATTAGCTGATATTTTTACAAAATCTCTTGACTATAATCGTTTTACCTTTATTTGTGGAGAATTAAATGTTTGCATGATGGAAAATTGATTTTTATGTTTGCTTCTAAAAACCTTTCTTTTTGATGTCTAGCAAAAGGGGAGAAGAATATGTGTTTTATGACTTGTTTTTTATAACTTGTTTTTATTCGATATGGTTATAATTCATATATATTTTGAGATTTGAGTTAGTATGCATAATTTCAGAGGGAGCTTTTCTTGAAGCTCTTTCCTATCTTGTTTAATTAACTAAGGAGTTTTGTCATCATTAAAAAGGAAGAGATTATTGGCCTAAGGGTGCATCACTCTTTATTTTGATGATTCTAAAACTCATGTAGCTGCGTGATACTAATTATTTTCAAGTGTTTTTAGTACTTATGTTTTCAAGAATGGGATGTTCAGCTTTAAAAGGAGACATCTAAACATTCAAAGTACTAGTGTTGGATCCAAGCTCAAAGAAATTTTTTTTGAGGAAGTCCACTTGAAGACTTTGAAGAATGAATCTACTCTTGTACAAAATGTATAAGATATTTAGTTTGTTAAAACTTAGTATAGTGAACTGATACTCAAGAGAATATACACACACAAAAGGTTTTTGTTTTTCAAAACAATTTCATGATTTTTAAGTATATGGATTTGTGTTTGAAAAATCAAGTTTAATATATATACAAATAATTTCCATATAGTATTTCAAAATGTTTTGAATATATCACTTAAAATAATATATACGTATATTACAAAATATACTTTAAAAATATATTTTATATTGTCCATGTACCAGGACAGTCGACAGCCTTATTTAGCTGTCGATTGCTGATACATGTACAACAGGCTAAGTGCAGCTCAGCTGTCGATAGGTCAGTCTAAAGGAGATTGTTCTTAGCTCAATTTTTTGACAACTAAGTGTAGCTGTCAACAACTAGCTATACAGAGACTGGGTATGTCTCAGTCTGTCGAAGCCAGACTTAGTTGTCGACAGTCAGTGTATAACTTTTGAAACATCCGACCATTGGAGCCATGCCTGTCGTCAGGCCTATATATGTTGTCGACAACTAGGCAACAAAGTTTCCTATTTTGCCTCCCAATAACTAATTTTCTATTCAAACATGTCCAGAATCATTTCTAGTGTGTTTTAGGAGTTTTAACATGTTTTAATGTTTAGGTTTACTGAGTAAAGGTCTCTTAGTACCAGATATTTCACGGGATATACATAGGAGACTCGTCACTTATACTAATCATAAGTATCTTTATTATTCGATTTTTATTTCCTTATTTATCCATGTTATCCATATCTATCATGATCACTGATTCTTTTTGTAGGTATTTTTGTACTTATTTAATGCTGGAACTATTATGTATATGGTGGTTATTCTCGATACTGAGGCTTAGCGTACATACGTGAGGGTATTCCGCCCTGCGTATGTACGTCGTCGTAGCGTCCCCGTACCTTTGGGATCAGGGTGTTATATATACCACGCTCGAATCTCGAAGGCCTTCAACAAAAGGTCAAGGAGAGAGTCTTTTAGAAAGGAGATTTGGTTTTAGCAGTCAGGCGATCCATGGTCATGACAAATAAGACTAAAGGCAAATTTCAAACTAAGTGGAAAGGACCTTTAATGGTAGAGACAGTCTACTGAAACGAAGTATATCACCTAGCATATCCAAACGGCAACACACAGGTACGATCACCGGAGAACTTGCTAGCGAGAGAAAGAAAGAGTTAGAGAAAGAATTAGAGAGAAGAGAAAGAGTAAAAGAGAGAGAGAGAAAGAGTAAAAGAGAGAGAGAATGAGTGAGAGAGAGAGAGCCAGGTAGAGGGAGAAGAAAAGAAACAAAGAAAGAAAGGAGAGGGAAAAGAAAGAAAAAGAAAAAAAGAGAAAAGAAAGAGAAATAGAAAATGGAGAGGAGAGAGGAAAGAGGCCACGACCCAGGTGGGGCCGGGCCCTGCTGGTGCGTCAGCGGCGCAGCCTGGAGTCTGGTGGCGCAGCCAGGGGGATTGAGAATGAAGGAAGTAGTGTAGTTGATGATGATGATTGTGTTGTTATTGATGTTGAAGATGGAGTGGGGAGTTTTGGTGATGGAGTTTTGGGTGGTGATGAAATTAGAGAGGGAGGAGGTTGGGGGGGTGATGGAGTGGGTGTTGGTCGAGGTAGAAGGGCAGGAGATGGAGGTGATGGTGGTCTTAGAGTTGAAGAAGGTGAAGTGTGGTGGAAATTGGGAGGAGGTAGAGGAAGATGGAAGTGGTGGTTGGGTGGCCGGAGATGTGCGTTGCCCGTCTGGGGAGGTCGCTGGCGGTGGGTCTAGTGGAGGTGGCCACCGGTGGAGGAGTAATGGAGAGAGGGAGAGTAGGATTGAGAGGAGAAGAGATTGAGGAAGAGGGAGAGATGATTTTGAGAGAGGGAGAGTGTCACGTCCGCTTCCCAAATTACTTGGAAATGGGTCGTGACGAGAGTCGGCGACGTATATACGTGAGGAAAATTCCCCACGTATACACGCTAAACCTATAATAACCTAGAACAAGTTATAATTCTATATTATAATGAATCAACGATCACTGCAATATTACATATAAGTATCTACGCATGATATCATATAAATAAAGAATTGAAACAAAGACTGAATCTGATATATATCGAGAATCAGGAAATAACAAGAAGACAAGATAGATAAGAATACCATAACCAAAAGAGAGAAACTCTAGCTCCTCGCGAAGCGTACAAGCTTAACGAACACCTGAACAGAGCATAAAACATCCAATATCTGGACGTACAAATTCAGGGTTATCAGAAGCGACCTAATGAGTGTGTGTAAAGGGAAAGGTGCTCGTACAAAAAACAATATAAGCAATAACAACATAACAAACTGGAATAAAAGATAATAGAATAATCAATATCATGAACAAAGTTATGAATGATATATAACTGATATCATGATAAAAGGAAACAATTAATGTCAAGATGTGTAAACTAGCATATATCACTAGTCTGGTATACAATCTGGTCACGTGTACAGTTATATGTCTATCATAACTTATATGATATTCAGTTAGGTGAGTACAGTCCATTATAGTATATAATAATAGTTTATCAATATTAATTATGTTAGCGAACACCAATTGTCACTTGTAATAGATGCATCTCATACTACGCCTACTACACGTGTCAACCAGGGTTCTAAATTTGAAACTGATTGGTTAGAGACATTGTCCATGCTTGAGGTGGGTCCCGTACATACCTGGGACCACGATCTGGATGCCTGGCAATGAACCAGGCCCTACCGCCAGGTAGTCAGTAACAGTACTCACAGTGTCACTACGGAACAATACTCACAATAACACTGTGGAACAATAAACAAATGAGATGTCAGTCATCCCCCAGAACCCTACAGTGAAACCGTATCTCGGCCGCGCAACCTGTATCCTAGGTCCACCAAAAATATAGATGCTGTCTCCTCCAATAATTTTTTCAATCCCAGTGTAAGTTGTCCATTTACATTATTATTTAATTCGGTCATGACAATCAATATCCATGTTACTTATAATGCTAGGACGATACGGTGACAGTAACTGTACAGTATAACAGTCAACAGTAATCGTATACACGGTTAACAATATTAGTAACAGTGAACGATACAGTATAACAGTCAACAGTAATCGTATACATGGTTAACAATATCAGTAACAGTGAACGGTAACAGAAACCGTGTATACGATGAACAATAGAACTGTACAAGGTATTACGGTCAAACGATCCTGTCCCAGTAACTTTAAACATCAAATACCAATGTAGGTCAAAAAAATTCGATACAGTAAACCACAAGTTTAATAAACCAATAATCAGTTCTCTCATCATATCAATCTACTACAGTTACCAGTAAGTCAATCAATAACCGATGTCAAACTCTAAATATATATATCACCAATACCAATGAAATCACACTCATAATAATTCAACCGCTGTAACCGAATAACTGAAGTAGTCAAGAACCAATCATGAAACACTAAATATATCCTCAAGATCAACAACGAATATCGAGTTCACAATTAAAGAATGGAATATCCTCAAAATCAGACTTATCCAACCATAATTAAGATCATAACTAAAGAGTATAACATTCTCGATCAACATAACAACTCAATTATCTATATATCTAGAATCTAATATTGATAAGATCATCAGTACTCAATCAATATCCTCAGGGTATCAATATCCTCAGAGTAAATCTGAAAGTCCTTGTTTCAACAATTCAAAACCAAAGTGCCACAACCTCGAACAATGTGAAATCTAGATCATCTATATACCAATCGTGAATCCACCAAAAAGAATACAAAGTTCAGGATCGACCTTTTTGCAGATCTTGTTTGTTTGTCCTTGTGATGATTTTTTTGTGTTTAAATTTGAAAAGCATTAGGATCATTCGATGTCAGCGGACGGGGGTCTGCTGATGATGGCGATATTGATATGAGGATTGCGACTCATGATCACAGTCTTCTGTGAGGACTGACTCAGAAATAGGGTATTTTGTAAGGACTGTAATCATGGTCGCAATCCTAGAGAACTGCAACCATGATCGCAGTTCTCACAAAAACTCAAAAATAGGGTATTTTGACTATGGTCACAATCCATGCTCGAAGTCCGCATAAATACTCAAATATAAGACATTTTGTGAATACGGTAATCATGGTCCCAGTCCTAGCAAACAGGACTGTGATCATGGTCGCAATCCTATAAAGACTCAGAAATATGGTATTTTTGTGAGGATTGCCATCATGATCCCAGTCCTCATAAATAGTGTATTTTGTGAGAACTGCGATCATTTTGTGAGGACTGCGATATAGTCATAGTCATCAAAAATAAGGCATTTTGGTGAGGACTGGGATCATAGTCGCAATCCTTTAAACTGTGATCATTTTGTGAGGATTGTGATCATAGTCCCAGTCCTCAGAAATAAGACTTTTTCGAAGCGGTTTGTTTTTTTTAATCGATTACTTATGGTCATTTTTGTCTGTCGCCACTGATGATTCATGGGCGCACATCCATAATTTAAAAAAAAGAGGTGTTTGAAGTGAATAAAATTATACGAGTGAGTTTTTTTCTAATTTCGTTTTGACTTAGGTGGCTGAAACAAAATCCCCATACACACATACATACATACATTTTTTTGAAAGTAAAATTTTTTATTAATAACCATAACTCAACAGATCGTACAAAATTAGCATACTTGCAAAAGGGTATGTATACCCCTGTCAAAGAGAGGGGAGAGGACCTTAGCCGTCACCTTCTACTTGTTAGTATTTTGAGGGTATTTCAAAGTTAAGCAAAGTTCGTTTAGTCCCACATTGGATAGGAAAAGAACTATTTAGTGTCTATATATGATGGCTTGTGTGGGCTAGAAATCAGGGGGTGCTCGCGCGCACACAAGCCCATTGAGGCCCAGTGAAGAAAATTAGGTTACCGGGTCTGGAAAACTTTAATGCGCATGTGCGCCCGTATCACACGCGCAAGGGGTACAAATTCAGGTTTCAGAGCCTCGCGGGTGTGACCTGAATAGGCTAAGTTTTGCCAATTTTATTTTTAGATTTAAAATTAAAATAAAATCTTTTCAAATCTTGTCACAATATTTGGGTCAGGAATAGCTGTTGAGATTCGTATCTTTCCATGTCCTGTCATGTCAGAGTTAGCGTTGAGAGCTCTCTGCTCAAGTTTACAGCCACACTTTTCAAGATAATATTGTTCCTCTATACAAAAAAAGATTTCTTCCTCTGTCCTAAGTTGGTTCTCTGTCCAAGGATTATTTTCTCTGCCCAAGAATTTTGTAATAATAAAAATCTCTCTTTATAAAGGACCTATTCCCTACTCTCAACAACACAACTCAACCATCTTCTTCCTCCTTTGAAATCTTCTTCAGTTCTCCCCTGCATCTCTAGAGGAAACAAACCGAGCTGTTCGAGGGCCTGTACATTGTGAGTGCATGCTTGCAAGGCCAACGATCGTTGAATCCTGGAGGGTAGGCTGCCATCAACCTGCTGTACCGAGATACTCTCTCAGAGGGGCGTGATCTACTCTTAAGGACAGTGCTCTGCATGCCTCGATCAAAATAGAGAAGTTTCTTCCTTCTTGAAAGTTTCATTTAAATAGCTTAGCAGTAATTCGTACATTATTTTTCAACAGTCTTAAGAGTGGATATGGATACTGCTATGATTGCTGCTACTAATGTTAAGTCTCTGCCTGACATCTCTCGGATTGAACCATTTAATGGAACCCACTATAAAAATGGTAAGAAAAAGTTATGTCTACACTTGATGTAACTGGTTATGCCTTTGCTATAACTGATCCTAAACCAGATAAAGAAAAAGAATTGCAAAACTGAGAAAAGGTCAACAAAATTTGTAGACACATTATTCTCAGCACACTTAGTAATGCACTGTTTGATGTTTACTGTCCTCATAAAACTGCAATTGAAATTTGGTAACGTCTTAATAAGAAATACATTCTTGAAAATGCTGGAACTCAAAAATTTGTTATTGAAAATTTTCTGAATTTTGTCGTGTATGATGAAAAAGATATTTCTCTCAAATTCATGAATACCATGTTCTAATTGATGATCTGAAAAATAAAAATATCACCCTACCCGAATGTTCTGGAGCCCTAATTGAAAAACTACCCGACTCTTGGAAAGATTACAAGAAAGAACTGAAGTATAAAAGAAAACAAATGAACCTTGAAGATGTAAAAATTCATATTAGAATTGAAGAGAAAAATAAAGAAAGAAAGAAAACAGAAAGAGCCAAGGAGCTTACTTCTAAGGCAAATCTAATTGAAAGCAAGCCTTCTAAACCAAAGAAACACTTTCATAAGACAAACTTCAAATCAAATCAGAATCCTAAGATGAAAAGAAACCCTAACTCTACTTTGAAGAAGAAGGAAACTGTTTTGTGTGTGGCAAACTCGGACACTACTCAACACAGTGTAGGTTTCGGAAGACTAGAGAGGCTCAATCCAAACCACAAGCTAGCTTGGTTGAGAGTAACATTATTGCTGCTGTAATCGCTAAAGTTAACATGGCTGCACATAATAAGAACTAGGTGATTGATTTCGGGGCAACCCGACATATATGTGCCGACAGAGGAGATTTCTCTTCTTACTCCTGTATTGATGATGGTGAAGAAGTGTTCATGGGCGATTCGAGGCCCTCACCAGTTGTGGGTAAGGGAAAGGTGTTTCTCAAGCTCACTTCAGGAAAGATCCTTTTTCTTATAGATGTATTTCATGTTCCTGAGATTCGTTGGAACCTCATTTCTATTTCTCTTCTTGAAAAAGCTGGAGTTAAGATCTGCTTTGAATTTAATAAAATTGTGATGACTAGGAATAGACAATTTGTTGGTAAAGGGTACTGTATATTATACTGAATGTACTTGAAATCATGAATGAATATGCATCTACTTCTACTAACATGATTGATTCTTGTGATCTTTGGCATGGTAGGTTAGGACATGTTAGTTTTTCTTACATTAAGAAAATGAAAGATATAGATCTATTGTATAATGTAAGTATATCTGATTGTGACAAACATGAAATATGTGTTGAATCTAAATCCACTAAGAAATCATGCAAAAGTGTATAAAGCGAATCTGAATTGCTTGAGCTTATTCATAGTGATCTTGGTGATTTAAAAAATTACTTAACTAGAGGTGGTAAAAGATTTTATATCACCTTTATTGATGACTGTTCTAAATATGCAGTAGTCTATCTATTAAGATCTAAAGATGAAGCCTTTGAAATATTTTTGAAATATATATTAGAAGTAAAAAATTAACTAAATAAGAAAATTAAGAGATTGAGATCAGATAGAGATAGTGATATGAACTTAAATAATTTAATGAACTTTGTGAACAACATGGCATAATTCATGAGACTACCCCTCCATATTCACTTGAATCTAATGGTGTTGCTGAAAGAAAAAATAGAACACTAAAAAATATGATGAATGCTATGCTTATAAGTTCTGTTGCGCCTCTGAACCTGTGGGGGGAGGCTATACTCTCTGCTTGTTATATTCAAAATAGAATACCCTATAAGAAAATCGGTATAACCCCATATAAAATATGAAAAGGACATGCACCAAACTTAAACTATTTAAAAGTGTTGGGATGCCTAACTAAAGTTCTTCTACCTGAAACCAAAAAAAAGAAATTAGGACCTAAACCTTTGACTGCATGTTTATAGGTTATGCACATCATAGTGCTTCATATAGATTTCTTATGACTAGAAGTGATAATAATGTTATGGAGGTTAACACTATTGTTGAAACTAAAATACAGAATTCTTTGAGCATGTTTTTCTATTGAAAACTCATGTTGATAAACCTTCTCATACTTCATCATCTAGTCATGCACAAGAATCTGATGATAATAAAGAGATTGAACTAAGGAGAAGTAAAAGAGTTAGAAAAGAAACTGATTTGGTAAAGATTTATTTACATTTCTTGTTGGTGATGACCCTCTCACTTATAAAGAGGCTATCTCCTCTCCGGATGCTCCATTTTGAAAAGAGCTTATTAATAATGAATTAGAATCCATATTATTGAATCACACTTGGGAACTTGTTGATTTGCTACCAGATACAAAACTAATTGGTTGCAAATGGATATTTTAAAGAAAACTGAAACCCGATGAGTCTTTGGATAAATTTAAAGCTAGATTGGCTGCTAGAGGATACACTCAAAAGAAAGACTTTGATTATTTTGATATATTGCCCCTGTGACTATCTATAATTGTATCGATTAGAGTGTTGTTTACTTTAGCATCTATTCATAAGCTTGTGATACATCAAATGAATGTTAAAACTGCATTCTTAAATGGAGAACTGGAAGAATAAATATATGTGAACCAACCTGAAGGTTGCGTGACAACTGGAAATGAACATAAAGTCTACGAACTTGTAAAATCTTTATATAGTTTAAAACAAGCACTCAAACAATGACAGATAAATTTGATAGTGTTCTTGTTTTCTATGGTTATCAGATTAATGAGGCTGATAAATTATCTATACTAAATTTAAGGATAATATTGGTGTTATCATATGTTTATATGTTGATGATATGCTTATATTTGGTACAAACTTAAAAATTGTAAATGGTACCAAATCATTTTTGTCCTTTAATTTTAATATGAAAACACATAGGTAGAGTTGATGTGATATTAAGAATTAAAATAATTAGAGATTCTGATTGTATCATGCTCTCGCAAGGATACAATATAGAAAGAATGTTGAAAAGATTTGATCATTTTGATTGCACGCCTGTTTCCACACATTATGATGGCAGCATTCACTTAAAAAAGAATAAAGAACAAAGTGTGTCACAATCTGAGTATGCACAAATCATTGATAGTTTATTGCACTTGATGAATTATACACGACCTGACATTGCTTATGCCATAGGATAACTTAGTCGTTACACTCACTATCCTAATGAGGACCATTGGACAGCATTATATCGAGTGCTAAAGTATCTAAAAAGAACTATTAATTATAATTTGACATATTGTAGCTTTCCTTTTATTTTAGAGGAATACTTAGATGCTAATTGGATCTCCGATTCTGATGAGTTAAAGTTCACAAGTGGATATGTGATCATACTTAGTAGGGGTGCGGTGTCTTGAAAATCATTCAAGCAAACCGTCACAGCTCACTCCACTATGGAGTCTGAGTTTATTGCCTTAGGCAGGTACTGAATCTGAGTGGCTCAGAAATTTTTTTGATTAATATACCAACTTAGAAGAGACCAGCTCCGTCTGTGTCTATTCATTGTGATAACCAAGCTACTATTGTTAGAGTTAAGAATAAAATATATAATGAAAAGAGTAGGCATATACGCCTAAGACAAAAAATTGTAAAGCAGTTGCTGGATGATGGGATCATATCTCTTGACTATATGAGATCAGATCTTAATATAAGTGATCCATTTATCAAACCACTAGGGAGAAAAGTAGTGGAGAATACATCGAGGGGAATGGGACTCATGTCTATAACAAAGAGTCAAAAATGATAGTAACTCAACCTATGTGATTGATGAACTCGTGAAGTAGGTTCATATGGGTAATAACAAATCATTTGTTGACTTGGTGATGCATTATCATTATTTTATTATTGAGAAGTCCCTTCCTATGATGTAGATAGTGCAAATTACAATGTGCAAAAGATGAACATTAGCTCTTAATGGATTACCATAACTCTTATTGGGTGGTGTGTTTAATTGCAATGCACACTTGATAGATCCACCTATATGAGTGTGAAAGTGGGGCCGCTTCCTATGAGAATGTAGACATATTCTCTAGAGTGCTCATGAATATCCAGGTAGGGCGCATGACTGATTCGCGCCCACCCGTTTGAACAGCTCGGCTCTAAGAATAATATGTGAGTAGTAGGTCAATGATCCATAATTAGGGAGATTGGTTCATAGAAACTTTACCTTTCACCAACTTCTTGTGGGACAACCTACATATCCAAGGCAGTGGTTCATAAACTAAAAGTCACCACTATTGAAGCATTGATTTCTCACGTTTCCTCCATATTTGATTCTTCCTCTTCTCTCTCGTTCTTATTATCCTTCTTTTTAATTTTCAATTAGTGGGGGATTGTTAGTATTTTGAGAGTATTTCAAAATAAAGTAAAGTTCTTTTAGTCCCACATTAAATAAGAAAAGAACTCTTTAGTGTTTATATATGGAGTCTCTTTCATAATGGGTTGTGTGGGTTAGAAACTAGGGGGTGTTCGCGCGCACACAAACTCATTGAGGCCTAATGAAGGAAATTGGGTTACCGAGTCCGGAAAACCTTAATGCGTATGTGCGCCCGCATCGCATGCGCAGGGGAGGTGCAAATCCGGGTTTCAGAGCCTCGCGGGTGTGACCCGAAAAGGTTAAGTTTTGCTAATTTTATTTTTAGATTTAAAATTAAAATAAAATCTTTTCAAATCCTGTCACAATATTTGAGTCAGAAATAACTGTTGAGATTTGTATCTTTCTATGTCCTGTCATATCAGAGTTAGCCGTTGAGAGCTCTCTGCCCAAGTTCTGCAGTGACACTTTTCAAGGCAATATTGTTCCTCTGCACAAAGAAAAATTTCTTCCTCTGTCTCAAGATTGGTTCTCTATTCAAGGATTATTTTCTCTGCCCAAGAATTTTCTAATGATGAAAATCTCTCTTTATAAAGGACCTATTCCTTACTCTCAACAACACAACTCAACCATCTTCTTTCTTTTCTAAAATCTTCTTCAGTTCTCCCCTGCATCTCTAGAGGAAACAAAATCGAACTGTTCGAGGGCCTGTGCATTGCGAGTGCACGCTTGAAGGGTCAGCGATCGTTGAATCCTGGAGGGTAGGCCACCATCAACCTACTGTACCGAGATACTCTCTCAGAGGGGCACAATCTACCCTTAAAAACAGTGCTCCGCACACCTCGATCAAAATAGAGAAGTTCCTTCTTTCTTAAAAGTTTAATTTAAATAACTTAGCAGTAATTCGTACATTATTTTCCAACACTACTTTTTCATGAGCAGACAATCCTCCCAAGTAGCCAGTTACATGCATACTCGCAGTTAAACATTCCAATTGGAGAGAACAGTTTTTATATCCTTCTTCCTATCTGATTTCCAATTGCAGGTTCTAATTAACACCCGTATCTTTATACAATCTCCTGAAGATAAGTATCTTGTTCTTCTCCTTTTGTTGAAACACTCATGCATTTCTCTCCCTCCAAATATGCCATGTAACTGCAGCTAAACATGTCTTTGCCAAAATGGTGGACTTTGTCTTTCTCCTGAACCTGGATTGCAACAGAACAGCCTCATCATTTAATGTTCCCAGTGTTGATCCATTCAATCCTAATTTCAATTTGCACAAAGACCAAGTAGGCAGAGAATGGGCAAGCAAAAAACAAATGAGCTATGCTTTCCTGACTTGGGTAACACAACACACAGGCATCTGAATCAGTTATATTTAGAGACTTGAGAAAATCTTTAGTGAAAAGTTTTGAGTTTAGAACTCTGAGAAGGCAAACTGACATCTTAGGGCTATAAAATGGATACCATATCATGTTTGCCAACCGGGAAGGAGGTTCTATATTTCTGACCAGGTTCCATGCAGATCTGAAACTTTCCGGCTCCATGTATCTGATACTTCCATTGATGGAACAGATTGCAGTGTAATCAGAGGCCAAACTGGTACTAATGTTTGTTGCTTTAGTTTCCATTGTCCATTGTCCGCTATGTCAGATATTGTCCAAGAATATAGCTCTTGAGGAATATCTGTCAGAAAACATATCACAGAGGTTCATTGGATCCTGAAATCCAAACATCGAATATTAGAGAAGTATTTCCCATTTCCCACCTTACTTACAATATGTGATAATGCCTGATTCTTAAATATGCAAACCCACTTCCATGTTCCAGAATTTAACACTGATACTGTAGCTTGAGAAAGATGAATTCCTTTTAAGTAGTTTTCCCTCATCCACCTTGACCACAAAGAATTCGATGTATATAATCTCCACACCAGTCTAATCCCAGAAGTATCATTGATATCCTTGATATTTCTGATTCCAACTCTACCTTCAGATTTTGGCCTACAGATATCATGCCAATTCCATGCATGCATTTTTCCTCTCCATATGAAATTTGAAAAAATTCTCTCCAATTCCTTGACAATAGAAGTTGGAAACTTAAAAGAGAATACCCAATAACTCAGTAAGTTATGTAATACCCCCTTTATCTGTTCAGCTCTTCCTGCAAATGATAGAAAATTCAACTGCCATCCATCAATCTTATTTCTGACTTTATCAATGAGAGGAGAGAAATACCTAGCCTTCGGGTAAACAGATGATAATGGTAAACCCAGGTATTTAATGGGGAAAGACCCAATAGAAAACCCCAAAAGAACTGCAGTTTCATCTCTTTTTTGCATTCTTGACTGAAAAATAATTTGCTTTTTTGCTTATTGACGCTTAAACCAGTGTACAGTTGTAATTCTTGCAAGGTTTTATTGATACCTTTAGCCGAAAGAGGATCTGCTCTACAAAAAACCAGCATATCATCTGCAAAAACAAGATGAGAAACTAGCAGATTATCATTTCTTCTAAATGGCTTAATCTTGCCTGATGCAATGGCTATATCTATTGAGACGGACCAGAATTCCATTGCCATGACAAATAGGTAAGGGGATAGTGGATCACCTTGTCTAATGCCTCTGTTACTTCTGAAATTTCCAGCAGGAGAACCATTAAGTATTTTGGAAAAGGAAGCTAATGATATACACTCCTTGATCCAATTAATCCATCTATGAGAACCCCATACAATGAAACATGTAGTAAAGAAATTCTCTATTGACTGTGTCAAAAGCCTTTCATAAATCCACCTTGAGACACATTCTACTAAGCATAGGATTACTAAAATCTCTGGTCAACTCATGGGCTAGCAAGGAAACATCACTAATAAGCCTTCCCTTTAGACAAGCACTTTGATTGTCAGAAATCAATTCTCCAATTACTTGTTGAAGTCTATTAGCCAGGATCTTTGAAATCAACTTATATAGAGTGTTACAACAAGATATAGGCCTGAAATCATTTAGATGAGAAGCATTAGTGGACTTGGGACTAATGTAACAAAAGTATGATTTACCTCTCTTAACATTCTGCCTGAATTGAAGAATGAATGTATTGCTCTGCAGATATCATCTCCAATAGTTTCCTAATTCTTCTGAAAAAAGAACGGCATTGTATCCATCAAGTCCTGGCGCTTTTTCTGGGTTCACTTGAAATAATACAGTTTTGATTTCCTCATTACTGACATTTCTGTTAAGCCATTGAGAGGCATCAGGTGTTAGCTTCCTTTTCACTATTATCTCTGAAAACACATTCCAGCAGCTTGTTTGATTGAACAGTTTCTCAAAAAAAAAGATGGAGCCTCCTCTCTAATGCCAGTAATATCAGTTACAGATTCCCCCTTTTCATTTATAAGGTGGTTGATATGGTTTCATGAATTATTTGTCTTGACAATAGAATAGAAGAATTTTGTACTTCTTTCACCCAATTGCAACCACTTCTCCCTACTTTTCTGTCTCATCTGATTTTCCTCATTTGCCAACCAGATACCCAATTCAGATTGCAAGCTTAATTCTGCTTTGTGCAATTGAATGTTCATAGGATCAGAATCCAGCTTCTCAGTTATTTCTTTCAATTTCTGTTTCAAATTCTGGATCATAGCCCTTGGAGTATCAAATTCTCCAATCCCCCAAGTGCCATCTTAAGGTTCTTAAGCTTGCTAACTACTCGGAACAACCCTTCTATTGGAAGAGTCCATATAGATTTTAGAACCTGCTCAAATCCAGTACTATTTTGCCAGCAGTTAAAAAACTTAAATGGTTTGTAACCAGTAGAAGCTTTCTTTGTCAAATGGATGTGCATAGACGAGTGGTCACTGGTTGGATGAGGCAAATACTCATAGTAGGCAATTGGAAGAGCTCTCAAGAACTGAGCGTTGCAGAGAACTCTATCCAACCTTCCAGCTATTCTTCCACTGTCCTGACTTTTATTATTCCAACTCCAAAAACTACCCACACTCTTCAAGTTTGTTAGAGAGCAACTTGCTATGAAATCATTAAAAGAGCACAATTGCTTGAATGATAATGGTTTCCCCCCAAGTTTTTCATCAGAGAATCTTGCTGAATTAAATCCCCTATTATAAGCCAAGGAGAGCTTATAATTTGCAAGGATAAGTTCTCTCCACATAATCCCCCACACCCCCCCCCTCCCACACCCACCCACCCACCCACCCCCCTACACACACACGGGTAGATTTTCAATACACATAGTGTTGCGCGCGCCCTTTACAACAACCTCTCTAAGGAATCCACCAACAGGAGACAGATGCAGCCGGAGATGTACCCAACACGATAAGAATAGAGAACACAATGGAAAAAAGCAAACAACACAGTATTTAACGAGGTTCGGCAATTTGCCTACGTCCTCGGGGTAAGGGGGAGAGAGATTTTATTGATTCAACAATCAATACAAACTAATACAGAGGGATACTTGATGGATCTTCCTTCGATTTAATACATGAGAGCTCTAGTCCTTATTTATAACCATAGAGTCCCAGGATTTTAGGAAACCCCGATTGGATTCGATCTCAAACAGGAAAGGAGTTCAAATCCAGAAAGGACAGGCAAAACGCGTCTGTCAGTCAACCAGCCGGTCGACCGGCCTGGTCGACTGGTACCAACAGAGAGCAGTGCCTTGTCAGTCGTCCACCGAGCGGTCGACCGCTCCTTCGGCCACGGTCGACCGAGCGGTCGACCGTTCTACGCCTGTGCACGTCGTGTCCACCGGTCGATCGGGCGGTCGACCGGGCTCTTCCTGGCCTGCTTCAATGTGCCGTTCTTTCTCCTTTGTCTTCTGATCTCTGTGCTATCTTCCTCTATCTCCTCTCTCCATACACATAGGTGTAACTAAGTTAAGTTACATCATTTTTAACCACAAAAAAATTTTGCTCAGTGAGATACAAAAAAAAAAAATAATGTGTGGTCCCCATAAGGTGTTTAAAAAATATTTTGTGTGTGGTGAAAAGAGGTGTGTGTAACTTAACTTAGATACACCTATGTGTATTGTAACTCTACCCTATATACATACATACATACATATATATATATATATGAGCCCAAATCCACATTCTCAATTTTCTTCACATTTTTTATTTCTTTCTTCTGGAAATTGTGCATGCTGGGAATCAAATCGGGTTCCCCATGCAAGTGTTCAATGGCTTAATCAATATGCCAACTTGAGTTGTGATTATGAAGACAATTAATTTATATTTATCAATATGCACACAGAATTGACACCGTTTAAATGCCGTCAAGAGAAAAATGTCCAGCACGTGAAAAACCAGTCAACTAACTGACAGTCATCCCTCTTAAGAACAAGGGCTCTTGATGACACACACAAAATGATTAGAACAGAAGAACTACTAAAATCAATATTAAAAGAGCTAAGAGAAAACAAAATGATGCACTTTGTGTTATAAATTTGCGATCAAGTACATAAGGAAGTTCAAATGTGTGATTCCGCATAATCGACCTCCATAACAATGACAACTCACGTACACTGGCGATTAGGGGTGCCATCGGATCGGATACGGATCGGATATTACCTCTACCATATCCATATCCGCACCCAACATTCGGATATGGATACGGATACGGATATTGGCGGATGTGAAAAAATGATATCTGTATCCGCCAAAATCGGATATCAGATATAAATCGGATATTAGCGGATCGGATGCGGATACTAATCGGATATGTTAAAAATGGATATGGTTAAAGATAAATTAAATAGAAATACTTATATTACTTTTTATCTCATCTACTACAATATTAAATGTGATACATACTATGATATTATTGTGTACATATCAATACATTCATCGCATTCATTGTCATTTGACTTCTATAACAATAGATTACACGTCCTCCGGTGCTAAATGCCGATTCAGATGACATGGTTGATGTCGAAATACTCAAAATATCATGTGGTGCTCTTGCAAGAATCGAATACTTTTCACTATTACTTTTTCACCAACTCAAAATATCAAAATTTAATACTTATTCCATTGAAAAATAGTCTTCTCCATACCGATATCATTATGAAGCACGCAACATTCGGAAATCGGATCGGATACGAATAAGATATTACTTTTATCATATCCGTATCCGCACCTATCTTTCGGATACGGATACGGATACGAATATTGACGGATGTGAAAAAATGATATCCGTATCCGGATTAGAGGCGGATTCAGATGCGGATTGAAAATCACCTAGAGGGGGGTGAATAGGTGATAATGCTAATCAATGCACAAATAAAAAATATGATGCAACAATCTCCCAAAACAAGACTAGAAGCCGGATTCCCCGTGAAGGGCTCTGAACTCCTTCCTCGTGATTCCTCTGGATATGAGTTGAAGGTTCACAATGCAATCTTATTGTATGGGACTATGATTGACAAGATGAATGAAACCAAGTGAATATTGCAATGAAAATAGAGAGCAAGTAATAAGAGTAATGAAAGTAAAGTAAGAAGCAAGAGCAAGTAAACCAAACGCAAACACCGAGAATTTTTCCGAGGTTCGAGCACCCAGCTCTACGTCCCCGCCTTCCCTAGAAGGATTTCTAACCACTATAACTTCACAAAGATGTTACAAATACATCGGAGTACCCAACTCCACAATCTCAAGTATAAGTTCTCTCTTGGTGATCAAAAGACCACAAACTCTCTTTTGAAAAGTTCTCTTCCCTTACAAAAATCCTTGTAGAACAATGAGAGGATTGAAGCTCTGTGTGTAAGTGGAAAAGAAAAAGAAATCAGAGAATCTTTGGAAAACACTTCAGAAAATGAGAGAAATATTCAGCACAAAAACCAAGAAACAAAGCTCTTTTGAATGCCTTAAACTTTTGAAACTTTTGCAAATTTTTCTTGTAATCAACTTCTCCCTAAACACCCCTATTTATAGTAGAGGGCTAGGGTTTAAAGATAAAACTCACTTAAGGCCGATTAGAAAGTATTAGGATCAGTAAATATCATTTAAATCCTTTTTAGAGAGAAAAAGACAAAAATTAAACAGCTCAGAAAACTAGCCGTTACTGTTCAAACGGCTCTCTCGGTCGACCGGTCGGTCGACCGAAGTACAAAAAATAAGAGCCGTTGTCGGCTCTCGGTCGACCGCCAGGTCGACCGAAAAATACAGAGAGCAAACGACTTACAGTCAGGCAGGTTTCGGTCGACCGCCCGGTCGACCGCGAAACGTGCACACGGATACGCATCCGCTGCCAGAACCTCGGTCGACTGGGACGGTCGACCGACTTGACCTGACACAGGGTCGGTCGGCCGGGCGGTCGACCGGCTCAGGTCAAAAGTCAAATCAGAAACAGATTTTTGAAGGGAATTCAAAAATTAAACAAAGTAGTTTTGAATAGAGATATATATAAAACATAAAAATGAGTTTGTAGGCAGAAGATTGTATACAAAAATATTTTGTACATATTATAGGAAATATTTTTAGAAATAAGATGTGTGCAAAAATGTGTGTGAAAGAGCTTCAAACCTATTCACTATTCTTTAACAAAACTAAAAACTAAAAATAAATCTAATTAATTATCTTGAGCAATCTTGAAGTCTTGAGCCATGCAATGCCTTACTAGAGCCTTCTCTTCTATATTCCTTCCTTGATGTGCAAAACGCCTTCTTTTCTTCATGAACCTAGAAGTTCTTGCAATAGCTAAGCAATGGCCTCCAATATGGTACTAACCTGAAACTTATTTTAAACAAACTAATTAGTACCAAATAGCTCTTATTTGTTTTGTTATCATTAAAACTCTAAATAAATGGAGAGTGTAACCTTTTGGGCCAGCAATCTCCCCCTTTTTGATGATGACAAAACAAATAGACTATGAACAAAAGTATAGGGGAGGAGAAAGCTCCCCCTCAAATTATGCTATATAAAATAAGGAAAAACAATGTAAGTTGCAAGTAAAAATCCATGAAACTAAAAACCATAAACACAATGGGATATAAAGTACTTGCAAGACACTTAAACTTAAATATAAGAATTCATTGAAAACTTTGAAAACACATCAAAAACCAAAAACATATATAAACTCATATGGAACCAAAACCATATGAACTCATATTTCCATACATAAACTCATTCCCACCCTTTTTGTCATACATCAAAAAGGGTTAAGAAAACAGTTTTATTCAATAACACAAACATTAAGTTCACCACATATGAAAGAAAATCTAGTAAAATCAAGTGGTTTAGTGAAAATATCGGCAAGTTGCAAATTCGTAGAAACATAATCAATATCTATATCTCCTTTCTCAAAATGATCTCTAAGAAAGTGATATCTAATCTCAATGTGTTTGGTCTTACTATGTTGATTTGCATTCTTAGTCATATGTATAGTACTAGTATTATCACAAAATATTTTTATATGGTTATAATGCAAATCATAATCAAGGAGAGTATGTTTCATCCAAAGGACTTGTGCATAACAAGCCCCCACGGCAACATACTCCGCCTCGGCGGTTGAGAGAGCTACGGAATTTTGTTTCCTAGAGGACCATGAAACAAGACAATTACCAAGAAATTGACATGTCCCACTAGTACTCTTTCTATCTACTCTACAACCAGCATAGTTGGCATCCGAATAACTAGTCATTGAGAAATCTCCGATTTTCGGATACTAAAGACCCATTCCAATTGTGCCCTTAATATAACGAATAATGCGTTTTACCGCAATAAGATGGGACTCTTTGGGACACGATTGAAATCTAGCACAAAGACACATACTAAACATTATGTCCGGCCTACTTGCCGTCAAATACAAAAGACTACCTATCATGCTTCTATACAATTTAATATCAACATTTTTACCTTGGTCATCCTTATCAAGCTTGGTTGTAGTTGCCATGGGAGTGTTGCAAACTTTAGAGTCTTCAAGTCCAAACTTCTTTACGAGTTCCTTTGCGTACTTGGCTTGACATATGAAGTTCCCATCTTGCAATTGCTTGATTTGGAGTCCAAGAAAGAAATTCAATTCACCCATTGAAGACATTTCAAATTCACATTGCATAACCTTTTCAAATTCCTTGCATAAAAACTCATTAGTAGAACCAAAAATTATATCATCAACATAAATTTGCATAATTAAAATATCATTATCAACATGCTTAGTGAATAGTGTTGTATCTACTTTGCCTTTAATAAAATCATTTGAAATGAGAAAACTAGAAAGCCTTTCATACCAAGCTCTTGGAGCTTGTTTCAATCCATACAAAGTTTTATCAAGTTTGAAAATAAAATTAGGATGAATATGATCAACAAAACCGGGAGGTTGTTCAACATAAACTTCTTCATTTATAAAACCATTCAAAAATGCACTTTCACATCCATTTGAAAAAGTTTAAAATTTTTAAAAGATGCAAAAGCTAGTGTCATCCGTATGGCTTCAAGCCGTGCTACGGGTGCAAAGGTCTCCTCAAAGTCAATTCCTTCAACTTGAGTGTAACCTTGGGCCACTAACCTAACTTTATTCCTAATGACATTACCGGACTCATCCATCTTATTTCTAAAGATCCACTTAGTACCAATTATTGGTCTATCGTGGGGCCTAGGAACAAGGTGCCAAACTTGGTTGCGCTCAAATTGATTGAGTTCCTCTTGCATGGCTAGCAACCAATATGAGTCCGCCTCGACTTCGAGGATGCTTTTGGGTTCAAAATGAGAAATGAAAGCAAAGTTGCCACATAAGTCATGGAGCTTGGAGCGAGTTGTTATCCCTTTAGAGACATCACCTAAGATGAGTTCCTTGGGGTGGTTTGTAGCGTATCTCCAATCTTTGGGAAGCGGTTGAGAGCTTTCCTCTTTATCCTCTTGAACATCACCAATTGGTTCTTTCTTTTCTTCTTGAGCGGGTGAGTCCTTCAAGGATAGTCTCTCCATGTCTTCACCTAATGGGTCAACCTCTATAACATTCTCAACAACCACATTAGATTCTTCAAATTTAACATGCATGGATTCTTCAATGGTAAGAGAAGATCTATTGAATACTCTATAAGCTTTGCTAGTAGTAGAATATCCAACAAAGATTGCTTCATAAGCCTTAGCATCAAATTTACCCAAGTTATCTTTAGTATTCAAAATAAAACACTTGCATCCAAAAACTTTGAAATATGCAACATTAGGTTTTCTAGAATGATACATTTCAAAAGATGTTTTGAAAGAATTTTTACACAAATAAATACGATTTGAAATATAGCATGCGGTGTTTACGGCCTCGGCCCATAAATATTGAGGGAGGTCATATTCACTTATCATGATCCTAACCATCTCTTGAAGTGTTCTATTTTTCCTTTCTACAACTCCATTTTGTTGTGGAGTCCTAGGACATGACATTTCATGCTTGATTCCCTTTTCATCACAATAAGTCATGAAGAGTTGGTTAACAAACTCACCACCTCTATCACTCCTTATTTTCAAAATCGAAAAACCTTTTTCTTTTTCAATCCTTTTTCGAAAAATCTTGAAATGAGAAAAAGTTTGATCTTTGTGTTCCAAAAAGAAAACCCAAGTAAATCGGGAAAAATCATCAACTAAAACAAATGCATATCTACTACCATTTAAGCTTTTAGTTTTAGTTGGTCCAAAAAGATCCATATGAATTAATTCTAATAGCCTAGTTGACATGATATCCTTGATTGGTTTGAAGGAAAACTTAGTTTGTTTCCCAAGTTGGCACGCACCACAAATGCGGTCTTTTTCAAACTTCAAGCAAGGTATACCCTTCACCAATTCCTTAGAATTAATCCTAGAAAGATGGTCAAAAGATGCATGTCCTAATCTTCTATACCAAAGCCAAGAATTTTCATCAAAAACATTCAAGCATTTAGTAGAACAATCTAAATTAAGCATGTCAATGATATAAACATTATTGTCACAAAAACCGGTGAGAATACAATCATTGGTTTTAACATCAAAAATCTTGCAAGAAGAATCATCAAAAATAACTTTAAGTCCACGGTCACAAAGTTGACTAATACTAAGCAAGTTATGCTTCAAACCATCAACAAGAGCTACATTTTCTATAATAGGAGATGCACCAATTTGAATGTTACCTATACCGATGATAGTTCCCTTGGAGTCATCCCCGAAGGTGACGGTGCCACCTTCCATGTACCTTGATAGGGTTGTAAAGTTATTGATGTCCCATGTCATGTGTCTTGAACAACCACTATCAAGGTACCACCGCTCCTTACGTCTTGGAGCCTTGGTGTGTACCTACATCAAATAGTTTAGGACTTGATTTTGGTACCTACATTTTCTTGGGTCCTAAAGAGTTAGTGCCATGAACCCAAACAAGATTATTTGATCTATTTACTTGGTCATAACAAAACTTAGCCAAATGTCCATTCTTACCACAATAAGTACATCTATACACTCAACCTCAACCATATTTAAAAGTATAGTGAGTGTGAGACTTGTGAGCATGTGTGGATTTAGCATGAGTGTGGTGTGAAGTGTGAGCATGAGGAATCTTAACATGAGAGGTGTGCTTTTTAGAAAACATTTCTTCAATTTTCTTAGTGTTAAAAGCACAATCCTTCAAAACCTTTTCAAAGTCAACAATTCTAGTTTTTAAAGAAGAAATTTCTTTTTCTTCAATCTTAGGAAATTTTGCTTTACATGCAACTTTGTAAGCACTAAATTCATTTTGAGTAGAAATGAGATTAGAAGAAATTTCATCTTTTTCTCTAGAAATAATAGCAAGTTGATTTTTAAGAAAAGCAACTTCCTTTTCTAATTTAGAGCATTCAATCTTTTTATTATCATAGGTTTCGGAGAGTTCAACAAAAGCATGTACAATAACTTCTTTGCTTAATTCATCATCTTCATCAAGAGGTTGTGGGGTTACCTTTGGTGTGTTTGCCATGAAACACATGTTCGCCGTGTCCACCTCGTCTTCAGATTCGCTTTCCAAATCCCATGTGGCTTTGTAGGCTTTCTTTTCAACTGGCTTCTTTGGCTTGAAGGAGGAAGTCATCTTCTTCTTGAAATCCGGGCAATCCGCCATGATGTGTCCGGGCTTTCGGCAATTATAGCAAATGATTCTTCTCTCCTCTTTTCCTTCAAACTTCCTTCTAAAGTTGAGCTTGTTCTTCCGGTACATTCTCTTCACGTTTCGCACAAGAAGAGAGAGCTCCTCATCTTCTTCTTCATCTTCTTCATCGTCATCAAGAGTGGATGAAGACTTGAAAG
The DNA here is from genome assembly GCA_038442645.1 of Agave tequilana. Classification (NCBI taxonomy): domain Eukaryota; kingdom Viridiplantae; phylum Streptophyta; class Magnoliopsida; order Asparagales; family Asparagaceae; genus Agave; species Agave tequilana. The sequence continues at coordinate 313,669 of JAVJIF010002710.1, read as the reverse complement.
CAATAGATTTTTTCTTTTGAGGAGCGGCATCTTCTCTTGCCTTCTTTTCCATCTCATGAGTCTTCAAGTTGCCGATGAGACTTATGAGATCCATTTCATCCTTGTCGTTCAATTCTTTTAAGGTGGTGGCCTTTATCTCCCATGATGAAGGAAGAGCCCGAATCACTTTTCGCACCTTTTGGTCATTGAAAATATCATCACCTAAAGAAGAAAGAGCATTGGTGATTTTAGTAAACCTTGTAATCATGCAATCAATAGATTCATCATCAATCATTTTAAAAAATTCATATTGGGACCTCAAGAGATCTATCTTAGCTCTCTTAACTTGTGATGTCCCCTCGTGTGTGACCAACAAGTGTTGCCAAATCTCATAGGCGGATTGGCAATGAATTACCCGTGTAAGGTCATCCTCATTCAAGGCGGTTAGGAGGAAATTTTGGGCCTTGGAGTTAGCCTCATATTCTCTAAAGGTAAATTCGGTCTATGCGCTTTCATCACTATCGGGTGCAACATAGGGTTGGTCAAAGATTTAGCAACTAGGCTACCTAAAGATTGTAAGAAAATAGTCATCCTAACCTTTCAAATAGGGAATTGAGTCCATCAAATTTAGGAGGGGTTTTGATGTTATCGGCCATGTTTACTAGTGAATGAATGGATGAATGCAAATGTTGATTAGCAAATTTTAAGGATCTCTCTAAGGTGTTAAGCCAAACCTAGAGTCCAAGCTCTGATACCAATTGAAAATCACCTAGAGGGGGGGTGAATAGGTGATAATGCTAATCAATGTACAAATAAAAAATATGATGCAACAATCTCCCAAAACAAGACTAGAAGCCGGATTCTCCGTGAAGGGCTCCGAACTCCTTCCCCGTGATTCCTCTGGATATGAGTTGGAGGTGCACAATGTAATCTTATTGTATGGGACTATGATTGACAAGATGAATGAAACCAAGTGAATATTGCAATGAAAATAGAGAGCAAGTAATAAGAGCAATGAAAGTAAAGAAAGAAGCAAAAGAAAGTAAACCAAACGCAAACACCGAGAATTTTTCCGAGGTTCGAGCACCCAGCTCTACGTCCCCGCCTTCCCCAGAAGGATTTCTAACCACTATAACTTCACAAAGATGTTACAAATACACCGGAGTACCCAACTCCACAATCTCAAGTATAAGTTCTCCCTTGGTGATCAAAAGACCACAAACTCTCTTTTGAAAAGTTCTCTTCCCTTACAAAAATCCTTGTAGAACAATGAGAGGATTGAAGCTCTTGTGTGTAAGTGGAAAAGAAAAAGAAATCAGAGAGTCTTTGAAAAACACTTCAGAAAATGAGAGAAATATTCAGCACAAAAACCAAGAAACAAAGCTCTTTTGAATGCCTTAAACTTTTGAAACTTTTGCAAAATTTTCTTGTAATCAACTTCTCCCTAAACACCCCTATTTATAGTAGAGGGCTAGGGTTTAAAGATAAAACTCACTTAAGGCCAATTAGAAAGTATTAGGATCAGTAAATATCATTTAAACCCTTTTTAGAGAGAAAAAGACAAAAATTAAACAGCTCAGAAAACTAGCCGTTACTGTTCAAACGGCTCTCTCGGTCGACCGGTCGGTCGACCGAAGTACAAAAAATAAGAGCCGTTGCCGGCTCTCGGTCGACCCCCCGGTCGACCGAAAAATACAGAGAGCAAACGACTTACAGTCAGGCAGGTTTCGGTCGACCGCCCGGTCGACCGCGAAACGTGCACACGGATACGCACCTGCTGCCAGAACCTCGGTCGACTTGGACGGTCGACCGACTTGACCTGACACAGGGTCGGTCGGCCGGGCGGTCGACCAGCTCAGGTCAAAAGTCAAATCAGAAACATATTTTTGAAGGGAATTCAAAAATTAAACAAAGTAGTTTTGAATAGAGATATATATAAAACATAAAAATGAGTTTGTAGGCAGAAGATTGTATACAAAAATATTTTGTACATATTATAGGAAATATTTTTTGAAATAAGATGTGTGCAAAAATGTGTGTGAAAGAGCTTCAAACCTATTCACTATTCTTTAACAAAACTAAAAACTAAAAACAAATCTAATTAATTATCTTGAGCAATCTTGAAGTCTTGAGCCATGCAATGCCTTGCTAGAGCCTTCTCTTCTATGTTCCTTCCTTGATGTGCAAAACGCCTTTTTTGCTTCATGAACCTAAAAGTTCTTGCAATAGCTAAGCAATGGCCTCCAAATATGGTACTAACATGAAACTTATCTTAAACAAACTAATTAGTACCAAATAGCTCTTATTTGTTTTGTTATCATCAAAACTCTAAACAAATGGAGAGTGTAACTTTTTGGGCCAACACGGATATCCGCGGATAATCCGTATCCGGTGGCACCCCTACTGGCGATGCATAGTTATACAATGGAGCGGGCGCCTAATCTTGACAAAAATTAACATAGCATTATCATCGACAGTAGGGGTGAGCACAGTTAGGGTAAAACTAAAACACCCAACCGAAACCCGATAACTGAGCACCGTATTGATGAACCTGACCCGACCCGCACCGTATCAATGCGGTCGGGTCGGTCTTGGATTCCGAAGTCCAAACCCGACCAAAAAAAAAATATAACCCCAAGCACTAATTCTTTCCTTCTCAGTCCCTTACTTGCCACGTCCTTCCCTCTCTCCTCACCCCCAACTCTGCCCTAATTCTCTCCTCCTCGCCACATCCTCTCCTCTCCTCACTCCAACTCGTCGTGTCCTCTCCTCTCCCCTCCGATCCAAGCCCACCACCCATCCTCTCCTCCGATCCAACTATCCGAGCCCGCTGCCTATCCTCTGCTCTCTCCTCCAATCAAAGCTTGTTGTTGTTGGATCTCGCTCGTCCACCACTTGTCGATCCAAGCACACCGCCCGTACTCTCCTCTCTCCTCCAATCGAAGTGAGGCATCTCTCTTCTCCAAGATCAGATCAAGGCATCTCTCTCCATCGAAATTCCCAAATTCGATCAGTCAAGAGATCCCACAACTCCAAGCAACTGAAGCTCGACTTCCAACTTACCGACAGCGGAAGCCAGCTGGCGCCAATCGCGACTTCATTTTTTGGCCAGGAGGCAGGTGGCGGAAGCAGGCAGTGGAGGAGCTTGAATCGAACTAATCGAAACGAATCGAACTCTTGATCAGTTCGGTTCGACTTTACCAAAATGGTAAAACTCGATTGAAACTGACTAGTGCTCACCCCTAATCGACAGGTCTATGATTACCTTTTGATACATGACTTGAACACAAAATACTCTAATTGTCCAAGGAATAAAACTAAAACTATTAAAGTCGCTGACCAAAACTTCAAAGATGTGATGAGAATATTATATTTATATTCTAACGTCCCCGCAAGTCGAGAGTCCTTTTTATGGGCTAAAACCTAGGCTTTAACACTAGCAGTAATTTTATTTTTAAATCCGCTTTTTAAATGTGCTCCGTAGGATTTTAACTAGGTTGTTCTGATATCATAGTAAAGTCTTTGTCACTGTACTGCTGCTACATCAAAACTCTGAATTTATAATGAGGGTTGAGGGCATTATATTTATATTCTATCATGCCTTCACAGGTTGAGTGCCCTTTTAATAGGTCAAAATCTGGATTTTTACGTAACGGTATTTTTTTTTTTTTTAACTCCACTTTTGAAAAACATATCCGAGGGAAATTGAAAGTGGGTTACACTTTGATAGCATATTAAGTCTCTGCCACTATACTAAAACTCCAAAGTTGTCATGAAGGTTGGAGATATTATATTTATATTCTAACAATAACAATGAACACAAATGAAAATTTTGTAACACATCATTTCCTTGTATTCCAAGTAGATTTTCACGCGAATTCAGAAAAAGGAAAAAGTGAAATAAATTGGTAACAATGATAGTGAAAGACATGGCACAAAAAGAGTTAAGAATCCATATGATTCACTACATGAAAAGAACCAAATTGTGTTAAATCTTTATGTGATTTTGCTCCCAAAACTGCCCTAACCCTAGCATTATTTCTTAAGTAATTGAACACTGATCAACCCATTCTATAAACATGAAACTGGTACAAGTGAGTGCGAGTACAAAAATAAATGAAACAGGAATGTAATTGGAAAGAACCTTGGAGATAAACTGTAGAGATTGAAACATAGAGAGTGCCCTCTCCTCTGCTGTTCCGTTGCAGAGCTAAGGCCCGAATACGGCCCAGGTTCTTCAGAGCCCAGCAGGGTTTACCTTTCATTTTATTGGGCCAGGCCGGCGCTTTAGTTTAAAATGTGCTCTTCCGTTGAGTTTTCTTTAAATTCGGTCTCACTTTTGACCGGGCCGAGGTCGGGCTTTTTATGGGCCGACTCCTTGACGATAATGGATGGATCAGGATCAAGCCCGAAGGCCCTTTGACCGGGTCGCAAATAGACCGCCGCCAGTTTCGACATTCATGTCAAGCTGACGTGTGAAATTTCGTCTAATTCTACGGCTTGACTTTTGGACCGTTATTGATGGTTTCATTGCATGCCTCTCCGTGATTGTTGTGCAAATTTCTACGCCCAACATAACAAATTTCCAAGACGAGCGACATGATCAAGTCAAGCTCCAAGCTAAATTCAAAGTTGTTAACAACACGTACTTAGAACAATTTGAGTCTTCTAGTTCTTCCAATTTCTACGGGGGAAATTAAGCTTGCATTTTGTACTATATGTAGACTGATAGAATAGTTGCTAGACAAATTTATTTGGACACTTTTGTACCATGGAGCTGTTAAAACACAAGGGCAGATATTAGCACCCAACAAATTGATTACGTCACACATCAAAATATTGCAAGAGCGCCATTATTTTTTGAACACTTTTACCTCTAAAGAAAAGTTTAAAATATCCCTTTCTTCTCCCTTCCCCATTATCTGACACCTCCTCCTTCCGCAGCGACCGCCGACAGTCCCCTCCTTCCCCAGCCCTACTCCCTCACCCCCCTGCTCTCCGCCCTCACCCCATCGCAATAAAAATCTGAAACACACGAGTGTTAGGTGTCGAGATGAGCTTCTGAAAGGGCTCGAAGGTGTGGGTCGAGGACAAGGACTTGGCGTGGACTGAGGCCAAAGTTGGTCGAAGCGAGGGATACACTCGTGGCTGTAATCAGTGCTCAAAAGAAGAAGTTTATCGCTCCTAATTTTGTGGGTGCTTGGTTGGTGTCTTTATCAATTTAGTAGGTGTCACAGTCTGATGAGTGTCATAATTATTTTCGTGGGTGTCAATATCCTCTCCTTAAAACCGCAGGACGGTTTAAAGCTCATAATAAGCCCAAGACTGCATTTTATTCTACGAAGACCTCGAGCTTTCTGCTTCAAAACAAAAGACGCCCTTTGTTGACTGTGACTTGTATGCGCATTGGCAGATGAAGCTCCCAACTCTTTCTAAACCAATGAGAGGCCTCATCGTTAACTCTGCCTTTAGTGAATATATAGAGATTCAAAATGAGACAGCAGCCAGCGACTAAAATATATCATGACAAAAAGAGTTAGTAGGAAATTAGGACTTGTCTCCCATTTTGAAAATTTGTTCTAACTTGCTTTCACAAGAGAATTATGCAGAAGAAATACGTGGAATGAGTTTCAAAATAACAAAGGAATTAGACCTTATTTCTCAAATTACAATAACAATACAACGTAGAAAAAAAAAACGTCAGGAAACCATTTACATTAAAATGTATATCAAGTTAATTTAAAACTTAACTTCTCTCTCACACGGGCTATTAGGCCGCGAATGTGCCTAGGTTAAATACATATATTTTTCCTTTAATAATATAAATGTTTCAATCAGGACCTCTTAAAAACCTGGAACTCAAAATACCATGTCAAAAAACTACTCTACTCGAAAACATAGACTGTTGTGTCGTAACATTGTTGGAGTTTTGTAACTTAGAACTCATTTTGTGAAGAGAATTTAGTCTCACATTGGATAAAAAAAAAAAGTTGAGTGGTATAAATACCAACTCAGGTTGAGTGGTATAAATATTAAGTTTTTAATAGTCTATTGTTATGAGTGTTGGGCCATGTGCCACCTTGCCATATGCGCGCTACGCCAATGACTCGCGGACACGAATGCAACTCTGTTCAGCTGACTTGGTGACTTGTCACATTTTGGATCATATATTTTTATTTATTTTCTTTTAATATCGAAGTACAACCTAGGAGAGTGTAGTTTGGGAGTTTAACCTCAGAGTGATGTTCGGAGAGTGTAGTTTGGGAGTCTAACCTCAAAGTGATGTTCGGAGCGGTTCTGGGTGTACTCGGAGAGTGGCCCCCGAGACACGGCATCCCAAAGTTGCCTCGGAGTGATGGCTTGACCTCGGGAAGCATGTGATATTGAGGTAGTCTCGGAGTGATTGCTTGGTCTCGAAGAAGCAACTCGAAACGACACATCGCGAGCTTATTTTAAATGTAGTTAAACGTGGAGCTAAAGTAGCAGATCTCCAGTGGATTAATAGGTTTTAAAGCTAATAAAGTGGATCTAAATTTTGACCACGTTTTAAAAAAATGATTTTTTTTACAGAGCCTATAAATTAACCTTCTGCAGAGTGTAGTAAACATAACAATTGAGATACTTCTTTATGCTTTTCTCTCTCTCAAAATATTTGGGTTCGTGCGAGTACTAACAATATAGGACTCAAAATGATTTTGGTACCAAAGAATACTGCTAAATTTTTTTATGTAGGTGAGTCCTCCTTCAAAACGTAGGGGGAGACATCACCTTGGTGGTGGATGCATTGGAGATTGATGAAGATACAAATTTAATACAACAGTATCAAGGTAGAAAGGTTGGAATCAACCACCTCATTTTGGAGATTGCTAGCGTATCGGTAATATCTTCACCTTGTCAAAAACTTTGATTTGTCTAGAGCTCTACTCTTGTTAATTATTTATTTGCTATGATGAGTTGTTAAACATGCATAAACATGATTTGCTCTCAATTTTATTTGCTTAACATGTTCATGCATTTACATGATTTGTTCTTAATTTGTTCTAAATTTCAATAAATAACATGTTTAAGTTCTATTGATATCTTGCTTGTTGATGTAGTACACATACATGATAGCTTTAAACACTTCTTGTGAGTTCCATATCCCCCATGTCTATGAGTGTATTTAACATCATTTTCTTATATGAGTATATGTATACTTATGGATGAAAAATATTTTTTTAATATGATTTAAATATTTTGTGAAAATTATCATATGGATTTGATTTAGTTTGTTTTGATAAAACACATCTTGTCCAAAAATATTTTTACTTTTAAATATCCTTTTAAATAGCTCTGAGCTATTATTTTGAAAAATAATCTTAGTATTCATTTTAAAATCCTTAAACTTTTGATTTTTGAGTTGGCCTGGTCGACCGCCCGGTCGACCGAGTTAGCATAAGAAACAGTCACCACTTAGGTCGGTAGACCAAGCGATTGACTGATATTGATGATCACTTTTTGTTTCTCGGGATATATCAGGCGACCGACCATTCGATCAGAATTTTGAAAATTTGTTTTATAGTGCTTGGATTTATAGGCCAATCGGTCGACTACTTTTGACATTTGTTTATTTACAGTGGTCTCGAGTTTCTTCGGTCAACCGAGTCTTGAACCTGCTGCTATTTAAACAGTTTTAAAACTCTAGTTTTTCACACCTCTCTCATATTTTCTCTACCTCTGTCGAACCCCTCTTCTCACCTAACTCCTTCCACCACTAAATTCTCCTACATCTTTCAATTTTTTTTAAATTTCTTGGATTTCACAGGTTCACTTGGAAGTCTCTTGATTGGGAAAGTTTATTTGGATTTTCACGAAGGTAATTTTCATCTTTCTCACCTTGGTTCTTCATTTTCCTTGTTTTCATATTTTCTGCATAATTTTTGTTGATTTCTCAGTTTATCTCAACCTTATTTACAATGTCCACCAAGCGTCCTCGAACTGACAAATCTAAATAACCCGAATCTTCATCTAGACCCAAAAATGTGTTTGTTAATAATAATTGCATGTTTAAACATTCCATAACATGTTATCTCGGGTCATACTGTGGTACTAGCTAACTTTGAACATCTGAACCTTGCTCCGATTTTGAGAATGAGTTCCCTAGAGTAGTTTGTTACTGTAAAGGAACAAATTTACCCTAAGGTAGTTTAATATTTTTATTCTAACATGTCCTTCAGTGATAATCAAATTCAATCTAGGATTAAAAATATCGATATCAATATTTCTCTTGACAGATTCACTCGAATCTTTCAGTTGTCGTGTGAAGGTGCATGTATCTTTCACTTTGATTTACATGATTTTGACTATCATGCTGGTGAGAGTGCTCTCACCGCCTTTCGTCTTTTGCACGATGATGAGACCCAGGTCTAGTGAGGAATGAAGAGGTAAACTACTATACTCTTATCGTTCAAGTCCTAACTAAGATCATGTTCTATAATCTCCTTCCAAAATCAAGAGAATATAGTCATACTCGGGGATCTGCTCTTCTTCTCATCTATTGCCTTCTAAAAGGCATTAGAGTTAATATTCCTAGGTTCATTGTCGATTTTATGCTTTTTGAACACTCACTGATTCTGAGTAGAAATCTCCCCTACAGGATGATTATTACCCGTATTTCAAAGCGTCTAAAAGTTGATCATTTTGGTGAGAAGGCCATTGCCCCCTCTGTGGACATAAATAGTACACTCTTAAAGAGGATACAAACTAGCACTCGTGTTCATGCACTGTCTCTCCTGTCCAGCCCCAATACCATTTGCTTCTGGGTATACCTCATCTGTTGGCCCAGAGGCCTTCCACTCTAGTTTTGATGATGATTAACTCATGTAGTTATGTTTACTAATTATCTTGTGATGTTTAGTTTCAGATCATTTACTAAGATATTAGTTGGTGATTGCTTCAACAAGATGGTTTGGAAGCTTTCACATGGTGATTCTAGAGCACGAGCGTCAAAATCATACATAGCACTCGTTGGAGTCAAGCTCGGTGGATCACGGTTTGGATCGAGTCGTCTTGAAGATGGAGATCGTCAAGAAGACTTAGGTATCCTAGTTTAGTTTGTTTTAGATCTATGTGTAAAGATTAGATAGTGTGATATGCTCAAGTTCACAATACACACACGTTTTATGTTTTGGATATTGGTTTTCGATTTTTGGTTTAACCGATCTTGTTTTCATGAATAGATAGATCAAAACAAGTTTACTTGATTTTTTGTATAGTAGATTCATTCTATATACATGCATGCTTTAACTTCCCATACAAACTTATTTTGGTATGCCTATTCATGAGTTTTAGTGTTTTGGTATTTTAACAAAACATTTATTTGGAATTAAAGACAAAAACAATGATATGTAAATGTTTCATGTATTTTGGACTTATGTCCATATGCAACATGCCTAAAAGTGTTTAAGTATCATGTTTTTGTATTTCAATGAGTTTTAGGAAAAATCAGATTTCCTATTGAAAAATCTAAGTTTGGAAAAATACAGGTTTTGGTTTTTGACAAAATTTGTAAGACACAAAAATGATTCAAAATGTTTGAAATTTGTGTTGAAATTTTTAACACAAGTTTATATTTCAATGTACAATGATAAAACTATTTTTGTAGATTTTTAGAAGTTTTATGGGAATTTTTAGAATAATTTTAAACCCTATTTTCTGACCGAAAAAAGTGCCTGACAGGCTCTGGCGGTCGACCGACCGGTCGCCCGGACCCAGAGTCGGTTGACCGATCGGTCGACCGACGTGTACAGATCTGTGCACGTTGGGCTGGCACTTGGGCCGGTCGACCGGGCGGTCGACCGGACCAGAGAGCTCTGCTCTCTGTTTTTTCTCGGTCGATCGGCCGGTCGACCGCGGGTTGCCAACGGTCAAAAATATAATCGTTGGCGGTCGACCGCCAGCCGTATCTGGCTGTAAAAATAACCAACGGCTAGTTTTCTGTTTGGGCCTATATAAACCCCATTTCTTTGGGATTTTGGCTAAGATTTTCAAGAGGAAAAATTTGCCTATTCTCTAGTGTTTTATACAAGATTCAAAAGAGTTTTTAAAGCTTAAAGATTTCATCTTTATATTGTTTTTCAAGAGTTTGGAAATTTCAAATAAAAATAGGTTTTTGGGATATTACTTTAGATCTTCATTTCTATCATATTGCAAGTGTTTTCCCAAGGATTTTTCTTTATTATTTGATTTCCAAAACACCTTGTTTTTCACACTTGAGCTATCTCCTATCCTATCTATTTAGGATCATTTAGTTGTGGGAAAAGAAATTGTTTGAGGTTGTTGAAGCCTCCAACTTATAAACCCCTTCTTTGTTGGATATTCCTCTTTGGTAGAGGTTGATTTGGATTGTGGGGTGCTCCCTCTTTGGTAGAGGTTGAGGTTGTGGTTTACTCCCTCTTGGTGAGGTGGAGTTGGAGTTGGTATTTGTATCCCTCTTTATGAGGTGGATTGTGGTTGTTTGGCTAAGAGCCTACCCCTCTTATGTGAGGTGGTGATTGTTTGCCTCGGTGGAGGTTGTATTGGTTGAGAGAGGAGTTCGGTACTCCCTGTTATACAAAATCCTCCTCGATGGAGGTTCCCTCGGTGGGAGTCCTCGGTGGATAAGTTAATGGATTAGAAATCCTTCTCGGTGAAGGCGGGGACGTAGAGCTAGGGGCTGGAACCTCGAAACACATCTTGTTGTTTGCGTTTGATCCATTGACTCTAAACTCTCTCTCTTTATTTTGTGTTGTGCATTGATTCATATTGCCATATCATTTACATGCTTGTGTGTTTGTGTGCCTCACTTGTACTTAACCACGAGAGCTTCACATAGCACCTCAACTCTTATTCAGAGGAATCAAGAGGAGTTAGTTCAGAGCCCTTCACGGGAAATTCGGCTACACTCGTTGGTTGTACTAAGTGTAGTTGCAAATTAGTTTTAATTTTCGTATTTAGTTTTTAGATTAGCACTATCACCTATTCACCCCCCTCTAGGTGATTTCAATTGTATCAGAGCCTCCGCTTCTGATATTTGATTTAACCACGTAGGAGTGTGATCTTGGACTTGCTAACCTATCATTTGCATTTGCACGTATATTTGTTTGCACACACTCATGGATTGCTTGTCACCTCCCATGTTTGATGTCTCCAACATTGACATATGAAAATATAGGATGTCCATGTATTTGAAAACCCTAGGCTTGCATGTTTTTCTTGTCGCTACCAAGAAATGCTATCTTGGTAACTGCAATCATATAGGAGTCAATGCACAAGCCCTTGAGGCTATTAGAAGCACGCTAAATAAAGATTATCTTTTACTTGTTTCTAATCTTGATTCCGCTTTTGTAGTGTGGAACAAGTTGACCACCTCCTCCTCCAAGCTTCAATTGCAAATCCAACCGGAGGATGAATCTAGTGGAGAATCCGAGTCACAATGCTTAATGGTCCAAGGGAATGACTCCCTTGAGGTATCTTTAGAATCTCAATTAGATTGTAATGATGCTAGTTCTTCATATGATGATTATGTGGATCCAAATGCTTTGAATGAAGAACTTTCAATTGTTTGTGAAAAACTATTAGAAAAATATAATTTTTTTGAAAAAGAAAAGTCTAAGACTTAACAATGAAAATAAAAATTTGCTTTCTAAACTTGACTTGGTTTTGCAAGAAAAGGTGGAGATTTCTAATGAAAGGGATTCATTGAAATCTAGACTTAATCTTGCTCTAAAAGAAAATGAATTTTTAAAATCTAAAAATGATTGTGAAATTATTTTGAAGAAAAATGAAAACTTGTCTTCAAAAGTTAATTTTGTTGTAAAAGAAAATAATCCTTTAAAAATGAAAATTGCTTCCATTTCTAAGGATTTAGAAATGTGTTTAAAGAAAAATGAATTTTTGCAAAATAATATTAATACACATGTTTACCATGCTAGGATAGCTTCACCTATTGCAAGTCCCACTTCTTCTTTAATTAACAATGATATATCTATGCTAAAGAAGAACATTGATTGTTTGGGCTCCACTTTGAGCCATTGTGTTTCTAGCCATACACGTTTGAAATCTTTGTTTCGAAAGAAACAAGTTCCATCTTTGCATGCACACCCTCCACGGCATACACATGCTCCTCACGTACACACCCATCACATGTATGCTCATGCGTACACTTTTACACATTGGGGCCGTTTGTTTCGCGTAAAACTCCGTAATTCGTAAATGACTTACTATCCAGTTACAACTACGGCGTTTGTTTGGACCGTAATTTGTAAAGACTTACGTAACTCAACTAACACTCACTTGTAACCCAGTTACCACTCACTTACAACCCAGTTACAGTTAATTTTGTGGTCATACAAATTTGTAATATTTTTTTATATTAATATTAAAAATTTTTAATATTAAACTTTTTTAATATTTATTTGCAGTATTAAAACTTTAAAATCACCAAATAGTTAATTTTGTGGTCAACTTTTTCACTTACAACTTATACATTACGATAACCAAATACCGTAAAGTACAATACACTTTCCCACTTTACAATTTTATATTACCAACTAAACACCGTAAAATTTACATACATGTAACTCATTTATAATTGTAAAAGACTTTACCAATTACAACTACGAATTACGGCCAGTTACGACAACCAAACAGACCCATTGTGGACGTAAGGGCCACCTTACTAAATTTTGTTATGATAGAATACATGTTTTTAATTTAGCAACTAATTTTGTTTGGGTTAGGAAAGGTTCTAACCCCTATGAACCCAAAAGGAAATGGGTACCAAAGACCACCCCTAGTGTATTTGATGTAGGTGTGGGCGCTCACATGACGTGAGAGTAGCGGTACCTTGGAGTGGATGCGTTCCGAGCTTCATGATGACCATTTGGATGCATCACTTTCAAGGGAAGGCTTGGTGGGAAGACCACCTTGGTTTGGAGAACTAGAGAGGTGCCTTCATCGGTTTTGGTATCGATCTCTAACTCTCGTTTATATTTGCATGCTTTTCATGTTCATCAATTTATAGCATGTTTTGATTATTATGAAAATGCTATGTTTATTAGATCATTGACATGCATGTATAGCTTTTGAGACACCCATGTTTAATATGGATCATTCTTTGTGTTCTTGCATATGTTTAGCTATTATGTATATCATAGGTTTAATAGCATGTGGATTTACATAATGATCGGTTTTATGTTTATCATGTTGATTTATGTCTTGTTTTATGCTTCATATTTTGAATATATGTTTAAATGTTAGTTTTCATTAAAACTAGGATTTATACTTGTACATATAGTGGGCCACAAATAAACTTTTATATGTTTGGGCTTGAACGATTATTTGTACCCATTAGATGTGCTAGTATAGTCTAGTTTTGATGTTTCATGCATTTTAACTTGTATCCCCATTTTGGATATGATTTATGATCATGTGTTTTCGCTTCATGTATATGTTTATTTTGCCAAACTTTAAGATATACATGTATACTAAAAAACACCTAGAGGGGGGTGAATAGGTGAATTGCTAATCTAACAATCTTTTTAAAACTAAGATGAATGAATGATGCAACGATCTCTCAAAACAAGACTAAGAGCCGAATACCCCGTGAAGGGTTCTGAACTCCTTCCTCCTGATTCCCCTTGAATGGGTTAGAGGTGCGCAATGCAACCTTGTTGTATGAGAATTGATCGAACAAAGAATGAATAATATGCAATGATGAAATGCACACAAGATATATCACAAGTATCACAAACTAGAGGCAATAACACAAGGAAAGACAACTAGATCTCAAGCAAGTAATTGAAAGCAATAGAGTGCAAGAGAAATTTAAAGCAAAATGGACACAAAGCAATCGCAAACACAAGATGTTTGTTTCGAGGTTCGAGCCACCGCTCTACTCCCCGCCTTCACCTCCGTGAAGGGTTTCCACTATCCACCGAGGACGATTACAACGGTCTACCAAAGACCCGAGCACCGAGCTCCACCACTTACAATAACCTCTACCGAAGAGGTGTCTCCACAAGAACAAGAAGAAGGAACAAGTAGCCAAGTGATCACCAAGAGGATCACAAACTTCTTACAAACACTTTATCTTTACAACTTCCTTATAGAATGAGGATGGAAATTTTGGCTCTAGAAGTGTAGTGAGAAAACTCAGTTGTAGAATGATTTTTGCTAGAGAACACAACTGAAAACAAGCTCAATAAAGAATGAGAAAATGGAGAGCTTAAAAGCTTTTCTTCTCTTTTGAAAACTATGAAAACTTAGGGATTTTTCTTGGTGTTTTGCAAGAGACTATTCTCCTCTATTTATAGGGAGAGAAATAGGTTAAAAACAATTTATTTTAAGCTTATTTGGTCTGAAAAAGATCTCCAAAACCTCAGAAAAAGTCTGTCAAAACAGATTACAAAAATAGATTTCAGAAATACACAAAAGAGGAAAGAGCCGTTGGCACTTTGCAGGCCTAGCGGTCGACCGGGCAGGTCGGCCCTCTGCCCTGCTGGCAGTAACCGTTGGGCTCGGGTCGACCGCTCGGGTCGACCGTCCTCTAAGAAGAAACATAGGTTTCTGAAGGCGGTCGACCGGGCGGTCGACCCAGAAAACCCGAGAGCAAACTGCAGACAGTCGGTCGACCCGGGCGGTCGGCCGACAGACATGCACAAGCGTGCATGTCCTGTGCAGGTGCCGGTCGACCGGGCCGGTCGGCCGGTCTAGCCTGAAACAGAAAATCAGAAGGAATTTTGAACTAGGAAATTTTTGAAGATAATTTTGTAGGTATATGTAGTTAAGTTTCATGTTGTAAAAGATAGTTATACATGGTGTAAACAAGATATAAACTTTGTAAGGATTTTTGGAATCATGTATAAGAATCAAGGCATGAACTTGAAAACAAATACCAAAACTAAAAACTTGTATTTTGAAAATGTGTGTGTGTATCCTAGAGCCAATTTTCCAAATTCAAACTTTAACAAACTATTTCTTACATAGGTTCTAAGGACTACAAGTTCTTCAAGTGGGCTTCTCCATATGATCTTGAAAGCTTGATTCTTGAGCCCGAATTGAGATGACTTGAGTCAAAACACCTTCTTTTTGGGAAGAAACCTACTAGTTTAATTAGAACCCTGAAACACACTAAAACAACAAACATGATTAGTTCAAATAACTATATATGTTTTGTAATCATCAAAACACACTAAAATGGGTGATTGTAACCTTGGGCCAACAATCTCTCCCTTTTTGATGATGACAAAACATATAAGTTATTTAAACATAAATGGAAGAAGAGCTTTGGAAAGCTCTCCCTCAAACAATGCTATGTATAAAGAAATGACAATAAGTAAGATACATAAAGCATTGAAAACACAATAGTTTTGTCACAAACTTAAATAAACAATAAACAAAAGACAACAAACAAACTTATAACAATAAACAAAAGACAACAAACAAACTTATAACAATAAACAAAAGACAACAAACAAACTTATACTTTTTCTCCCCCTTTTTATCATACATCAAAAAGGGTTAAACAAAAATAAGAAAATTTTCTTTCAAGAATCAATAATACAAACATTCAACTCACCACAAATAAAGGAAAATCTAGCATAGTCTAGAGGTTTAGTAAAAATATCGACAAGTTGAAAATCGGTAGAAACATAATCAATCTCAATATCACCTTTCTCATAATGATCTCTAAGAAAGTGATATCTAATGTCAATGTGCTTAGTTTTACTATGTTGATTTGCATTCTTTGTCATATGAATAGTACTAGTATTATCACAAAATATTTTAATATGATCAAAATGCAAATCATAGTCAAGGAGAGTATGTTTCATCCAAAGCACTTGTGCACAACAAGCGCCGGCTGCAACATACTCCGCCTCGGCGGTTGAAAGGGCTACCGAATTTTGCTTTTTGGAAGACCAAGATACAAGACAATTACCAAGGAATTGACATGTTCCGCTTGTGCTCTTCCTATCTAACCTACAACCCGCATAGTCGGCATCCGAAAAACTCTTCATATCAAATAGTCCGTTCTTGGATACCACAAACCCATTTCAATTGTGCCCTTAAGGTATCTAATAATGCGTTTTACCGCTACTAAATGTGACTCCTTAGGACATGATTGAAAACGAGCACAAAGACAAACACAAAACATAATATTCGGCCTACTAGCCGTCAAATACAATAAACTACCAATCATGCTACGATAAAACTTAATGTCTACACTTTTACCTTGTTCATCCTTGTCAAGCTTTGTGGTTGTTGCCATGGGAGTTTTGCTCACTTTAGCTCCTTCAAGCCCGAACCTCTTGATTAGTTCCTTTGTGTACTTGGCTTGATTGATGAAGATCTCATCCTTCTTTTGCTTGATTTGGAGACCAAGGAAATAGTTGAGCTCACCCATCATAGACATTTCAAATTCTTCCTTCATGCATGATTCAAAAACTTGGCAAAGAGATTCATTAGTAGAACCAAAAATAATATCATCCACATAGATTTGTACAATAAGAATATCATCTTCAACACGTTTTGTAAACAAAGTAGTATCTATTTTACCTTTCTTAAAATTATTTGAAATTAGAAATGAAGAAAGCCTTTCATACCAAGCCCTAGGGGCTTGTTTTAAACCATAAAGAGCCTTATCAAGTTTGAAAACAAAATCCGGATGTGTAGGATCAACAAGCCGGGGGGTTGTTCAACATACACCTCCTCTTCAATAAAACCATTCAAGAAAGCACTTTTAACATCCATTTGAAACAACTTAAAATCTTTATATGATGCAAATGCAAGTGTCATCCGTATGGCTTCAAGCCGTACTACGGGTGCAAAGGTTTCATCAAAATCAACACCTTCGATTTGAGTGTAACCTTGGGCAACTAATCTAGCCTTATTCCTAACAACGTTACCCGACTCATCCAACTTGTTCTTAAAGATCCACTTAGTACCAATTGTTGGTCTATCGTGGGGCCTAGGAACAAGGTGCCAAACTTGGCTGCGCTCAAATTGATTGAGCTCCTCTGCATGGCTAGCAACCAATATGAGTCGGTCTCGGCTTCGCGAACGTTCTTGGGTTCAAAATGTGAAATGAAAGCATAGTGTCCACAAACATTATGAAGATGAGAACGAGTAGTTACCCCTTGAGATACTTCACCTATAACAAGGTCCTTGGGATGATGTGGATTGTATCTCCAATCCTTTGGAAGTTCTTGAGTAAGCTCTACATCATCTCCTTGAATTTCATTTCCTTGAGCCTCATTTTCTTTAGCTTCATTTCCTTCATCATCCTTTGGCATGCTTGCAATTGTAGGTGAATCCTTCAAAGTGATTTTCTCCATGTCTTCATGCAAAGAATCTATTTCTACAACATTCTTAACACACACATTAGATTTCTCAAATTTTACATGTATAGATTCTTCAATAGTCAAAGATGACTTGTTGAAGACTCTATACTCTTTACTAGTATTTGAGTATCCAACAAAAATTGCTTCATGAGATCTAGCATCAAATTTACCTAAGTTATCTTTTGTATTTAAAACAAAGCATTTGCATCCAAAAACTTTAAAGTATGAAACATTTGGCTTTCTAGAATAATAAATCTCAAAAGATGTTTTTGAAGTATTTTTGCATAAGAAAACTCTATTTGATATATAGCATGATGTATTAACGGCCTCGGCCCATAGATAATGAGGGAGACCATATTCACTAATCATTGTCCTAGCCATCTCTTGTAATGTCCGATTTTTCCGCTCAACTACTCCATTTTGTTGTGGAGTTCTAGGACAAGATAGTTCATGCTTAATTCTATGTTCTTCACAAAAAGTGATAAAGGGTAGGTTAATGAATTCACCACCTCTATCACTTCTTATTCTTAAAATTGAAGAATCATTTTCCTTTTCAACTCTTTTCTTAAAAGCTTGAAAATGTGAAAAGGCTTGATTTTTGTGCTCTAAAAAGAAAACCCATGTAAAACGCAAAAAATCATCAACCAAAATAAATGCAAAACGATTCCCACTTAGACTTTTGGTTTGAGTAGGACCAAATAAATCCATATGTATCAACTCCAAAGGACGTGATGTCATGATATCCTTGATTAACTTGAAGGAGGATTTGGTTTGTTTCCCAAGTTGACATGCGTCACAAACCCGGTCCTTTTCAAAATTCAAGTAAGGAATACTTTTCACCATTTCCTTTGTGTTTAACCTAGATATATGGTCAAAAGAAATGTGGCCTAATCTTCTATGCCACAACCAAGAGTCATCATCGAGGGCTTTTAAACAAGTAATATTGCAAGACATATTAGACAAGTCAATCATGTACATATTGCTATCACGAAAACCGAAAAATATACATGTGTTAGATAGTCTATCAAAAACTCTACAAGCTATGTTATCAAAAACAACATCAAAACCTTTATCACAAAGTTGACTAATACTCAAGAGATTATGCTTGAGTCCATCAACTAAAACAACATTTTCTATTAAAGGGGATGAACCAAGTTTAACATTACCAATACCGATGATTTTACCCTTGGCATCATCTCCGAAGGTGACGGTGCCACCTTCATGGTATCTTGATAGGGTTGCAAAGTTGTTGATGTCCCAAGTCATGTGCCTTGAGCAACCACTATCAAGATACCACAACTCTCTACGTCGTTGGGCCTTGGAAAGTACCTACATTATTGAACAAATTCATTGACTTTGGTACCCAAATTTTCTTGGGTCCTTGAAAGTTAGTGTTTCGAACCCAAACATTATGACGAGATACATTTAGTCTATCATAACAAAACTTAACTAAGTGACCTTTACGGCCACAATATGAACATGAAAACACTTTACCATACATGAATGCATGATGTGTGTGTGAAGTGTGAGCATGTTTGTGGGGTTTGGCATGATGTAAAGATTGTGTGGTATGAACATGAGCATGAACATGAGATTGTTTCTTAGGGGCTTGTTTCTTAGGAAACATAGCCTCAAGTCTATTTTATCAAATTCACACTTTTTCAAAACTACTCCTAAAGAATCTATTCTTTCTTTAAGCATGGTAATCTCATTATCATTAACTTGTGGAAACTTGCCTTTACAAGAAATTTTATAATTGTCAAAATCTTTTTGGGTGGAAACAAGAGTGGAAAGTAATTCATCTTTTTCTTTGGAAAGAGTTAAAACTTGATGATTAAGAGACTCATTTTCCTTTTTCATTTTTAAATACTTTTTCTTTAGAAAATCATAGTTATGTGATAATTCTACAAATGCTTCTCCTATTTCATCCATGGAAAGTTCATTATCAAAAGAAGTGGAAGGGGTTACCTTGCTTGTGCCTTCATTTGCCATGAAGCACATATTGGCGATGTCAACTTCCTCCTCGGATTCGCTCTCGGAATCCCATGTAGCCTTTAACGCTTTCTTCTTGTGAGGCTTCTTTGAGGTGGAGGGCTTCACTTTATCCGGGCACTCCGCAACAATGTGACCCGGTCTTTGACAATTGAAGCAAATTATCTTTCTTTCTTCTTTACCTCCTTGCCATCTCCTTCTTCCTTGGAACTTAGCCTTGTTATACATCCTCCGAACATTCTTGACAAGAAGTGAGAGCTCTTCGTCATCTTCTTCTTCATCATCTTCGTCGGAGTATGATGATTGACTTTTGAAGGCTATGGCTTTCTTCTTGGAGGGAGCCATTTCTTCCCTTGCTTTTCTCTCTGTCTCATGGGTTTTGAGGTTCCCAATGAGACCTATAAGCTCCATCTCCTCCTTGTCATTGAGTTCCTTCAAGGTGGTTGCTTTCACTTCCCATGAAGGAGGAAGAGCCCGGATGATCTTCCTTACTCTTTGGTCGTTGTCAATACCATCACCTAGAGAAGAAAGTCCATTAGTAATCTTGGTAAATCTAGTAACCATATCATCTATGGTTTCATTTTCATTCATAGAAAAATTCTCATATTGGGACCGAAGAAGGTCTATATTAGCCCTCTTCACTTGTGAGGTCCCCTATGTGTAACAAACAAATGTGACCAAATTTCAAATGCGGATTTACAATGTATTACTCTAGCAATATCATCATCATTAAGTGCTTGGAGTAATGCATAGTGTGCCCTAGAGTTAGCATCAAATTCTTTGGTCTCAATTTCGGACCAAGTGGACTCATCACCGGTGGGAGCACTAAAGGGTTTGGTTACGGCCTTTGCAACTCGACTTCCTAGAGATTGCAAGAAAACGGTCATCTTAACCTTCCATATAGGAAAGTTAAGTCCATCAAATTTTGGGGGGTCTTAATACTATCGGCCATGTTTACTAAGTGAAAGAGTATGAAATGAATGTGGTGATTAGCAAATAAAGGATCTCTCTAAGGTTGTTAAGCCAAGAGCCTAGAGACCTATGCTCTGATACCAATTGAAAAACACCTAGAGGGGGGTGAATAGGTGTAATTGCTAATCTAACAATCTTTTTAAAACTAAGATGAATGAATGATACAACGATCTCTCAAAACAAGACTAAGAGCCGAATACCCCGTGAAGGGTTCTGAACTCCTTCCTCCTGATTCCCCTTGAATGGGTTAGAGGTGCGCAATGCAACCTTGTTGTATGAGAATTGATCGAACAAAGAATGAATAATATGCAATGATGAAATGCACACAAGATATATCACAAGTATCACAAACTAGAGGCAATAACACAAGGAAAGACAACTAGATCTCAAGCAAGTAATTGAAAGCAATAGAGTGCAAGAGAAATTTAAAGCAAAATGGACACAAAGCAATCGCAAACACAAGATGTTTGTTTCGAGGTTCGAGCCACCGCTCTACTCCCCGCCTTCAACTCCGTGAAGGGTTTCCACTATCCACCGAGGACGATTACAACGGTCTACCAAAGACCCGAGCACCGAGCTCCACCACTTACAATAACCTCTACCGAAGAGGTGTCTCCACAGGAACAAGAAGAAGGAACAAGTAGCCAAGTGATCACCAAGAGGATCACAAACTTCTTACAAACACTTTCTCTTTACAACTTCCTTATAGAATGAGGATGAAAATTTTGGCTCTAGAAGTGTAGCGAGAAAACTCAGTTGTAGAATAATTTTTGCTAGAGAACACAACTGAAAACAAGCTCAAGAAAGAATGAGAAAATGGAGAGCTTAAAAGCTTTTCTTCTCTTTTGAAAACTATGAAAACTTAGGGATTTTTCTTGGTGTTTTGCAAGAGACTATTCTCCTCTATTTATAGGAGAGAAATAGGTTAAAAACAATTTATTTTAAGCTTATTTGGTCTGAAAAAGATCTCCAAAATCTCAGAAAAAGTCTGTCAAAACAGATTACAAAAACAGATTTCAGAAATACACAAAAGAGGAAAGAGCCGTTGGCACTTTGCAGGCCTGGCGGTCGACCGGGCCGGTCGGCCGTCTGCCCTGCTGGCAGTAGCCGTTGGGCTCGGGTCGACCGCTCGGGTCGACCGTCCTCTAAGAAGAAACACAGGTTTCTGAAGGCGGTCGACCCAGAAAACCCGAGAACAAACTGCAGACAGTCGGTCGACCCGGGCGGTCGGCCGACAGACATGCACAAGCGTGCATGTCCTGTGCAGGTGCCGGTCGACCGGGCCGGTCTAGCCTGAAACAGAAAATCAGAAGGAATTTTGAACTAGGAAATTTTTGAAGATAATTTTGTAGGTATATGTAGTTAAGTTTCATGTTGTAAAAGATAGTTATACATGGTGTAAACAAGATATAGACTTTGTAAGGATTTTTGGAATCATGTATAAGAATCAAGGCATGAACTTGAAAACAAGTACCAAAACTAAAAACTTGTATTTTGAAAATGTGTGTGTGTATCCTAGAGCCAATTTTTCAAACTCAAACTTTAACAAACTATTTCTTATATAGGTTCTAAGGACTACAAGTTCTTCAAGTGGGCTTCTCCATATGATCTTGAAAGCTTGATTCTTGAGCCCGAATTGAGATGACTTGAGTCAAAACACCTTCTTTTTGGGAAGAAACCTACTAGTTTAATTAGAACCCTGAAACACACTAAAACAACAAACATGATTAGTACAAATAACTATATAAGTTTTGTATTCATCAAAACACACTAAAATGGGTGATTGTAACCTTGGGCCAACATATACCCCTTGAGTCATTTGCTTTTCATGCAAATCTTTATTATGAACTCAAATTATGTTTAGGGATATGTATGTATACTTCTTGTGTTGTCAAAACATACATATGCCTTGAAGTATAAATTATTTTTAATAAAAATTTAGTGTTTCATGTTTTCATGTTTAAAAGAATTCCACATGAACTTAATTGAATATTTTCATGATGCCATGTTTCACATTACAAGTTTGCACTCACTTTATTTAATGGTTTCTCATGATTTTGTTTTCATGAGTATGATATGTACCTTATTGATTTCGAGTGTTTAGTGCCATGTGATTTACATGTGTTTTATGAAAAATATTTTTGTTTTATTCCTTACTTGGAGGATTTCGTACTAGTTTACAAGTTTTTCATTTAACTAATTTCGATATTCTTCGTTTTGGTAGAGTTTTTCAAACATATAATATTTTCGAACCTATTTTTGAAAACCCCTACCTTCCACGGGCGGCTGGATGGGAGTCCATGCCTTGTATGTTCTTTATTGAAAATTATTTTAAACATGAGCATGAATGGGTGGTAGGTAATATGAGATATACTCTTGATATTATTGTTATTTCAATTGGTATCATTGGATTCTTTCAATTGGTATCAATATTGATATTTTTGTATACTCATATATTTTTATGTATGTATGTATACTCTTCAAATTGTATGAATTTCGATTGGTATCTAATTTTTCATACATATATAAATTTTGTTTATGGATAAGCTTGATTTTTAATGATCATCATGTTTCAATTGATTAGTTTTCAATTGGTATTCTAATACAAGCTTAGACATTGTTTTAATTGATAATTCATAAAGAGGGAGAAAACTCGTATTTAATCTTTCAATTGGTATTTGGTTTACCATTGGTTTTGTATTCCACTCCCTTACTTTATGATAGAAAATAATAATTTCAATTTGGTATCATATGTTTAAAGAGAATAATACTTTAAATTGGTATCAAATTGTATTTGTTTTCTCAAAATTGGTATCAAGATGCTTATGTGTTTACTCATTATTGGTATCAAGATTTTGTTTACTTTCATTGGTATCTATTGATTTATTTCTTTCAATTGGTATCAATGCCTTATTTACTTTCAATTGGTATCTAAAAATTTGATTTGTTTTATTGAGAAAATTTAAAATTTTGTTTAAATAAGAAATATCAAAAATGTTTTGATTTATATTCTTATTATTGAAAGGGGTGATATCAAACAAATTAGGGCTGTGACCCCTTTATTGATTCTTTGTTTCGAACAAAAAGGGGGAGAAGAATTTATTGTTTTGTTTTTACTTGGACCCCTTTGTTGATGATTGACAAAAAGGGGGAGAAGTATTTGAGTTTATATGCATGTTTTATATGCATGTTTTATTTTTATTTATTAGTTTGTTGTTTAATTGGTATCAAGAGCATTTCATTGCTATTAAGAGCATGTCTTTATTGGTATCAAGAGCATATTTTTGTATTTGGTATCTTGTTTTATGCATGTCTATGCATACATGTTTATGAGCTTTCATTGCACATATTTATTGTTTATTGCTATGCATAAGTTAAGGGGGAGCTTCTTTGAAGCTTAACTTTAATCCATGCATATATAACTCCATGAGTTTTGTCATCATCAAAAAGGGGGAGATTGTTGGCCCAGAGGCCTTCCACTCTAGTTTTGATGATGATTAACTCATGTAGTTATGTTTACTAATTATCTTGTGATGTTTAGTTTCAGATCATTAACCAAGATATTAGTTAGTGATTGCTTCAACAAGATGGTTTGGAAGCTTTCACATGGTGATTCCAGAGCTCGAACATCAAAATCATACATAGCACTCATTGGAGTCAAACTCGGTGGATCACGGTTTGGATCGAATCGTCAAGAAGACTTAGATATCCTAGTTTAGTTTGTTTTAGATCCATGTGTAAAAATTAGATAGTGTAATATGCTCAAGTTCACAATACACACATTTTATGTTTTGGATTTTGGTTTTTGGTTTTGGTTTAACCGATCTTGTTTTCATGAATAGATAGATCAAAACAAGTTTACTTGGTTTTTTGTATAGTAGATTCATTCTATATACATGCATGCTTTAACTTCCCATACAAACTTATTTTGGTATGCCTATTCATGAGTTTTAGTGTTTTGGTATTTTAACAAAACATTTATTTAGAATTAAAGACAAAAACAATGATATGTATATGTTTCATGTATATTGGACTTATGTCCATATGCAACATGCCTAAAAGTGTTTAAGTATCATGTTTTTGTATTTCAATGAGTTTTAGGAAAAATCAGATTTCCTATTGAAAAATCTAAGTTTGGAAAAATACAGGTTTTGATTTTTGACAAAATTTGTAAGACACAAAAATGGTTCAAAATATTTGAGATTTGTGTTGAAATTTTTAACACAAGTTTATATTTCAATATAAAATGATAAAACTATTTTTGTGGATTTTTAGAAGTTTTATGAGAATTTTTAGAATAATTTTAAACCCTATTTTCTGACCCAGAACAGTGCCTGACAGGCTCTGGCGGTCGACCGACCGGTCGACTGGACCCAGAGTCGATCGACCGATTCGGTCGACCGATGTGCACAGATTTGTGCATGTTGGGCTGGCACTTGGGCCGGTCGACCGGGCGGTCGACCGGACTAGAGAGCTCTGCTCTCTGTTTTTTCTCGGTCGACCGGCCGATCGACCGCAGGTTGCCAATGGTCAAAAATATGAAGCCAGCCGTATCTGGCTGTAAAAACAGTCAACGGCTAGTTTTCTGTTTGGGCCTATATAAAACCCATTTCTTTGGGATTTTGGCTAAGATTTTCAAGAGGAAAAATTTGCCTATTCTCTAGTGTTTTATACAAGATTCAAAAGAGTTTTTAAAGTTTAAAGATTTCATCTTTATATTATTTTTCAAGGGTTTGGAAAATTCAAAGAAAAATAGGTTTTTGGGATATTGCTTTAGATCTTCATTTCTATCATATTGCAAGTGTTTTCCCAAGGATTTTCTTTGTTATTTGATTTTCAAAACACCTTGTTTTTCACACTTGAGCTATCTCCTATCCTATCTATTTAGGATCATTTATTTGTGGGAAAAGAAATTGTTTGAGGTTGTTGAAGTCTCCAAGTTGTAAACCCCTTCTTTGTTGGATATCCCTCTTTGGTAGAGGTTGATTTGGATTGTAGGGTGCTCCCTCTTTGGTAGAGGTTGAGGTTGTGGTTTACTCCCTCTTGGTGAGGTGGAGTTGGAGTTGATATTTGTATCCCTCTTTGTGAGGTGGATTGTGGTTGTTTGGCTAAGGGCCTACCCCTCTTGTGTGAGGTGGTGATTGTTTGCCTCGGTGGAGGTTGTATTGGTTGAGAGAGGAGTTCGGTACTCCCGGTTGTACAAAATCCTCCTCGGTGGAGGTCTCGATGGGAGTCCTCGGTGGACAAGTTAGTAGATTAGAAATCCTTCTCGGTGAAGGCGGGGACGTAGAGCTTGGGGCTCGAATCTTGAAACACATCTTGTTGTTTGCGTTTGATCCATTGACTCTAAACTCTCTCTCTTTATTTTGTGTTGTGCATTGATTCATATTTCCATATCATTTACATGCTTGTGTGTTTGTATGCCTTACTTGTACTTAACCACGAGAGCTTCACATAGCACCTCAACTCTTATTCAGAGGAATCAAGAGGAGTTAGTCCAGAGCCCTTCACGGGGAATTCGGCTACACTCATTGGTTGTACTAATTGTAGTTGCAAATTAGTTTTAATTTCCGCATTTAGTTTTTAGATTAGCACTATCACCTATTCACCCCCCTCTAGGTGATTTTATCATCTTTAGCAGATCCATATGCTGTTGTTATGACTCAGATATAGGATTTATCTCTTAAATTCACTGCCTCTACTGAGCAAACTTGGTGAATCAATCTGAGCTATGACAACAGCATCAAAGTGATATGTCGTATGTGTGCTCCTCCATTCTCTATCTCTAGAGATCCATGGACGTGAGTTTTTCCAGAAATGATGGGCGCATTCCTATTGCAGATGGTTTCTCTCAGCCTCTTCCTGCTATGGGTCCTCCATTTGATTTGTGTGAGTCATTCCTTCCAATGCCTCCGAGATATATCATTTAGTGCCTACTCATCCTGAAAATCCAGATTTTCTGCCGGACACTTCTTCCCTTAGAGATGACAATGCTTGAGCTCCCCTTTTTGTGATGATGAAAAACGGGGAAGAAAGAGCTATGATGGATGTTAGGGTTATTTTAAAAACACATCTTTTGTATTAAGTACTTTGTGGATGATGGTATTTGAATTAAGTACTTTATGGATGATGGTATATGTTTTGTGTTAAAATACTTATGTATTTTCACTTTGTGGATGTTAGCACTTTGACTTTGTGATATTTCCTTTTTATGTTGGCATATATTTTGGATCCCTGAAATGGTTTGTGGATTTAATCATGGTTTTGTCTATGGTATGATTATTTGTTTATGGTATGAGAATTCATTTGGCTAATGTATATGAGATTTTTTTGAGATATAGTTTGGTCTCTATTTATGTGTTAGTGTATTGATCTTGACACACATTTTCTTTGTGTGTTGATGGATGTATCTTCTTATATTATACTTTTCTGACCATCCATAACCCCTTGTAATGGAGGATGGAGCTAGAGGATGGTTGGAGGAAATCACTTATGCATATGACTCTTTATATTTATATCTTTATATGCATAAATACTTTGCATAAGAATTCATATTAAATATCCTTTATTATGCTTTTTGACGCATTGATCTTAACTTGTATATTTATCATATGCATGTGTTTAAGGAGAGCTTCACTTGAAGTTTCTTTAAAAATTATATAAAACAACTCTATGTATTTTGCCAACATCAAAAAGGGAGAGATTGTTGGCCCAAAGGCTATTTACCCTTTGTTTTGATGATAATAAAACACATGTGGTTATAAATACTAATAATTTTATCTATATAAGTTTCAGGATTTTTTTTGTTGTATTTGGCTTCTTCATGAAGACACACGTTTTTGAAGCCCACAAAATAATGATCCAAGAGCCCTAGCACAAACTGATACAAACTTGAGACTTGTCACGAGTATCGAGCTCAAAAGATCAAGATGCAAAGATATTAGCTTTCATGAGAAGATTTGTATTTTTGTATTTTGTAAGAATTTAGTTTTGTTAAATTCAAGAGTAGGGACAGTGCTAGCTCATGAGATTCACACACAAACTAGCTTTATCTCTTATATTTTGAAAGTTATTTTAACTTATTTAAGTTTAATTTTTCAAAATGGTTTTTCCAAATTAATTTTATAAAAGTAGAAAATTACTTTTGCAAAATATAGTTCTACATTTGTTTTTGTGTTGATCTTTGATCACAAAATTATACTCAAATTGATCACATGGACTTTATTTTGTGATGGTTTTGTCAAAATATTTTTGTTAAAAAAATTGAAAAGTATTTCAAAATCTGTCTCATGTTTTTGGCCTTGTGCCGGTCGATCAACCGGTCGACTGCTCTCCAGAGCTTTTTGCTCTATCGGTCGACTGATCAGTCGATCGTGTGTACATAAGTTATTTAAAATTGACTGTGCACGTCAGTTGCCCGACCGATTTACCGATGTCTGTCTCTGCTCTCTATTCGGGATTGCGGTCGACCGAAAAACTCCATCGGTCAGAAATCTGACCATTGGCGACCGACAGGCTAATTAAGCCTGGGTTTTTTCCCAAACGGTTAGTTTTTTTTTTTGTCTTTTGTGGGTTAATCCCCAACGACTATATTTGATTTTCTTCTATGTTTTGGGTCTCTATAAATAGACGGCCTTCAGAAAACTTAAAAGAATTTTTTGGTTAATTATATTGAATTATTTTTACAAGGATTTACAAATATTTTTTGATAAAATTTTCACAAGCTAGTTTCTTTCTCAATACAAGAATTTCTCAAAAGCTTTGTTCTTCATTCATACATTCTAAAAGCTATACTCACCACAATCTCAGAGCTACAAATCTCTCCTCTTGATTATAAGGATTGTTTTAGTAAGCCTCTTTTGGGTAATCCTTGAGTTGTCACCTCCTTCTTGTATTGAAGCATTGTAGAGGTTGCTTCCTCAAGCAAGCTTGCGGATTCATCATTGTAAGGTGTTGCGGCACCGAGTAAGAGGACTCGCGGGTCCGGTTTGTTCTTGTGAGAACGTGTAGAGAAGCGATCTTGTCAGATCGAGTTATGGTAGAAATCTTTCATTGCAGTAAAGACGAGGGCGTAGAGCGTGGCTCGAAGCTCGAAATAAGTCATCTGTATTTGCGATTGCTTTATCTTACTCTCTCTATCTTTACTCACTCTCTATAATTATTTCATGCTCTTTATTGCTGTATTTGTAATTGCAATCTTGCTCTTGTGTTGATATTGTTTACTTGTGCTTATTAGTTTCTAGTAAGTTTTAATTCCTCATTAATTGTCATAGTTATATAGCCATCACCTATTCACCCTCTCTAGGTGATTTCATAAATGATTAGTGGATTGACACTAGAGGTAACATACATGTTTGCTCTGATCAATTTTTTTTCCCCACCTATCAGGTCTCAAGTAAAGGAATTATGATCATGGGGAACAGTGTTGTGGCCCCTGTTCTTGGAATAGGCTGAATCAACTTGAATCTGACATTCGCTAAGATCTTAGCTCTGCAAGATGTCCACCATGTATCCGAGATTAGGAGAAATTTGATTAGTGGATCTCTATTAGTCCAATAAGATTATAAGCTTGTATTTGAATCAAATAAAGTTGTAATAACTAAGGGTTTAAACTTTATTGGAAAATGATTCCTATGTGATGACTTATTTAAATTAAATGTCAAAATTCTATTCTTGCATCTCCAATAACTTTGAATGTTGAACCCTCTGTGACTTGGCATCAACGCTTGGGACATGTGAATTATAACTCAATCAAAAAAAATGATGCATCTCAATCTGATTCTCAGGCTAAATGTCAAAGATAATGACAAATGTGAAATATGTGTAGAAGCTAAACTTTCTAAGAAACCTTTTAAAACTATTAATAGAGATTCTGAAACTTTAGAACTCATTCATAGTCATGTCTATGATTCTGAAAGAGCATCTAGAGGAGGTAACAAATATTTTATGACTTTTATAAATGACTGTTAAAAGTATTGTCACCTCTACCTCATTAAGACTAAAGATGAAGTAATTAATAAATTCAAAATCTACAAGGCAAGGGTTGAGAATCAATTAGAAAAGAAAATTAAAATACTTATATCAGATAGAGATGGTGAGTACACTTCTAGTTAGTTAAAATAATTTTGTGAAGAAGTTGAAATTATTCATGAGATGACTACACCTTATTCTCCTCAATCTAATAGAGTAGCAGAGAGAGAAAAAACACTAATGGATATGGCCAACTCAATATTAATTAACTCTGGTATGCCAGAGAACTTGTGGGGGGAAGCCCTCATGACTGCTTGTCATATCCTAAATAGATTACCTTTCAAAACTCTGATAAAACTCCTTATACAATATAGAAGAATAGAAATCTTAATCTAAATCACTTGAAAGTATAGGGGTGCCTAACCAATATTAAGAGTCCTGAGAATAGGAGAAAAAAGATTTACCCAAAGACAGTAGATGGAATATTTATAAGATATGCATCAGATAGCAATGCTAATAGGTTTCTAATTATCAATTCTGAGATTAGTGACATACACAAGAGTACTATAGTTTAAGTCAGCGATGCTCATTACTTTGAAAGCATCTTTCCATATAAAATCAGACTCAATACAGGTGTAACTGAAGATAATCTAGGTTCAAGTTCGGTTCAAGTTCCATTCAAGCTGAACTCAATTCTAGTCAAGTCAGACATTTAGAAGAAGAAACTCAACCTGAACTTAGAAGAAGTAAGAGAACTCGAATAGAAAAAATTCATGAAGACTTATATACATTACTAGTAGAAAACTCTTCCACCAATCTTGAAGATGCAATGAAATCAGTAGACTCTCCATTTTGAAAGAAAGCTATAGATAATGAAATACAATTTATAGTTCAAAATTATATTTGGGAGCTTACTTATCTTCCTCCTGGCTGCAAAACTACAGGATGAAATGGGTATTTATAAAAAACTTAGACCTAATGATACAGTGGATAAATATAAAGATAGACTAATTGTTAAGGGATTTACTCAAAAATATGGCATAAATTATTTTGATGTTTTTTCTCCAGTAGCTAGGATAACTGTCATTTAGGTACTCATAGCCTTAGCTTCAATTCACACACTGATTATATACCAAATGAATGTTAAAATAGCATTCTTAAATGGAGATTTAGATGAGAAAATCTACATGAATCAACCCGACGGGTTTAATGCATTTGGATAAGAGAATAAAGTGTGTAAGCTCATTAGATCTTTGTATGGCTTCAAGCAAACTCTTAAACAATTACATATGAATTTGACGAGATCATATTATCCTATAGATTTGTTAGTAATCAGACCGATGAATGTGTGTATCATAAGTATATGAGAACAACATTGTGATATTATGCTTATATGTTGATGTTATCTTAATTTTTGGTTCTGACATGCAAATCGTAATAACATCAAATATTTCTTACCACAAAACTTTGATATGAAAGACCTAGGACAAGCTGATCTAGTTCTTAATACTAAAATCTTGAAGAACAATGATGGATATGTGTTATCTCAAGCACATTATATAGAAAAGATTTTTGAGAAATTCTTTGATTCAAACTGCCCATTTGTTTCCACTCCCTATGATCCTAATCTGCATCTAAAGAAAAATACAGGTCATCATGTACTACAAAGGGAGTATGCATAAATAATAGAATCATTAGAATTTTTGACAAACTACACCAAACCTGACATTGCTTGCGCAGTAAACAAGCTGAGTAGATACACTTCAAAACCAGATGAGAGTCACTGGACTGCATTAAAGGTAGTTCTGAGTTACCTTAAAGAAACCATTGCATATGGCTTATACTATAAAGGATTTCCATCCATATTGGAAGGTTACTTAGATGTAAATTGGATTAGTGACTCCGTGTGTAAAATCCACCACAGACTTTGTATTTTTTCTAGGAGGAGGGGCAGTTTCCTAGAAATCCACTAAACAAATTGTAATGGCTTGAAGCACAGTAGAATCATGTGATAGCCTTGACTTTGTAAGATCTGAGAAGAATCTTGCAATTCATCTTACCAAAGAGTTGTCTAGGGCAGTGGTCCTAGAATTGTAGAGGGATATGGGGTTAAGCCCATAAGAAAAATCACTACAGTGACAACCCAGCCTCGCAGAGGTTCAATGGGTAGAAACAAACTGAACGAGTGATTAATTGTGAGGAGCACTGAATTTATTTGTTCTAATTTCTAGGGTGATCAATGCATAAAAGCAAGGGAAAGGATGAATGTAAACTCCTAATAGGTCCAAGATGCATAAGGCACGATACTTACTTGCTAGCATTATTATTAGGACTTACCTATATATGTGTAGTTGTGAGGCCGCAATTATATGATCAGGGCTGCTCCCCAGTAATACACACGGAAGATACTTGTGCAAGGCTATAAATAGTGCAACCCATTCAGAATTCTTCCACAACTATACTATATGTGCTTTTTGTACAAATCTGATTGCTGGGACTGGTTCAAGGCGTAGTCCACCAAGCTCTCACAGATCTAGTCACTAAGTGAAGGTTCAAACCGAAAGGCACCTACACCTATTACATATTATAAGGGAACTAGCAAATTTGTTTTTAATTATCTCTTTAAAATTTTAAATTATTTTCAAGTTTTAAGTTATGTGGGGGATTGTTAGAGTTTTGTAACTTAAAACTCATTTTGTGAAGAAAATTTAGTCCCATATTGAATTAACCAAAAGAGGTTGAGTGGTATAAATACCAACTCTTCTATAGTCTATTGTTATGAGTGTGGGCCATGGACCACCCTGTCACACATGCGAACACGCGCCGAAACGCACGGGGCTAGGCAATTCAGCTGGCCCCGTGATCTTCCACATTTTGGATCGTATTTTTTATTTATTTTCTTTCAATATCGAAGTGCAACCTTGGATAGTGTAGTTCGGGAGTTCAACCTCGCAGTGACGTTCGGCACGGTTTTGGGTGTACTCGGGGAGTGGCCCAAGATGCGACATCCCAAAGTTGCCTCAGAGCGGTGGCTTGACCTCGGGAAGTATGTGATATCGGGATAGTCTCAAGGTGATTGCTTGGTCTCGGAGAAGCAATTCGGAATGGCACATCGCGAGCTTATTTTAAACGTGATCAACGTGGAGCTAACGTAGCAGATCTCCAGCAAATTAATAGGATCTAAAGGTAATAAAGTGGATCTAAATTTTGAACATGTTCTAAAAACGGTTCTTTTATAGAGCCTATAAATTCACCTTTTGCAAAGTACAGTAAACACAACAATTGAGATACTTCTCGATGCCTCTCTCTCTCTCTCTCTCTTCTTTCTTATCTTTTATAGTTTTTGTTCTCTGCTGGTTCCCTGAAAGTTTAAAAGAATTCGCAAAGCCTTCTTAAAGTCTGTGCCGACGAGGAGGAGGTCGTCTGAGGTCGCCTGACCGATGGTCATTGTATCTCTGGAATCATTGCTGCGAAGCCTTGCACGAAAAGGGAGCAATTTGATTCTTGGGACAGTGCCCTGTAGTCTTCGATCATCATGCTAAACTCTTCCTTTTGTTTTATTTACTGTGATTTTAATTTTTTAATCTGATATTATTTTTGATTAAGTAGCTTCAGATCAATAAATCTTCCCAACAGACATAACAATGCATACCAAGGTAAGTAAGCAGTTAACATACACAAGAATAACATTGAAAATGGGGGCCATACTCTGGTTTTTTCCACGAAGAGGGGAGTAAAGGGGAGAAAAAGCAACACATGGCTTAATGCAAACTTTCCACTGTGTTTTGGAATACATTCATCATCCCTCATTAGTTTGACAATTCTCATGAATTGATAGTCTCTCACGTCACCAAACTACGTACCATCTCAATCTTGCTCTATAAATAGTTCCCCCATGACCTTCTCTCTAAACGTGCACTCGAAATCTCAGGCCTAACTGAAGCAACCAGTCTTCTTCTTCAAGCAATGGCCTCCTATCTCTCTTCTAATGCCTTCATGTTTCTCTCTCTCATGCTTCTCTTCTTTGTCTCG
The DNA here is from genome assembly GCA_038442645.1 of Agave tequilana. Lineage (NCBI taxonomy): Eukaryota > Viridiplantae > Streptophyta > Magnoliopsida > Asparagales > Asparagaceae > Agave > Agave tequilana. The sequence goes on along the minus strand of JAVJIF010002710.1, from coordinate 280,364 downwards.
GGCGCATTAGGTATCTTCAACTTGCATGAATACATCAAATATCGGCATTGCATTTCATCGAAAACTGTTTAACCTGATCAGTTTTTACTTGCATCCATCAGGTGGGATTACATGCGAGAGCCTGAACTGGAGCAAATGCGCCTACGCTGTCTCATCATCAGGCACACGATGCGTGCTTGAGAAGCGTCTGAGAAGGTCAGGGCACGAGGAATACACATGTCAGTCATCCAAGATCGAGGCAGGGGAAAATCAGACTTAATTGAGAGTGATGAGTGTGTGGAAGCCTGTGGAGCTGACAGGGACTGTGTTGGCATTTCATCAGATTTCCTGTGGGATACTGGTTTCACTCAGAAGCTCTGCTCGGATAAATGCTACAAGAACTGCCCGAACATTGTTGATCTCTACTTCAACCTTGCAGCTGGAGAAGGTACAAACATATCTGAGACTTTATTCACCATTTGATGTAAATATGAGTTAGAAATATATTGACAGATATTGATCATCTTCTGTAGGTGTGTTTCTTCCCAAATTGTGTGAAAGGCAGAAAAGAAGCACTCAAAGGAGCATGCTTAGATAGGAAGATCCGGAGTGGTTCTGTTAGCGTCTGGACCGGTGGCTGCACCATCTGGAATGCTTCTGGCTTCATCCCCAACAGTTTCCTTGGATCTTCCTGCGTCAAGCCCTGCAGCTGTGTAACTTGTATTTAGAGACTACTTTTGGTTCAAACAACATGCATACATACTTCAAGCAACATTTACACAGTAAGATGTCGATCACTGGATGTGTAACGATGAGGAAAGAAATTTCTAGAACAATATTGGTTTTAGTAAATAGTAAGCACGGTATTATTGTTCCTTTACCAAGATATATAAGTAAGGATTAAAAATTAATAAGATTGCAATTTATGTTGTATTAGAGTAGAAATAAGTTTTTTTTTTTTTTGATTTTCTATTCTAAGTTGTACATTATGTATTATCCTAGTCTTATTAGGATATGTATTTTTTTTTTTCTATAAATAAACGATCACTCTCTAATTATGGGAACACGAATTCCTATTCATCTTCTTCACCTCAACATGCTGATTTCAGGCAATGATAAATTTTCAATTGTGTTCTGTGATTTTGTTTTTTTATTTGATTGTCTTTTCTTTTGTGGAGGCTGGAAAACTACGGAAAGAAAATTAAAGTTAAAAAAAAGTAAAAAAGTAAATAAAAGTACAACATAACAAGAGATATCAGCAGGAGTGACAGTAGAAGTTCCACTTTTTTGAGAAAAATCTGGTTAACTAGTCTATTCTGACTAAACAATTTAAGATCGCGTGTCTTGGTCCCAATAGGTTCTCATTTTTCATCCACTTTTCAGTTTGGAACTATACTTGTAAATAAATATCTCAACAATCTCACTCTTCAAACGTGAACATACTGAACTGATCAGCATCGACTATCTGAGAATTAAGCCCATCATTTATGTCCTTTGTATAGCCTGGCCAAGAGCAATTCAGCCCTGTGGATTTTTTTTTTTTTGCATCTAGCCAACTTAACTTCCAGGACTCAACTAGCTCTCATACTACTGCTAGAAGAAAAGCCTTTTCAGTCTCACAATCCTAGGATCAAACATATCAAGCAGACGATATAGAACATCCAGACTAAGGCGAACTCCATGGTCGACATATGAGGATTTCATTATGATGAAGAACACGAGAGATGTTTATAATATCATGCATGTATCAGGTAAAGACAATCAATTACAATACATTATTATTTATTATGTCAGCAAACACCAATTGTCACTTATAATAGACGCATCCCATACTGCGCCTATCACATGTGTCAATCAGAGTCCTATGTTATTGAAACTGATTGGCTGGAGACATTGTTCATACTTTAGGTGGGTGCCGTACATACCCGGGACCACGGCCCAGACTTCTGGCGCTGAATCAGGCCCTACCGCAAGTTAGTCAGAAACATATATAATAGGAACAAGAACAAGACGGGGTGTCAGTCACCCCCGGGAACCCTGCGGCGGAACCCTCTTTCGGCTGCGCTACCAAAATACAGACGCTGTCTCCTCCATCAATTTTCCTAATCCCAATATAAGTTGTTTAATGTTATGTTTATTAGTTTATCAAGATATTTAATGTGCATGTTACTTAGATCACTGGGATAACTCGATGACAGTCACGCTAACCACGCCAACATGTGTAATCAGGATACAGATATAACAGGATATATAATGTCAGTGAACAAGATGCCGATATAACAGGACATGTAACAAGTATAACATGAGGGTGTTACCGTATACAATATTTTCACAGTAATTATGGTAACATGGACAATATAGTTATCAGGTAAATATCATGTATAATTAGTCAAGTTCTTGGAAATCAAGATATTCAGAATAAGTAATGACCTGCTGGCATGAATAAAAAAATCCGAGAAAAATATTTAATCAACTCAGATCCTAAAAGTCATCAATATATTAAAGTCCCAATATATAAAATACATACTCATCTATATCTAACTAATCATCACTATCCAATTTTAATTAAGACCATCATACACTCTCACTTCCATTAAGTTTAAAAAAAGATCCAGATATCCAAGTAACTAGTCAATTATGCATATACATGCCACAAGGTCAGGTCAACCCAATTTACGCCTACTCCTCAAGCAATATGAAATCTAAGATGTCTCTATGTCTGATAATCGACATCAAAAAGTCATCAATACTCATATAGTATAATCAAGGGTAAATTAGGGAATACCCACGATTACGGATCCAACTACATCAATTTCATCAGAACACCGATCAAAATCTTCTGAACGAACACCAATCCTCATGTCAATCAATTCTAACTCTAACTAAGTCCACATCAGTCCAAGTATCAGAAGAATCAGTCTTTTAATAAGGTAACTTCATATATAATACACTCTTAGAATACAATGAATCATCATCTAACTTATCATCAAGTGCATGAATATCAAGTCTAATAAGTACTTCACATAAAATATGAATCTTTAATCTCAATCATGAGCTAATCAACCTCAAGATCAATCAATTTATATTATAAAATTTATCACAACTAAATATGAATCTGAAACGGTTATACATGAAATGACATAAGTCCCATATCACAATACTAAGATCCAACTATATACATATAATGTATATCAATATCAATAAGACAACATCAACAACTACCAAGTACTCCAAATACCACTAAGTATATAAGAAACTAATACCTGACAATCTAGCCCTCACCGACTTACCAATCAATCAACAGATAATTATTTTGCAGGTTCCAATACACCAAATAATTATCCGATAAATATTACACATGACTGATGCTATCTGTCCTCAAATATGAACTAGATCGGTTATTCAATAGATCAAAACAAGTCCCCGTCTAAGGTTATACCATAACTAGTCCTGAGCTAATAACGTCGAACAACTAACACATAAAAAGATACTGAATGACACTCAATTAAGCTATATAATCAAAGTGAACACTCACTAGCACCTCATGAAATGATACAGGTAATCATATTGGTATAATAAGTTAGATTAAAATAAAACAAGCAACGCCCATATATATTTCTCTGACAATAGTAAATGAGAAAATAATACTCACAAATATCATCTCAGAAAATTTTAATAGTATTATTACATAACAAAATAAAATTATTTATCACAAAATTCTTATTTAACTGAAGGAGGAAAACGACACCCACCTGAACTCGATCCCAAGTCCAAAGCACTGAAATCATAAGGCCTCGATAAATCTACATAGTTCATTTCAATATAAATTGTTAGAATTTTTAAAAGATGTTCTACTTAGGAGTTATAAGGGGTTTTAATTTTAATTAATTGGTTTGGGGGTTGGAATTATGATCCTCTAGGTCTAATGAATTTAATAAGTTAAATTTAAACCAATTTCTAATTTTTGTTGGATTTTTAATAGGTTTTAAACCATTAAAATGCTTAACTAGTCTGAATTTACCATTAAGGAAAATGATTTTAAAGTGGGTGGTTTGAGTTAATTTATATTGCTATTAGTCTAAAATTTTTATCATAGAAAGTAGAAGAATTGTATACTATTGTTTATATGTTTTCCATTTTTTCTTTTTATTTTCTATCTGGTTATTTTATTATGCAATTCTTCTTCTTTTTCTTTCTTTCTTTCTTTTTTTTTTGAAATCTTTTGCTTTAAAATTTTGAAAAAATTATGTAAATTAAAATTATGGGTTGGTATATTCTCACATGTATTTTACTTGAATTTGTGGTTGAGTTTTGATGTATAAAAATTTATTAATAATCATGGTATAGAGATGATTTTTAATAAACTATTTATATAAAATAAATTATAAGAAGATAGATTACTTACTTGGATTTGATCTCCCCTAGCATGTTTCTCAATTTCTGCACTTCGAGATTTCTTTTCATTCATGCTCCACTTGAGGAGAAAAGAAAGAAGGAGGTGGGGAGAGTTGGGTCATGGTTATACTTTGGAGGTAGAAAAAGAAATAGATTAGGCTTTTTATAGATTATTAGAGAGTTTTTAAAATCAGAATTTTTGTTGGGTTCAAACTGCTTGACTTACTAGTTTAGGATAGAATTAATGAGGTTATGATTTTGCAAATAGGATTTGGATTAGGATTGGGTTTTGGGTCATAGATTAGAGAGAAAGCAATCATAAACACAAAAAATTGTGTCAAGGTTCGAGCAACTTGCTCTACGTCCTCGCCTTCACCGTGTGAATGATTTTCACTATCCATTGAAGCTATAATGATCTACACAAGGCTCCGGGTACACAACTCCAATCTTCAATCCTCTACACAAGGGGTAGCACAAAACCAATGAAGTTTTCGAGCTCTTAGTGACCACAAAGATGCAAACCCTCTCTTTACAACTTTCTAGAGTATAGAATGAGAAATAAAGCTCAAGAAGTTTGTATGAGAGAAAATTTAGTTGAAATGTTGAACTTGAGAGCTTAAAACCCTCCCTTTAGAACTTTATTTCTTGATCTTTTGATATCATGACTCCAGCACTTCTTTTAGAGTGATTTGAATTTCCATCTTGATTCTCATTCTCCTTTTTGATTCTATTCTCTGATTTTGTCTATTGGAACTGATTACTCTATGCTGAAGCCGGTAGCAGAGATCAGAGCACGTAGGAGAAACGTGGTGGACCATGATGTGCTAAGAAGCGACATGGAAGCTTGTTTGTTTTCTCTTTTGATCTTTGATTCCTTTATCATTCCCTACTTTATTGAAATTTCGAGGACGAAATTTTTATAAGATGGGTAGAATGTAATATCTCTGGTCTAAAATATTGTATTTTTTATTTTTCTAAAGAATCTATTTTATTTTAATGGTTATTTTATTGTTATTTGTTATTCTTAGTATTGAGTGTTTCATTATGATTATAATTATTATTGTTATTATTATGGTTATTTTAATTATTATTAGTAGTATTGTTAACTATTATTATTTTTAATATTATTATTATTATGTATTGGTATTATTGTTATAAATTATTATTATTAGATTATTATTATTAATATCTTTAATTTTTATTATTTATTTCTATTATTACATGATTACTTATTAATATTATTTATCATCATATTATTATTAATATTATTACCTGAATTATTATTTTTCCTTCTTGATTCTTTTCCCCATACCTATTTATCTAAACCTAAAACCCACCAACCCAATAATCACTTTTACTCTATCCCTATTGCTTACACTTATATTTTTATCTTCATTGTACTTGTTATATATTACTTGCATCATTCATACTAATCAGTTTTTCTCTTACAGTCAAGAAGGCAATTGAACACCTCAAGTCTTAATCTAGAGTAATATAGAGGAGAAGTTCTAGAGCTCTCAATTGGAATCTGGCTTCACTTCTTGATTTGAGTTGATTGTTTGCCTTATTAATTTTTAATTATTGTATTTTCCTATTTTATTAGCATTACACCTATTCACTCCCCTCTATGTGTGCTTTTAGTATTGGATTAGTCTCGGACGCCTAACCCACTTTTGGCCCTTAATGACGTTGAAAACCTCGTTGATGGGGAGCCTGAGTAGGGTGAACTGCTCTGTCGGCTTGAAGGTCTGAAGGGGACTCGGTGCGATAACTAGGAGTGCCTATCTCTTGTATACAGGCTGCCTCGATTTGGGTTCCTGGCCCCGATAGTAGCTTCACACTATGGCTTTGACTTGTCTCCGTCATCGCCGCATTTCATGGAGTGGTTGCCGGAGCTCTTTATTGCTTCCTTCAACTGGATGTAGGATGAGCTCGGGATAGGACCTCACTCATCAGATGTGACGTTATGCTTCAGCAAATGCTTGTACAGAGGTGAGAAACTCGCAGCCTGCTGATGAATGCGAGTGTAGAGACATCCTCATTACAGTGGGGGACTTTGGCTAGCCGACCTAGAAGTAACTGATGTAGGACTATAGGTTATCGCCCTGCCTTATTTTGACGGTGAGAAGATGGCGGTTGATCCTTTTGGCCTCTCAGTGAGAGACATACTGAGTGAAAAACGCTTAGTTATCTCCTTGATGTTGCAGAGGGAATGTGGCGGTAGGGAGTAGAACCAATCCGAGGCCACGCCTTTCAGACTGGATGAAAAAGTTAGGCACATAAGCAAATTATTGTTGGAGTAGACCACCATCTTTTCTCAAAAGTGCTTATTATGTTGAACTGGGTCACTCATTCTGGAATAGTAGTTGAAGGTCAGAGTTGCGAACTTCCTCGAAAACTCGAACTCCAGGATCTCTTCAGAGAGAGGGGAGTCGGAGACTCTAGTAACGTCTTGTTTTGGTCCGCTTCAGAGTTGCAGTTTAGCCTCCTCGACCCATCTTTAGATCAACTCATCGAGGGCACGGATGTCAGAAGATTCTTCAATTTTTTTCTCCGATCTGGCAGTGATAAGCTTCTATTTGGGGATGAGGTGAATCTGCCTTGTTGTCGAAGTAATCTTCATGAAGGGGACGTCGATCTGGGCTACCTCAGATTTGTTATGGGCTCATCAGTATGCGTTTTCCACCTGTCGTGTTTGTCCTCCAATTGCATTTTTGTTTAAGTGATCTGGAGGAAGGCAATTTGCTCCTGGAGTTGGTCATTGCGCCACTTCAATGCCTCTTGCTTGCGGATGACATTTTCATAGTTGAGAGCTGACTACTCTCAATCGCAATTGATCAGATCTGTTGCTCCTTCATCTACTCACTTATGTCGGCAAGCATCTGAAGGATCTGGCCTTCGAATAGAGGCAGTGGTAGGACGTTGGCGGCTACCCCCTGAGGTGAGAAGTCAGTGTCCTTGGTTTCTTGTTGTCGATAGACGACATGCGAGGGGACCGTTCCCCTAGCGATGTTGTTCGTCTAGCCTTTCTAAGGGACCCGGTTGTGAGTGATGGTTTTCCTTGGGGCATCAAGGCTATAGGAGGGGCTTTTTGAGGAAGGTTTTGGATTGAAAAGAAGGGAGACCTTGAGTGTAGACTCAAGATCTCTATAAAGCATAATTTTGTAGTGGATAAAAACCAGCTCAACGTGGATTGAACCCACCATAAGCGATTTGAGCTTTCCTTGAGAGACACCTGTCAGAAGTCACACAAAAAAAGACACATTTCGGCTAGGAGCACCGGTGTGGTGCAGCCTAAGACACTCGGGCGTGAGAATCAGTAGATGGAATGGCAGGAAGACTGAGAAAAACTGCCAGTGTAGTAAATGGGGATAGAACCGCGTAGAGAAAAACTGTGAGTGTATTGGTATGATTTGTGTGTGTGTATGTAGTTTTATGATTAGGGAAGCAACCCCCCTATCCTAGGAGGAGGGTTATCTATATCTAACATAGATGCTGGTGTGGAGGCGGAATTGACGGGCTGCTCTAACTGCACGATCGACTCATGAGGAATTTATTGTAATGGTTGTGATCATTGGCATTGGTTGGTGGGATTACATGTCAAGGAAGCCATTATCCATAACTGCCCATGCTGATAGAGGCATTGCATGTTATGAACGTGGAGAGGATAGAACATCATAACGGCATGCAGAGATCTCAACATACTATTGTTTGGAACTTCATGTTTGAAGCTGGGATCTTTGGGACGAGAAAGACCTCGAAGTGATAAAGACCTCAGAGCGGTGGAGTGTGGCTCCGAACTGAGGACATCTTCAGGATAGAGGTTATCTCCAAGATGGAAGGATCTTTGGGACGGAGGAATGCAATCTTAGGAAGGTTTGATGTGGCAGAGGCTCCGGGATACACTCTGAGAGTTGTGGATTTCTCAGGAATAGGACTCGGTAGCTTGGACACGTGTCATCATCTTGATTCAGATTTAGACCACTACAGTTACCCAAGTGAATGAATCATGCACTCCTCAAATCACGTTCCTTGCTTTAGCCTAATGGTTTTGAACTAACCAAAAAGATGAACTAAAGATTGCAAAATTGTCATCATCACCAACACAGTGATACATTAATCACACATAAAGAGATCTGGGCAAGGGCCTGCGAGAATAGGAATTTTTGTAGAACTTTAAGCTCCGAACAAGGGCCAATGCCAGTTAGCTAGGATTTTGAGCGGGGATGACCGGCTGGAGATGATCAGATTTTATACCACAGCTGCGGTAGTGGTGACGTGCCAGGACTTCAGTGGTGATGGATCCAGTCACGAGATGATCGGATCACAGTTGCAGATACTGTGTCGGTGGTGGTTGGCCAAGGGAGGGCTGGTGATGGCCTGCAGACACCACAAGTACGGTGAAGGGAGGATGCTATGACTTCGGTGTTGGGGGCTAAGGTTACGGAATGTCTGGATTTGAGCTACAAATGTCTTGACGATGCTAGCGGTAGATCCGGCCAAGGGATGGACAGGTCCGAGCAGTAGACGATGTACCTACAGTGAAGGGGAGAAGCTGCGACTGAGTTGAGAGTGTTCGGTGCTTCGTTTTTTTTGTTTTTTTTCTTTTTTCTTTTATTATTTGTAAATGAGAATATTGTGTTTGAGTGTTTCTATGTAAATTTGTACCCATCTATTTAGGGGGGATTGTTTCATTAAATTCTTATTAATGAAACGCCTGGGATTCTTACCTCACGATTTTATCTCAAAAAATGACACATAAAGAAAGTTGTATTTCTTCTTTGTTCCTCCCTTATTTTATTCAAAATGTACATAAATATAGACTCTCTGATGATTCCCTCTCTTGTGGTCTCATTCTATGAGATCAGGTCTGAGATCATTTGATGGTTGCTTGCACCAAATTGAGTCCCCACCTATGGATATGGGTGTGATATTTGAATACCTAATACTGTATTAGTATTAATGTACCAAATAATAACAATGTTAATAATCTGAGAAAGAATGTGCAGAATGAGAAAAAAGCCTTCAATATTATGCATGTAGGAGAGCCCGAAAGTTTTGTCGGGTTTAGTGGGCCCTGGCTCTTAATTAAATTAGATATGTTTGTAAAAAACCAAACTGGGCTTGGCTGGGCTTGCTCTTGAGATTCTCTTGGATAAAATGTTGGGGGAAAAGGCCCATTTCCGTGTACTGCACTCATTTCTAAAACGAATAACAACTATCTGCATACAAACATTCGGTTTTGATTAATCAAGAAATAAATTTGCTCATCTTCATCGCTGAATATATCTTTAATCCTAATCGTTTATGTTTTGTTGAAATATTTGTTGTTTTTTACCCTTTCAGCATCTCAAAGACACAGTTCTAGTTCCTTCTCTGCCATTCGCCCTGCTTTCATGCTCGCACTCTCAGCATTGATAACTCTAGTTCTAATTCTAGTTCTAGTTTTATAATTATCTTTGTTACTTCTGTCCGTCACTAAGAATAAACTTTTTCTCCATCCATTTGGGGACCCAGACATTTGAACAATAGGAAAATATACAATACTCTTGAAGTACGTTTAGATTGTTTCTCTCAGAGAGGAGAAAGCAAGACTTTTTGACGAACTAATTGAAGCCTTTATCGGAAAAGAAAATCAACTTTATATCACCTTCAATTGAAATATTAGGCATTACTTATCGTAAGTATATGTAGCGGTCAAGATCTGGTTTCGCGACACGTGTCTCACCGCACCAGAGGTTTCTCAAGCAGACAAACACGGCCAAGATGTCAAGCGGCTCACATGCAATCCTAAGGAGAGAGGGTCTCGTGCCCAACTCCCAGACACATCTCAACTCCGAGGAGTCCCTTCTCGTCATGACATCCGTGACTACCAGACTTCACGTCGACTCCTACTGGAGTCAGCTCAACAACAAGATTTTCGGATCGCAAGAACGGTTATGCCTATCATGAAATCCCCACGTTCTAAGTCCCCCCTATTTCAGCGGGGACGGTTATGAATAGTGGCGGATATCTCGGCATGCCAATCCCAACAATAAAGCACAGCAATCTAAACGGATATGAAAAGATCTTAACCGTGGATCATGAATCACGGAGAAAGATTCACACCATCAGTTACACTAAACAGCTTACTTATAAACCAACACTCCTCCTCAAGAGGAACCAAAGAAAAAGAAGACGAACACTTGTAATTAAAAAACCCTCCTGTAACACACAGAAAAAGATAGTAAATCCTTCCTCTCTCTTCCCTGTAAATTTTTCATTCGTAGTTCACGTAAAAATACATGTCTATGTCTATTTGCTGATGGATTTTTACATTCCGAATCATTCTAAGCAGACTTACCTTTTGCTTGTGGTGTAAGATCGATCGTTCGATCAATCGCATCGAAATATCTCAACCACATTGTATAAGCCTTCAAATTAATTATAAAAGGATCAAGACAATAGTTCACTTTTGACTCAAAAGCTTAAACTATGAGATGTCTCTTATTCTTCACCATGCATATATATTAGACCATCACTTTTCTATTAGAGCTGCTTTTACTATTTACTTTAGTCTTTTCATCCCTCATTATTAGTCTCTATGAGGATTTTTGTCTATCAAAAAGTTTGTTACTTGATAGTAATTTTATGGTCTCTTGCACAAAGATAAATGGACAAAGCATGCTGGCCTGTCATCATCACCTATGGTATTCAATCACAACTATAAGAGAACTTTTAGAGATTACCCTTCTCTTAATTGTGAGTTTCCCAAATGTGTCACAAAATGTATAGCATCTAGCCTTTGGTTACCAGTGGTCCCTTCTCCATGAGATAGACCTCCTGAGGTGTATTGATGTTTGCTTGCACCAAACTGTGGGCCCACCCATGGATGGTTGTAAATGCTTGTAACTGTGTGACCTAACTCACACGTTTAAAATCAGTTAGACATGTGATTTTTTCTGCTAATTAAATACTGTTAATAACTGCAGTAGATACAGATAGATTAAATATAGGAGAGCATTTTGATTTTATTTTTTTTGGGGAAAATTTATTTGGTTAATTAATTTAGAACTTAAAAAAGTTCATAAAATTCTACAAGTCTCCTTGGACTTTGAAACAAAAGTTCCACAGGGAGGCTCATCACTTTATTTTGTCTAGGGCTCCATTCTTCAGTTTTGCTTTGATTGCATGACATTGTCACCCACATGTGTGGAAATAATCTCTCACCCTTGCTCTTTGTTTCTTTGTTATGTGGGAGTTCCAAGATGAGGAGGTCTGTGGTTGATGAGATTGGCACTTGTCAGTCAAGTCATGGTTATTCTTGTCCTTGTCAGTGTCATTAATGATGAATTTCCTTCCAAACTGTTGGGATGTGGAGATCTCTGAGCGGTGAAAAGTATCCAGTACCTGGGAGGTATGTGACATGATGCCACGAAGAATAAGAATATGTAGTCCAATCGTCTCAAATTTGAAAGCTTCTATTGGATATGAGTCACTTTCAACTTTTAGAAAAGTTATCATGTCTTTTAAGTTCTTTTAAGAATATAATAGAGTTTTTTTTTTTGAGTATTGGTGATGTGACTTGCCAAATTTGACAGTTATTAGATTATTTTCTGATAATATTAATAAATAATAGAACAATTGACCCGTTCATATTTAACTAATAATGTCAGCATTTTGTAAATGATACGTCAAAAGAAACACAAATGGAATCTCAATGTGCGACTTTTTCGTCAATATTACCGACGCTATATGAGTTTTTTGTACTGGTGTGTTTTGAAATCACCCATGACCAGCCTAGGTAAATGAGAGTGAGAAAAAGCAATTCCTTTAATGTCATTCCATAAAGAATTCTCTGGCTATGTATGTTTGGACCATATACAATTGTATCCAATATGTCAAGACCTCCAGTATTATGTTCTAAGAAGGTACTCTGTTGGTCAGAACTTGCAATGAAGTTTAGAGACCATGTCACTGGATCCCAAGCAAAGCCAGATTCTCCCTCCTTCACTATGATTGTGATTGGTCCTATACAACTGATCAACACTCATACACCTCTGTAATCTGTACAATTTCTTAGTTTAATCTTAGTTTCCAAAAGAGCCACAAAAGAAGGCTTGATTCTAGCAATATGCTCTTTGATATCCCTCCTCCTTGCTTTGATATTTAATCCTCTAACATTCCATATTAATGTTGACATTAATCACAAAATAATTCCTAATTAAACTTATTACTTCTTCTTGTAGGGATAGAAGAAGTAACACATGTTTCCCAACTTTTGCTCATCTTCCTCTCCCCGTCTTGCTTAGCTTTTTCTAATTCTGCCAACCAATCTGGATTATCAGTGGAGATAATTGATGGAATAGTGTCATTATTTGTTTCAACATCCTATTGATATCCTAATTGTTTACAGGTTGCTCTTCTTTATCAGATACTGTAACCAGGATTGAAAATGTAGTATTAGAAACTGGCACCTTGCTCAGGAACCCTAGTCCCTCCTCTTCCTCTTGTTGTTGTATCAAATACTACTGGTATAGTGAACGGATGGCCCCCATGACTAATCGCTTGGGCAGCGCAGCGGAAGCAACACATGATTGACGAGCAATGAGAAAAAAAAAGAGAGAAGAAGATATTATGAAGTATAGAAAGTCAACACACAATTTAACGTTGTTCCACCAATCAAACAGATCGTTTGTACGTTCACCGGAGAAGGAGGAGAAACTTTATTAAATTTTAGGAGAGTATAATAAAGAACACTTACACCTCTCGCTAAGATTACAAGCCGCTAGAACAGCGAATCCTTATAGTTAAAACTTCTCACACGAATCTCTCTTGAATTAAATTCAAGACATTGAAGGTCACCCCCATGGAGTTACTTATAGACTATAAGACCCTCCTAGTCCTATACAAACTCCATCAATACGAACGATCACCGTCTCAGAAGAAAGAAAACTCGAATCCAACTCAAAACTGAAAACAAATTCAGAAAAAAATCAGCCAGACCTGCTATTAGTTGACTATAAGTCGACTAATCTGAGTTAAAACTATCGTAGTCTCTGATTGTTCCATAATCTCATATCTTGAAGCCGAGGATAACAACAATTCACTAATTGTAACCTCTGAATTTTGCAACATATACATATTGCCGACACGTTCGGCCTGAAACTTCACACATGGTCTTCTTTGAAAACTTTCATAAAATCACCTTCAAAACTGAAATTGAACCCTTCTCTATATAGTGTTCTAAGAGAGATGAGATTGTGCCTTAATTCAGGAACATGATGAGCGCCTTGAAGAGCAGTGATGCATCTATCATGAGAACGAAACTGAATTGTTTCTTCGCCAATCACCTTACTCGTAGCAGAATTCCCCATGAGGGCCTCTCCCCTTGAACCGAAGTGTATAAGGAGAACATCTTCCTATTGGAACTGATATGTTGTGAATATCTAGAGTCAATAATCTATCTATCTTGGTTACATACCGATCAGTCTGTAACAGATAGAACGTCACACTTTTCTTCATCCCCTCCAGCCAGATCAGTGATATTACCATCTAGTTGTTTCTTCTTTTGAGTCCATCAATCAGTTCTAACATGCTCTTTCATGTAACACCGATTGTACATCAAATTCTTGTGTTTTGGATTACCCGTAAAATTTTTATTATTACTCTTCTCCTTTGAAAGATGAACTTGCCCGGAAACATTAGATGAGACTTACCCGTTAACTGGTTGTTAATTTTTTTTCTTATTGAGCAGATGCTCCTTGACCTCATTGACCTTGATAGTTGATTTACCTCCATAGATGATAGCTTTTCTAAAGCTCTTATATGAAGAAAGTAAAGAACATAGTAATAGAAGTGTTTGATCCTCATCTTCTATCTTAATCTTTATCTTATCTAAATTATTGATAATAGAAGAAAATTTTGTAATATGAGACTTGATAAGTGTACGTTCATGCATACGAAAAGGAAAGAAATTCTGCTTTAGAATCAACAGATTCATCAATGACTTCTTCAGATAGTGGTGTCGCTCCCACAACGAGAATGTTGTTTTCTCTATAGAAAACTCATCCAACACTTCGTCTATCAAACAAAACTGAATAGCCGTCAAGACTTTCACATTCAATTCCTACCAAGTTTCTTCCTTCATGTTTTGAGGTTTTTTCTCTCGCTCGAGTAGTGCTTTTTTCAACCTGTTCTGAGTCAGAATGGTATTCATCCTAATCTGTCACTTGCTGAAATTGATCACACCATCGAACTTTTGAATATCAAACTTGATTGTAGATATCTTCACGTTGACCTTGTTCTGATACCAATTGTAGTGAACGGAAGGCCCCCACGACCAATCGCTGGGGCGGCTCAGCGAAAACAACACAAAATAGATGAGCAACAAGAAGAAAAAAAGAAGAAGATAATCCGAAGTATAGAAAGCCAATACACAATTTTACGTGATTTCACCAACCAAATAGCTCCTGTGTATGTCCACGAAGAAGGGGAGAAACTTTATTAAACTTATGGAAGTATAATAAAAAACACTCATACCTTTCGCTAAGAAGATTACAAGCCCTTTGATGGCCACCTAGAATAGCTAACCCTTATGGCTAAAATTTCTCACACGTATCTCTCTTGAATTAAATTCAATACATTGAAAGCCATCCCTCGATGGTTATTTATAGACCATATGACCCTCCTAGTCCTATACAAACTCTATCAATACAAACGGTCACCGCCTTAGAAGAAAAAAAAGTTGAATCTAACTCAACACTAGAAACAAATCGACAAAAAGAAACAGCCAGACCCGATATTAGTCGACTATCATGTGTATTAGTCTACTATACATAAGTATAAGTCGAGTAATCTGTTCAAAAATCTGAGACCCTTACTTTTTGTTCGTGAGACTAGTCGACTGTACAAAGTATAAGTCGGCTAATTCTTATCAGAAGTTGACTATAGCAAGTATAAGTCGACTTATACTGTGCATAGCTCCTTATGCACATCCGTTCTTTGATCTCTAAAGTTTCGTCTACCTTTACAACATATTCCAGTCACAATCCTAATAACTTGGTATGTTGGACTTGAAGACAAGATGCTTGACATATTGCATGTACCACTCAAAATAGAGTTATCAATTGAAATCTAACATACAACCTATATCAGAATTCTATTGCGGCTTTGCCTTGTATATTTCCCTCATTTGACCCACTGCCAGGCATAGTAAACCGACAACCATCTAATGGATTCTGGCTTGTAAGATGTATCAAAATATCTGATGCATCTCTGATAGGTTCATTCCCAATTTGTGAGACATTGTTAGGATTTGAGATCTGCCCCAAAACAGGACTATCAGAAGAAGCTCTGCCAGTCTCAATCTATGCATGTATTCCTGACTTACACTACTACTACCTGAAACAAATTCCTTCTCACTCCCTGTACCTCCAGTCAAATTCCCTACAAGTGATGTTGCATAACCTTGCTAGACCCTGCTGCATGACGATCCATGCTTTCCTGGTCAGAACTTGAAATACACCGAGAGGGGGGTGAATTGGTGTACTAGCTAATCTAATGCAAATGATGCGGAATTAAAAACTCAATTACAACACACTATGTATAACCAAAGAGTGTAGCCAAATTTTTCGTGAAGGGCTCTGGACTATCTCCTTAAGATTCCTCTAAATTAAGAGTTGAGGTACTAGATGAAACTCTCTGGGTTCAACACAAGTGTGGTCACATAACCAATACCAAGAATGCATGTGATATGAACAATATAAAGTAATGCAAGATATAAGAGAGATAGAGTTAAGGGATAGTGGATCAAATGCAAACAACAAGATATATTTCGAGGTTCGAGCCAATGCTCTACATTCTCGCCTTCACACATAAGGATTTCCACTATGTCCACACAGGACCTTCCACAAAAGGACCTCCACTGAGGAATTATAACTCTACACTTAGAGTACACTACTCCTCTCTCAAACACAACCACCTCTACACAAGAGGGATAGGCACAAAGTCAAAACAAAGAAAAGATTACAATCTTAGTGATCCAATAATCACAAACTACACTTAGTGATCACAATAGACCACAAACAATTTTTCTCATAAAAATAAGATCGTATAGATAGGATTAGAGATAATATCTCAAGTGTGAGAAAAAAAAAAAAGAGAATAACAAAGAAAAACATTTAAGAAATACACTAAATAGATTTGTAAAGAAAGCTCAAAGCCAATTTTCTCAAAACTCTCTTTTCTTTGATTTTTCCAACACTTTAAAAAACAAATAAAAGATAAAAACTTTTTGACTCAAAAACTCCTTTTAAACTTGTCGCAAAACACTGAAATGATTGGAAGAAAATCTCTCTAAAAATCTTGTGAAAAACACTTAAGAGAAGACCTATTTATAGGCTCTCAGAATTATAGTCGTTGGGATCCAGAAAAGGTCAGTTTTGACCTTCAGACGACCGCCGGTGACTTTGACCTTCAGACGATCGCCCGATCACCGGCCAACGGTCATATTTCTGACCGTTGAGCCACCGGTCAACCGCCCCAGGCTAACTCGCCTTCTGGTCGACCGCTCGGTCGACCGAGCCAAAAGGCACAGCCTTGTCGGTCGACCGGCGCTACCGAGAGTTGGGTAGTTACAGGCGGTCGACCGCCCGGTCGACTGGCCTTATAGGCAGGCCTTGTGCACGTCCTTGTGCACATCGGTCGACCGACTGGTTGACTGAGCTATGCTTTGGTCGACCGCCAGTAGGCTCAGGCTAGGAATAATAGGCTATGAAACTTGGTCTTTTTAACACCTATAAAATCCCATAAATTCTCATAAATTTCACAAAAATAAATTCTTATAAATATTTGAAGAACAAATATGTGTGACCAAAAATCAACAGATATTACAAACTATTTGAACTATTTTTGTGATATAAAAATTAAGCTTTAAACTGAAAACCGTATTTTTCAAAACTTGGATTTTGAAATGAAAATTCGTTTTCTCCAAAACTTGTATAAATACAAAAACATGATATTGAAACTCTTTTAAAGCATAGAGTGTATGGATAGAATCCAATACACATAAAAAGATATATCTTATATTTTTGATATTAAATCCAAAATAAGTTTTGTTAATTCCAAAGCTCTAAACACATGAAATAGAACATCAAAAATAAGTTTTTTCAAATATATGAAGTACAAATGTATATAGATGAAATTCAATATACTTTAAACCATGTAAACTTGTTTTGATTCTATCTATTCATAAAAATCATATATATATATGTACTTAAAATCCAAAACTGGTTAAACCGAAAACCAAACGCATTGAATTTGTGCGTGTGCGTGTGTGTGTGTGAACTTGAGCATATCAACACTAGTCTATCTTACACAAGATCTAAGCACAAACTTAAACTAAGCAAACCGAGATCTTCTTGTAGCACTCCTTTTCCAAGCCGACTCGATCCAAATATGATCCAAAGAGCTTGACTCCATCTGAGTGCTTGATGCGATCTTGATGCACGAGCTCTTGATCTACATGTGTTAGCTCCAAAACTCCTTTGTTGAAGCTAAGCACCTACTAAGATCTTGATAGTAAATCTGAAATTATATAAACACAAGATCATTAGTACTATAACTACATGAGCTAATTATCATCAAAACTAAAGTGATAGGCCTTTGGGTCAACAATCTCCCCCTTTTTAATGATGAAAAAACTCATGGAGTTATATATGTATGGATTAAAGATAAGCTTCATAGAAATTCCCCCTTAACTCATGCATATCAATAAACAAATAAATATTCAATGAAATACATAAACTAAACAAAAACATATATGCATAAATACCAATATTAAATATGCATATATAAACTCACTAAATTATTCTTCCCCTTTTTATCAATTCACCAACAAAGGGGTGAGAACAATCAAACAATAAAGATGTATATACGATATACATTCATGAAGAGGAGAGACGATTAGTTAGCTCCCCTTGCATACATACATTACATGGAGAAGCGATGACTAAACCCTAACCCATATAAAGCATAATATACAATATATAAGTAGAGATGTTAAGCTTTCCTTACACACATGTATCACGTAAAGAAGAGAGGTCAAGCTCCTCAATGTGAGATACACTCAATATGAATCTATATATAGAGAAGATGTTAAGCTCCCCTTACATATAGGCAATACATATCAATAAATTTTGAAACCACTTTCAAAATAAAATTTTAAAATTTCTTGAAGTCAACAAAATGAATTTGATACCAATGAAATCAAATTGTAGTTGACAAAATAAAAGTTGGTACCATTTGTTGAGAATTTTTTTTAAAGATATTAATAGTAGATTTTGATATCAATTGAAGGTGAAACATGAAGTACATTTTGATACCAAATAAATACCAATTGAAATTAATGCATAAGTTTGTAAAGATTCCAATTAACATTTAAAATAAAATTAAGTTTAACATAAACATAATTTGTACTTTAAGAATGTAAAGATATTTTAAAACAAGAATGATCAAATCATAAATATGTATGTATGAAAATGAAAATACTAATTGAAAATTGAAGCATACATATATAAGAAACAAATATGAGTATACAATAATGAAATAACATGAACATCATGTGTATAACTCATACCTACTACCCTATTCATACACAAGTTTAAAAGATATTCAATAAGGGTATACAAGGTATGGTCACCCATCCAACCGCCCTTTGATGGTTGGGGTTTTCAAAAATCATAATTTGAAAATATTTTAGCATAGTTTGAAAACTCTACCAATTGAGGAATAAAGACTAGTTTTAAAGATAATTTTGAAAATTAGTACGAAATCTTTCAAGAAAGAAATAAAACATGAATATATTCATGAGAACATAAAAATCACACAATAATTGACATTCAAAGTCTATAAAGCACAAGAGATTATCATGATCCAATATCATGAGTAAACAAGATGATGTAGAGTGAAAAAATCATGTAATAAGTATAATCATGGAGATAGGCAATGAAACTCATATGAAATTCCTTTATAAACGTGAACAATATAAAAATTCAATTTACATCAAAACAAACAAACTTCAAGGCATATGTATGTTTTGTCTAAACTAGAGTATACATACATATCCCAAATATAAATGAGTCAATAATAGAATATTGCATAAAAAGCAAGTGACTCTAGGATAGACATGTATATCTAAAGTTATAGATAAAATTGACATATACATGAAGATAAACACAATGTTATGAAAACATGTACAAAAATAGGAAATACATGTTAAGATGTAAGAATCATTAAAACAAGATTAAATAAGTATATCTAATGGGTACAATTGAGTAATAAGGCACAAACATATATTAATCAAATGTGGCTCACCAGTTGTACAAGTATAAGCACAAGTTTTAACGAAACAAATCTAAACAAGTAATCAAAAATATGAAGTGCAAAATCATAAACAAATATGATCATTAGGGTAAATGCACATGCTTTAAAGGTAGGATATACACAATAGCTAAATTATAATGAGAACAGAAAAATAATAGTCCATATAAATATGGGTGTATCTCAAATATTATTTATGTATATCTCAAGTCTAATTAACATTACATTTAACATAATAAACATGAAAAACATGAAAATTAATACTGTTGGTCCCGAGATGATGCCAATTGTAGGATCTTGCATACCACTTAACAAATCCCCTTTGCCAAATGTGTATAACTCTTCTTACAACCAAGAAGACCACAACACCTTGTACAAACTCTTTTCAATTCGAAGACGCTCTTATACAATGCTCCTCTTTGAATGATTACAATTGATCCTATAAGCTTGAATCTGTATGTGATCGTGGACAATGGCTCTTATAGGTGGACTCTCAGAAATCTTCACTATGGAGTAAGAATTTGAGTGAAGAAATGAAAGTGGTAACAGTTTTCTAAAAAACAAATTTTTCAACAGAGTTTTTGGGCAGAAAACTATTGATTTGAATTGGTGTATTTAGCATAGGATAACATCCCTATTTATAACTGAAATCTATAGTCAGTTAGGGTAGTTATCAAGACAAATTTGAATATAGAAATGTTGGATAAAACACCAGAAAACAGAAACTATTCAACAGTCAGAAACTGCCATTAGTCGACTAGGAGTAGGGGGTTAGTCGACTAGGGTAGGCAATTTAGACTAAGTTAGTCGACTAGTAAAGGGACCAGGTCGACTAGGTCAAGATTAAAACAAAAGACAAGTTCCTGGAAACTGAAACTAGTCGACCAGACTAAGTGGCTAGTCGACGAGACCAAGTATTAGTCGACTAGTAAAACTAGTAAGTCGACTAATAGTGAATGCAGGTCAGAAACAGAGAGTTGGTATCTTTGTAGGACAAATGTTAGTCGACTATAGAAATTGTCAAGTCGACTATATTATGTATAAGTCGACTACAAAAGGGTATAAATCGACTAATAGGGCTATGTTGTGTGTGTGTTTCAAGGCTTTTAACATACTAATAAACATTACAAAACACATCCATAGCTACTCTCTTTGGGAAGTCTTGAGCATGTAGAACTCTGTATTAACTTGTGAAATAGAGCTCCAATAATATGGCTTCACAAATGTATCATCAAAAGCAAGTTCCAACATTCTCCCCCTTTTGATGATGACACTTTGTGTGCACAAATACTCCCCCTACAGAAAATATGTTATATGTTCTCCCCCTGCGTAGAACAGGTTATAACAGATATACAAAAAACATGTATTCTCCCCCTGTAAAAAATATATCATAATATATATACATATGATAAATGTGTGAAATATTTTTCTTATTAAATTTTTTTTATATGGTACCTGAAAAATAAACATTAGATGGTACCAATCATAATAAGATCAAAGCATTAACCTTTAGGAGTTCAAACCCAATTTGAATTTGGTTTCTATCTGTTAGTATACACATAATTGCAAGAATTGCATATAGATTCTATGTATGATGCAATATAAGTATTTTTATCAATAATACTTAAGTTTTTAGGAATCCATATGAACTTATTCTTAATTCTTTTTGAAATAATATTAGCATTTCTTTTCACAAAAGAATTATATGGATTATGATTCTTTTTACAAATATGTATAGATTTTTCACTTTGATTTAAGAATCCAAGACCATAATGATTATGTGACATCTTTTGATATGATAACAAATCATTTAACTTTTCTTTTCCTTGATTAAATTTAGTCACATTTTTCAAAATCTCTTCATACTTCATTTTGAAACTTGACATGTCTTTATCTAAAATAGAAATTCTTTCATTCAAAGACAAAGTTTCCTTTTAAGCAAAATATTTTCTTTTATAAAATTCTCATTATCCTTTTTCAATGATGATATTACTTTTTCAAAATCATCTTTTTGAGAATTTATAGAAGAAATTTGAGAAACATAACATGAATTTTCTTTAATAAGTTTTTCATTTTCCTTTGACAAAAATTTATTCTTTATCTTTTCATTCTTAAGATCATTGTATAATTCATAAAATGCATCTAAGAGTTCAGTATATTGTACCTCATCTTCTTCTTGGGCCATAAAGCATATGTTGGCATGTTCAGTGGCTTCTTCTTCATCAGAGGAAGATGAATCACTATTTTTCCATGATGCTTGGTAGTCTTTCTTCTTTCTGAACTTTTGCTCTTGAATTTACCTTTGTTTTTGAGCAATGGGCAGTCCTTCCTCATATGACCTGTTTTATTGTAATTAAAACATTTAAACTTACCTTACTTCAAGAACTTTCTGAATTTTCTTGAAAGCATTGCATCTCCTCTTCATCGTTATCTGAATTGTCCGTGTTTGAGGATGCTTGGAAGGCAAATTCTTGAAAAAACACATAGAGGGGGGGTGAATAGGTGCAAGTGCTAATCTAGTGAACTAAGTGCTCTAAATGCGGAAGCTTAAATCTATTCTTGCAACACACTTAATACAACACACAAGTATAGCCGAATTCCCCGTGAAGGGCTCTGGACTAACTCCTCTTGATTCCCCTTGAATGGGTTGAGGTGCTATGTGAAGCTCTTGTGGTTAAGTATAAGTGAGGCACACACAAACAACCAAGTATATAAGGATGAGCAATATGAAAGATGCAAGGCAATACAAGCAAATAGATATGATATGGCAATATGAATTATGCTCAACACAAGAAAATATGATATGATGATATGAATGATGCTTTGCACAATTTAAAGAGAGAGAGAGAGTTAGAGAGACAAGTGGATCAAACGCTAACAACAAGATATGTTTCGAGATTCGAGCCCCTAGCTCTACATCCCCGCCTACACCACCGTGTAGGATTTCCAACTATCTCCCACCGAGGGAACCTCTACCGAAGAGGATTTGTTACAGCTCTAAGAGTACCAAACTCCTCTCTCAAACAACCATCTCACAAACGAGGGGTAGGCCCGTAGCCAATACAACCACAACAATCACCTCTACCGAAGAGGGATACAAACCACCAAGCTCCACTTCACACAAGAGGGAGCAAACAACAATCTCCACCTCTACCAAAGAGGGAGCAAACCAACAACCCAATTACACAACCTCAACCTCTACCAAAGAGGGAGCAACCAAGAAATCAAGGGTTTACAACAAGTGGTATGTCTCAACCAAAAACCTCTTTCCTTTTTCTTTTTCCACAAAACAAGATCCTAATAGATTAGGATAGAAGATAGCTCAAGTGTGGAATCAAGGTGTTTTTTGGAAACAAGCAACAAAGAAAAACTACTTGGGAAATCTCTTGTAAATGATAGAAAATGAAAACCAATACAATATCCCAAAACCTAGTTCTCTTTGATTTTCCAAAAACCCAAAACAATAAAGATGAAATCTTTTTGCACTTTAAACTCTTTTAAAAAACTTCTTTTTAAAACGAGAGAGTAGGGAAAAATTAGCTCTAAAAATCTTGGCCAAAATCCCAAAGAAATGGGGTTTTTATAGGCCCATCAGAAAACTAGCCGTTAGGCTGAGCTGGCAGCCTGACAGGCTACCGGTCGACCGGCCGGGTCGACCGCCAACGGTCAGAAATGTGACCGTTGGGCAACCACGGTCGACCGCCCCGGTCGACCCAAACAAACAGAGAGCAGAGCTCTCAGACCCGGTCGACCCTGACGGTCGACCGAGTTTGTGTCTGCCAGACGTGCACAAGTCTGTGCACGTCGGTCGACCCCATGGGTCGACCGGCCCTTGGTACGGTCGACCCGTACGGTCGACCGACCTGGCCTGTCAGCACAAACCTGGGTCAGAAACTGGGTTAAAATATATTTTGAAAAATCTTTTAAGTCTTCTAAAAATCCACAAAACTTGTTTTAACATTTTATATTGAAACACAAACAAGTGATAAAAATTTCAAGACATATATCAATCATATCAATTCATTTTTGAGTCTTGCAAATTTTATCAAAAACCAACACTTGTATTTTTATCAAACTTGATTTTTCAAAACATGAATAGGATAGTCAAAATAAGTTTGTATAAGAAGTTAAGCATGTATGTATATCTAGAACATATCTAATATACATAAGAACTATTTAAACTTGTTTTGATCTACTATTCATGAAAATCAAATTCAAAACATAAAACGTGTGTGTTTGTGCACTTGAGCATATCAACTATACTAAGCTTTACAAATGGATCTAAAAACACACTATCTAAACTATGGATACCTAAGTCTTCTTGATAATCTTCAATCTTCAAGTAGACTTGCTCCCAAACCTTGATCCACAAAGTGCAAAGGAATGATCTTTAAGCTTTGGCACCGGAATCACCATGAAAAGCTTCTAAACTCCTTGTTGAAGCTAATCACCAACTAATATCTTGGTTAATGATCTGAAACTTAAACAACACAAGATTATTAGTAAACATAACTACATGAGTTAATCATCATCAAAACTAGGCTGGAAGGCCTTTGGGCCAACAATCTCCCCCTTTTTGATGATGACAAAACTCATGGAGTTATATATGCATGGATTAAAGTTAAGCTTCAAAGAAGCTCCCCCTTAACTCATGCATAAGCAAATAAACATAGTAATATGCAATGAAGGCTCTTAAACAAGAATGCATAAATATGCATAAACAATAAAAAGGTTCTAGATACCAATGCAATGTTCAAAAACAAAACATACTCTAGATACCAATTAACATTAGACTATATTAAACTTAATATATGCAAAACATAAATATGCATATATCAAACTCAAAAACTCAAAATCTTTCTCCCCCTTTTTGTCAATCATCAACAAAGGGGTAAACAATCAAAACAATAAATAAAATGAGGGGTAAAAATCTTTCTCTCTCTTTTTGTCAATCAAAACAATAAAAAATAATGTTCTCCCCTTTTTGTCTAAAACAAAAACAAAGTCAATAAGGGGTGACTATAAAAATATGATATCAATTAAAATATGTCAAAGTAGCATCTTGATACCAATTGAAAGTAAACAAAGATCAATACATGTTATATGCTATATACATTCATGAAGAGGAAGACGCTAAGTTAGCTTCCCTACACATATGCATTATATGAAGGAGGGATGTTAAGCCCTAATTCACATAACACACATTATGTAATGCATAAGAGGAGATGTGAAGCTCCCCTATACACGTGTACCACATAAAGAAGAGATGTTAAGCTCCTCAATATAAGATACACTCAACATGAATCTATATGTGGAAGAGATGTTAAGCTCTCCTTGCATATAGTCAATATAAATCAAAACTTTTGTATTTTACTTTAAACAAAATTTTTAGATACCAATTTAAAACATAAGACATCTTGATATCAAAAGATAGTATTTTTTAAGCCATATAAACAATTGAAATGACTATTTTCTATCATAAAGTAAGGGAGTGGAATACAAGTACCAATTGAAATATGAAAAACGAATTTTCTCCCCCTTTATGAAATACCAACAAAAACTATGCGTAGGCTTGTAATAAGATACCAATTGAAAACTAAATCAATTGAAATAAAGTTGAAGCTCAAGCTCTAGCATAAACAAAGATTTGTGCTCAAGATATAGAAATATAATAGCACAAATAAAACAAGTATATGTGTATGAAATAGAATGAGTACCAATCACTAATAGATGATACCAATTGAAAATATACATACACAATAAACATATGAGTATACAAAAAGATCAAAATGATACTAATTGAAAGAGTTCAATGATACCAATTGACATAACAACAATAGCATGTGTATACCTCATAACATAACGAAAAAAACGAACTAGTTAAAATGAAAAATTTTGTTAACTAGTACGAAATCCTTCAAGCAAGGAATAACACAAAATAGTTTTTCATAAAACATGAAATTCACATGATAATCAACACTCTAATTCAATTAGGCATAAATATGACTCATGAAAACAAAACATGAGCAAGAAATATAGAAAGTGAGTGTACAAATAAAGTGTGAATATCATAATCATGAAAATTTTTCATTAAGCTCAATTATTCCTTAAACAATGAAAACATGAAAACATAAAAATCATCTAAACTATTTAATCTTCAAGGCATATGTATGTCTAATACAAACTAAAGTATACATACATATCCAAAACATAAAGAGTCCACAAATTATATATGCATGAAGGCACGTGGCTCAAAAGGATAAACATGTATATCTAATAGTTTGGACAAGATAGACATACACATGAAGTTAAACAATTAAACACAAAATCAAGAAAAACTAAATCTTCATCAAAACAAATTTCATTTCAAGGTATATGTATGAATTGTCAACACAATAAGTATACATACATACCCCTAAACACAATTGAGTCCATATATAGATTTGCATGAAAGGCAAATGACTCAAGGGGTATACATGTATATCTTAGAGTTTGGCAATAATACACATATACATGAAGTGAAAACTCTTAAAACAAATCCAAAAATAGAATACAAGTTTGAAATGTATGAATCATCAAAACTAGACTATACTAGCACATCTAATGGGTTCAAATAAGCATTCAAGCTCAAACATATATAGATTTATTTGTGGCCCACTATATATACAAGTATAAATCCTAGTCTTAATGAAAACTAACATTTAAATAAGTAATCTTAACATGAAGCATCAAAACACGATAAAAATCAACATGATAAACATAAATATGATTATTATGAATATCCACATGTCATTAGAAATATGATATACGCAATAGCAACCATATAGTAAGAACACAAATGAATTTATCCATATTAAACATGGGTGTCTCAAAATAACTAAACATGTATATCACTAATCTAATAAGCATGTCATTTTCATAGTAATTAACAAACATCAAAAACATGCTATGAAAGATAAACATGAAAAGCATGTAAACATAAGGAGTTAGAGATTCGATACCAAAACTAATGAGGGCACCGCTGTAGTTCTCTAAAAACATGGTGGTCCTCTCCACCAAACTTCCCTTGAAAGTGATGCATCCAATTGATTTCCTTTAAGCTTGGAACGCATCCACTCCAAGGTGCTATCACTCTCACGTCATGTGAGAGCCCACACCTACATCAAAAACACGAGGGGTAGTCTTTGGTACCCATACTCTTTTGGGTCCATGGGGGTTAGTACCTTCTCTAACTCAAACAAAATTCTTTGCTAAATTTGAAGTATGTAATCTATCAAAGCAAAATTTAGCAAGGTGGCCCTTACGTCCACAATGTGTACAAGTGTACACAAGAGCATACATGTGATGGGTGTGTCCGTGAGGAGCATGTGTATGCCGTGGAGGGTGTACATGAAAAGATGGAACTTGTTTCTTTCGAAACAAAGATTCCAATCGTGTATGCCCAACAACACATTGGCTCAAAGTGGAGCCCAAACAATCTACACTCTTCTTTAATAAACAAATATCATCATTGATCCTAGAAGAAGAGGTACAAGTATTAGGTAGACTAGATGAAGAAGCTACACTAGCATGGCAAACATGAGAATTCAAATCATTTTTCAAAGATCTATTTTTCTTTAAACATATTTCTAATTCTTTTAAAATAAATTCAATTTCATTTTTCAAAGAATGGTTATTTTTTAAAACAAAATCAAGTTTTGAAGGTTAAAGATTCATTTTTCTTCAAAACATCTTCACAATCATTTTTATTTTTCAAAATTTTATTTTCATTTAAAGCAAGATTAAGTTGAGATTTTAATGAGTCCCTTTCATTTGCAATCTCATCATTCTCTTGCAAAACAACATCAAGTCTAGAAATCAAATTTTTATTTTCATTGTTAATGCCTAGACTTTTCTATTTCAAAATATTATATTTTTCAATCAATTTTTCACAAACAATTGATATTTCTTCATTTAAAGCATGTGGATCAACAAAATCATTTGAAGAACTAGCACAATCATTACTATCTAGTTGAGATTCCAAATGTACCTCAAGGGAGTCATTCCCTTGGACCGTATAGCATTGTTGTGGCTCGGATTCTCCACTAGTTTCCTCTTCTTGTTGGATTTGCAATTGAAGCTCGGAGGTGGTGGTGGTTGTCAACTTGTTCCACACTATAAAAGCGGAATCAAAGTTAGAAACACACAAAAGATAATCTTTAGGTAATGTGCTTCTAATGGCCTCAAGGGCTTGTGCATTGGCCCCTATATGCTTGCGATCTCCAAGATAGCATTTTTTGGTGGCCGCAAGAAAGACATGCAAACCTAGGGTCTTTAGGTACATGGACATCCTATACTTCCAAACAACAATGTTGGAAGGGTTAAAGCTAGGTGGGGTCATGAAGTCCATGGTAAACTATATGAGTGTGCAAACAAGCAAATGCAAACAATAGATTAGCAATCAAATGGATCTCACTCCTAGGATGTTAAGCCTAATATCAGGAGCACTTGCTCTGATACCAATTGAAAAAACACCTAGAGGGGGGGTGAATAGGTGCAAGTGCTAATCTAGTGAACTAAGTGCTCTAAATGCGGAAGCTTAAAACTATTCTTGCAACACACTTAATACAATACACAAGTGTAGCCGAATTCCCCGTGAAGGGCTCTGGACTAACTCCTCTTGATTCCCCTTGAATGGGTTGAGGTGCTATGTGAAGCTCTTGTGGTTAAGTATAAGTGAGGCACACACAAACAACAAAGCATATAAGGAAGAGCAATATGAAAGATGCAAGGCAATACAAGCAAATAGATATGATATGGCAATATGAATTATGCTCAACACAAGCAAATATGATATGATGATATGAATGATGCTTTGCACAATTTAAAGAGAGAGAGAGTTAGAGAGACAAGCAGATCAAACGCTAACAACAAGATATGTTTCGAGGTTCGAGCCCCTAGCTCTACATCCCCGCCTACACCACCGTATAGGATTTCCAATCCACTATCTCCCACCGAGGGAACCTCTACCGAAAAGGATTTGTTACAACTCTAGGAGTACCAAACTCCTCTTTCAAACAACCACCTCACAAACGAGGGGTAGGCCCGTAGCCAATATAACCACAACAATCACCTCTACCGAAGAGGGATACAAACCACCAAGCTCCACCTCACACAAGAGGGAGCAAACAACAATCTCCACCTCTACCAAAGAGGGAGCAAACCAACAACCCAATTACACAACCTCAACCTCTACCAAAGAAGGAGCAACCAAGAAATCAAGGGTTTACAACAAGTGGTATGTCTCAACCACAAACCTCTTTCCTTTTTCTTTTTCCACAAAACAAGATCCTAATAGATTAGGATAGAAGATAGCTCAAGTGTGGAATCAAGGTGTTTTTGGAAACAAGCAACAAAGAAAAACTACTTGGAAATCTCTTGTAAATGATAGAAAATGAAAACCAATACAATATCCCAAAACCTAGTTCTCTTTGATTTTCCAAAAACCCAAAATAATAAAGATGAAATCTTTTTGCACTTTAAACTCTTTTAAAAACTTCTTTTTAAAATCAGAGAGTAGGGAAAAATTAGCTCTAAAAATCTTGGCCAAAATCCCAAAGAAATGGGGTTTTTATAGGCCCATCAGAAAACTAGCCGTTAGGCTGAGCTGGCAGCCTGACAGGCTACCGGTCGACCGGCCGGGTCGACCGCCAACGGTCAGAAATGTGACCGTTGGGCAACCACGGTCGACCGCCCCGGTCGACCCAAACAAACAGAGAGCAGAGCTCTCAGACCTGGTCGACCCTGACGGTCGACCGAGTTTGTGTCTGCCAGACGTGCACAAGTCTGTGCACGTCGGTCGACCCCATGGGTCGACCGGCCCTTGGTGCGGTCGACCTGTACGGTCGACCGACCTGGCCTATCAGCACAAACCTGGGTCAGAAACTGGGTTAAAATATATTTTGCAAAATCTTTTAAGTCTTCTAAAAATCCACAAAACTTATTTTAACATTTTATATTGAAACACAAACAAGTGATAAAAATTTCAAGACATATATCAATCATATCAATTCATTTTTGAGTCTTGCAAATTTTATCAAAAACCAACACTTGTATTTTTATCAAACTTGATTTTTCCAAAACATGAATAGGATAGTCAAAATAAGTTTGTATAAGAAGTTAAGCATGTATGTATATCTAGAACATATCTAATATACATAAGAACTATTTAAACTTGTTTTGATCTACTATTCATGAAAACCAAATCCAAAACATAAAACGTGTGTGTTTGTGCACTTGAGCATATCAACTATACTAAGCTTTATAAATGGATCTAAAAACACACTATCTAAACTATGGATACCTAAGTCTTCTTGATGATCTTCAATCTTCAAGTAGACTTGCTCCTAAACCTTGATCCACAAAGTGCAAAGGAATGATCTTTAAGCTTTGGCACCGGAATCACAATGAAAAGCTTCTAAACTCCTTGTTGAAGCTAATCACCAACTAATATCTTGGTTAATGATCTGAAACTTAAACAACACAAGATTATTAGTAAACATAACTACATGAGTTAATCTTCATCAAAACTAGGGTGGAAGGCCTTTGGACCAACAATTCTTTCTTCTTTGAGAGAGATTGTTGTTCATCTTTTTTTGTGTCTTCGAGTTACACTTCATATGTCATTAGATTACCAATAAGGTTTTCTAATGATATTGTTGAGAGATCATTAGCTTCATCTATTGCAATTGTCTTCTTCTTCCAATCTGATCTGAGTGCACGAAGGATCTTGCGAACTTTTTCGACTTGCGTGTATTCGTTTCCAAGGGATGCTAAGGAATTGGTTATATCGGTGAACCTTGTTACCATTTCTAAAATTATTTCGTTCTCCATCATTTTGAAGAGTTCGAACCTGTGATCAAGAATAGAAATTTTAGATTCCTTAACCTTATTTGTACCTTCATGTGTTACCTGTAGTATGTACCATATTTGATTTACAGATGTGGCTGTTGACACACGGTTGAATTCTTCTTTGGTTAAGGCACAGAATAAAGAATTCATCGCTTTGGCATCAAAGTTTGCATTTTTCTTTTGATCATCACTCCAAGCGGTGTAGTTGGTTGTTGGCTTGGTGTACGGTGCTTCTACTATGTTTCATAGTTCATAGTTGAGCAATTGCAAGTAGATCTTCATTCTACACTTCCAATAGTTGTAGTTGGATCCATCAAATAGCGGTGGACGTTGTGTAGAATGTCCTTCTTTGAATTGTGATGAAGGAAACTCTGTTGCCATCCTTGTATGTTGTTTACTGGGTATGCAGGATTTGTATGCCGGGCCGGGCTCTGATACCAATTGTTGGTCCCGAGATGATGCCAATTGTAGGATCTTGCACACCACTTAATGTTGGCCCAAGGTTACAATCACCCGGTTGTTGAGTTTTGATGATTACAAAACATATATAGTTATTGTACTAATCATATTTTAGTATTTAAGTGTATTTCAGGGTTCTAAGGATTCAAGATTTCTTCTTCCCTAAAGGAAGGTATTTTTGACTCAAGTTGATTCGATTCGGGTTCAAGGATTCAAGCTTGCATATGGAGGAGCCCTAACTTGAAGACCTTGTAGTCACCTAGAACCTTTGTAAGAATTAGTTTGTTAAAAAATGAGGTTATGATAAGTTGGTTCAAGAAAACACACACACATTTCCATTTTTCAAAATACGGTTTTTATTTTGGTTAGTTGGATTAGATGCATATCTTGGTTAATATACATGTCTCTAATTATTTTATATTTTTATATCTTGTTTATATCATGTATACCAACCCTTATAGCATGGTACTTATTCATATAGCCATTTAAAATTATTTTAAAAATTCTTCTAAGTTCAAAAATTTTCCAATAAAAAATTCTGTTTCAGGCCCAACGGTCGACCGGGCGGTCAACCGGCTCTAGTTCAGGCCGATCGGTCGACCGCACCGGTCGACCGGGCCTTGTGTTTTTGGCGTGCACGTTTGTGCACGTCTACCGGTCGACCGGACCGATCGACCGACTGACAGACCCTTGCTCTCGAGTTTTGTCGGTCGACCGGGCCAGTCGACCGACAGAACAAAGAATAGTTTTTTGTTTAGCCTCCGGTCGACCGACCGGTCGACCGAGTCCAACGACTAGTTGCCAAGTTGGACTGCCGGTCGACCGGCCGGTCGACCGGCAGCCGCCAAACTGCCCCAACGACTAGTTTTTGAAATCTGATTTTCTGATTTGATTGAGATGTTTATGTCA
Source organism: Agave tequilana (assembly GCA_038442645.1). Lineage (NCBI taxonomy): Eukaryota > Viridiplantae > Streptophyta > Magnoliopsida > Asparagales > Asparagaceae > Agave > Agave tequilana. Next base: position 248,372 of record JAVJIF010002710.1, on the reverse strand, counting down.
GCTATCTCTGAAATTTTGGAGGCTATTTCCTGACCTATTTACCTAGTCTAAATGATGATTAGATCCTTTCAAATCCCTATAAATAGATGGCATTGGTCCCTTGTAAAAATCAAGAAAAATACCCATTGTTTTGTGTTTCAAAAGAGAAGAAAAGTTTTCAAAGTTCTCAATTCTAAAGTGCATTCTTGGTTTAAGTTTTTCAGTAGTTTTTCAAGCTTTTTCTTACTCTTTACAATTGAATTTTTCTCACTTCACTATTTGAGCCAAAAATCATTCCCATTCTATAAGGAGTTGTGAGAGAAGTTTGTGGTATTTTTGATCACCTTGTTACTTGCTGTTCTTTGTGTTGAGATCCCTCTTGTGTAGAGGTTGGATTGGTGGGAGTTCGATACTCCGGTCTTGTGTAGACCTCTTGTAATTTCTTGGTGGATTTAGTGGAAATCCTTCACGGTGGTGAAGGCGGGGACGTAGAGCGGTGGCTCGACTTCGTAACAAATTCCTTGTGTTTGCGATTGGTTTCCTTATTGCTTTTCATTGCTTTACATTTCTATCTTGTGATATTTCTTACTTGCACTTCTTTATTGCACACATCTCATTTGCTTGCATTTTTGGTCTTCACTCATCTCAACAAGAAATCAATTACGCGCCTCAACTCATATCTAGAGGAATCAAAGAGGAGAAGTTCTAGAGCCCTTCACGGGGAATTCGGCTTCAATTTCTTATTTTGAGTGATCGGTTGCATCATTCATTCATACTTGTTGAAAAAGATCATTAGATTAGCATTAACACCTATTCATCCCCCCTCTAGGTGTTTTTCAATTGGTATTAGAGCTTTGGTCTCTAGGCTCTTGGCTTAACAACCTTAGAGAGATCCTTTATTGCTAATCACTCTATTGATTTTTCATCCTCATACACTTAGTAAAGATGGCCGAAGGAATTAAGACCCCACCCAAGTTTGATGGCCTTAACTTTCCCATATGGAAGGTTAAGATGACCGTATTTTTGTAATCCTTAGGAAGCCGGGTTGCAAAGGCGGTGACCAAACCTTTTAGTGCACCCCTTGGTGATGAGGACACTTGGTCCGATATTGTCATGAAAGAGTTTGACGCTAATGCTAGGGCACACTATGCCTTACTTCAAGCTCTTAATGACGATGATATTTCTAGAGTCATTCATTGCAAATCCGCACATGAGATTTGGACTCACTTACTTGTCACTCATGAGGGGACTTCACAAGTAAAGAGGGCAAAAATCGACCTTCTTCATTCCCAATATGAAAATTTTTCTATGCAAGAAAATGAAACCATAGATGATATGGTTACTAAGTTTACAAAGATTACTAATGGACTTTCTTCTTTAGGTGACGGCATTGACAACGACCAAAAAGTGAGGAAGATCATCCGTGCACTCCCTCCATCTTGGGAAGTCAAAGCCACTACTTTGAAGGAGCTCAATGACAAGGAAGAAATGGAGCTTATCGGTCTCATTGGGAATCTCAAGACCCATGAGATGGAAAGAAAAGCAAGAGAAGAGATGGCTCCTCCCAAGAAGAAAGCTATTGCCGTCAAGAGTTCTTCCACCTACTCCGACGAGGATGATGAAGAAGAAGATAATGAAGATCTTTCTCTTCTTGTAAAGAATGTTCGGAGAATATACAACAAGGCAAAGTTCCAAAATAGAAGGAGATGGCAAGGTAAAGAAGAGAAGAAAATCATTTGCTTCAATTGCCGGAAGCCAGGTCACATTGTTGTGGAATGTCCAAAAAACAAAAGCAAACCCTCCACTTCCAAGAAGCCATACAAAAAGAAAGCTTTAAAGGCTACTTGGGATTCGGAGAGTGAATCTGATGAGGAAGTCGACACCGCCAACATGTGCTTCATGGCAAATGAAAGCACAAGCAAGGTAACTCCTGATACTTCCATTGATTATGAACTTTCTATAGATGAACTAGGAGAAGCTTTTAAAGAACTATCTCATAACTATGATTTTCTCAAAAAGAAATACTTGAAAATGAAAAAGGAAAATGAATCTCTCAATCACAAAGTTTTAATTCTTACAAAAGAAAAAGATGAATTATTTTCTACTCTATCTTCTACTCAAAAGGATTTTGATAACTATAAAATTTCTTGCAAAGGTAAATTTTCACAAATTGATGAAAATGAGATTTTCATGCTAAAAGAGAAAATTGATTCATTAGGAGTAGTTTTGAAGAAATGTGAATTTGATAAAACTAGACTAGAGGGTATGTTTTCTAAGAAACATTCACATGCCACTCATACTCATGTTCATAAATCACAACCTTTACATCATATCAAGCACCCTAAACATGCCCACACTCCACACACTAATCATGCATTCATGTATGGTAAAGTCTTTTCATGTACATATTGTGGTCGTAAAGGTCATTTGGTTAAATTTTGCTATGATAGGATTAATTCATCGCATAATCATGTTTGAGTTCGGAATACTAACATTCAAGGACCCAAGAAAGTTTGGGTACCAAAATTAACAAATTTGTTAAATGATGCAGGTACATTCCAAAGCCCAACGACGTAAGGGGTTGTGGTATCTTGATAGTGGTTGCTCAAGGCACATGACTTGGGATATCAACAACTTTGCAACCCTATCAAGATACCATGAAGGTGGCACCGTCACCTTCGGAGATGACGCCAAAGGAAAAATCATTGGTATTGGTAATGTTAAACTTGGTACATCTCCTTTAATAGAAAATGTTGTTTTAGTTGATGGCCTCAAGCATAATCTCTTGAGTGTTAGTAAACTTTGTGATTAAGATTTTAATGTTATTTTTAATGACCTAGCATGTAGTGTTATTGATAGACAATCCAATGCATGGTTATTTTTCAGATTTCGTGAAAATAATGTATACATGATTGACATGTCTAATATACTATGCAATGCTACTTGTTTGAAAGCCCTCGATGATGAATCTTGGTTGTGGCATAGGAGACTAGGCCACATTTCTTTTGACCATCTATCTAGATTAAACAACAAAGATATGGTGAAAGGTATTCTTTACTTGAAGTTTGAAAAGGACCGCATTTGCGATGCTTGCCAACTTGGAAAACAAACCAAGTCCTCTTTCAAGTCAATCAAGGATATCATGACATCACGACCTTTGGAGTTGATTCATATGGATTTGTTTGGTCCTACACAAATCAAAAGTCTAAGTGGGAATCATTTTGCTTTCATTTTGTTGATGATTTCTCGCGTTTTACTTAGGTTTTCTTTTTAGAACACAAAAATCAAGCCTTTTCATATTTTCAAGCCTTTAAGAAAAGAGTTGAAAAGGAAAAAGATTCTTCTATTTTAAGAATAAGAAGTGATAGAGGTGGTGAATTCAATAACCAACCCTTTACCACTTTTTGTGAAGAACATGGAATTAAGCATGAACTATCTTGTCCTAGAACTCCACAACAAAATGGAGTCATTGAGAGAAAAAATCGTACATTACAAAGATGGCTAGGACAATGATAAATGAATATGGTCTCCCACATTTATCTATAGGCCGAGGCCGTTAACACATCTTGCTACATATCAAATGGGGTTTTCTTATGCAAAAACACTTCAAAAACATCTTTTGAGATTTATTTTTCTAGAAAGCCAAATGTTTCATACTTTAAAGTTTTTGGTTGTAAATGTTTTGTTTTGAATACTAAATTTAATTTAGGTAAATTTTATGCAAAGTCTTATGAAGCAATTATTGTTGGTTACTCTAGCACTAGTAAAGCTTATAGAGTATTCAATAAGTCATCCTTGACTATTGAAGAATCTATACATGTAAAGTTTGAGGAATGTAATGTGTTTGTTGAGAATATTGTAGAAATAGATTCCCTAAATGAAGACATGGAGAAAATTTCTTTGAAGGACTCACCTACTCTTGAAGACATGTCAAAGGGTGATGAAGAAAATGAAATTCAAGAAGTTGAAGTGGAGACTACTCAACCACTTCCAAAAGATTGGAGATTCAATCCACATCATCCCAAGGACCTTATTATAGGTGAAGTATCAAAAGGGGTAACTACTCGTTCTAAACTTCATAATCTTTGTGGACACTATGCATTTATTTCTCACTTCGAACCAAAGAATATCCTCGAAGCCGAGGGCGACTCATATTGGTTACTAGCCATGCAAGAGGAGCTCAATCAATTCGAGCACAACCAAGTTTGGCACCTTGTTCCTAGGCCCCACGATAGACCAACAATTGGTACTAAGTGGATCTTTAAGAACAAGTTGGATGAGTTGGAAATGTTGTTAGGAATAAAGCTAGATTAGTGGCCCAAGGTTACACTCAAATCTAAGGTATCGATTTTGAGGAAACCTTTGCACCCGTAGCACGGCTTGAAGCCATACGGATGACACTTGCATTTGCTTCTTATAAAGGTTTTAAAATTTTTCAAATGGATGTAAAAAGTGCTTTCTTAAATGGATTTATTGAAGAGGAGGTGTATGTTGAACAACCCCCCGGGTTTGTTGATCCTACACATCCGGATTTTGTTTTCAAACTAGACAAAGCTCTTTATGGTTTAAAACAAGCCCCTAGGGCTTGGTATGAAAGACTTTCTTCATTTCTTATTTCTAATGATTTTAATAAAGGAAAAATAGATACTACTTTGTTTATCAAACATGTTGATAATGATATACTTATAGTTCAAATATATGTTGATGATATCATATTTTGTTCTACTAATGAAAATCTTTGCAAAACTTTTGAATCATGCATGAAGGAGGAATTTGAGATGTCTATGATGGGCGAGCTTAACCACTTCCTTGGTCTCCAAATCAAGCAAAGGAAAGATGGGATTTTCATCAATCAAGCCAAGTACACGAAGGAACTTATCAAGAGATTTAGGCTTGAAGGGGCTAAGACAAGAAAACTCCCATGGTTACCACCACAAAGCTTGGCAAGGATGAACAAGGTACAAGTGTAGACATTAAGCTTTATCGTAGCATGATTGGTAGCTTGTTGTATTTAACGGCTGTAGGCCGAACATTATGTTTTGTGTATGTCTTTGAGCTCGATTTCAATCGTGTCCTAAAGAGTCTCATTTGATTGCGGTAAAACGCATTATTAGATCCCTAAGGGCACAATTGAAATGGGTTTGTGGTATCCGAAGACCGGACAATTTTTCATGACGAGTTTTTCGGATGCCGACTATGCGGGTTGTAGAGTGGATAGGAAGAGTACAAGTGGAACATGTCAATTTCTCGGTAATTGTCTTATTTCATGGTCTTCCAAGAAACAAAATTCAGTAGCCCTCTCAACCGCTGAGGCGGAGTATGTTGCGGCGGGGGCTTGTTGTGCACAAGTCCTTTGGATGAAACATACTCTCCTTGACTATAATTTGCATTTTGATCATATTAAAATATTTTGTGATAATACTAGTACTATTCATATGACTAAAAATGCAAATCAACATAGTAAGACTAAGCACATTGACATTCGGTATCACTTTCTTAGAGATCATTTTGAGAAAGGTGATATTGACATTGATTATGTTTCTACCGATTTTTAACTTGTCGATATTTTTACAAAACCACTAGACTATTCTAGATTTTCTTTTATTTGTGGCGAATTGAATGTTTGTGTTATGGAATCTTAAAATTTTTTTTAACCATGTTTACCCTTTTTGATGTATGACAAAAAAGGGGAAGAAAAAGTTAGTTTATTATTTTGAGTTATGAGTTTTAAGTTTTGAGAAAAAGTTAGTTTATTATTTTGAGTTTTAAGTTTTGAGAAAAAGTTAGTTTATTATTTTGAGTTATGTGTTTTTTGTTTTAAGTTATTGTTTGTTGAGCTGTATGTTTTTTGAATTCTTATACCAAGTTCTTATTTTTACTTTATGCCAAGTTCTTGTTTTACTATTCATTCATGTATATAGCCATTCATATATATAACATGTTTTGAGGGGAAGCTTCCAAGCTCCTTTCCCATTTTTCCCATTTTTTTTATGAAATAACTCATATGTTTTGTCATCATCAAAAAGGGGGAGATTGTTGGCCCAAGGTTACAATCACCCGGTTGTTGAGTTTTGATGATTACAAAACATATATAGTTATTTATACTAATCATATTTTAGTGTTTAAGTGTGTTTCAGGGTTCTAAGGATTCAAGATTTCTTCTTCCCTAAAGGAAGGTATTTTTGACTCAAGTTGATTTGATTCGGGTTCAAGGATTCAAGCTTGCATATGGAGGAGCCCTAACTTGAAGACCATGTAGTCACCTAGAACCTTTGTAAGAATTAGTTTGTTAAAAAATGAGGTTATGATAAGTTGGCTCAAGAAAACACACACACATTTCCATTTTTCAAAATATGGTTTTTATTTTGGTTAGTTGGATTAGATGCATGTCTTGGTTAATATACATGTCTCTAATTATTTTATATTTTTACATTTTGTTTATATCATGTATACCAACCCTTATAGCATGCTACTTATTCATATAGCCATTTAAAATTATTTTAAAAATTCTTCTAAGTTCAAAAATTTTCGTATAAAAAATTCTGTTTCAGGCCCAACGGTCGACTGGGCGGTCGACCGGCTCTAGTTCAGGCCTGATCGGTCGACCGCACCGGTCGACTGGGCCTTGTGTTTTTGGCGTGCATGTTTGTGCACGTCTGCCGGTCGACCGGACCGGTCGACCGACTGATAGACCCTTGCTCTCGGGTTTTGTCGGTCGACCGGGCCAGTCGACCGACAGAACAAAGAATAGTTTTTTGTTTAGCCTCCAGTCGACCGACCGGTCGACCGAGTCCAACGGCTAGTTGCCAAGTTGGACTGCCGGTCGACCAGCCGGTCGACCGACAGCCGCCAAACTGCCCCAACGGCTAGTTTTTGAAATCTGGTTTTCTGATTTGATTGAGATGTTTATGTCAGCTATCTCTGAAATTTTGGAGGCTATTTCCTGACCTATTTACCTAGTCTAAATGATGATTAGATCCTTTCAAATCCCTATAAATAGATGGCATTGGTCCCTTGTAAAAATCAAGAAAAATACCCATTGTTTTGTGTTTCAAAAGAGAAGAAAAGTTTTCAAAGCTCTCAATTCTAAAGTGCATTCTTGGTTTAAGTTTTTCAGTGATTTTTTAAGCTTTTTCTTACTCTTTACAACTGAATTTTTCTCACTTCACTTCTTGAGCCAAAAATCATTCCCATTCTATAAGGAGTTGTAAGAGAGAAGTTTGTGGTCTTTTTGATCACCTTGTTACTTGTTGTTCTTTGTGTTGAGACCCTCTTGTGTAGAGGTTGGATTGGTGGGAGTTCGGTACTCCGGTCTTGTGTAGACCTCTTGTAATTTCCTTGGTGGATTTAGTGAAAATCCTTCATGGTGGTGAAGGCGGGGACGTAGAGCGGTGGCTCGAACCTCATAACAAATTCCTTGTGTTTGCGACTGGTTTCCTTATTGCTTTTCATTGCTTTACATTTCCATCTTGTGATATTTCTTACTTGCACTTCTTTATTGCACACATCTCATTTGCTTACATTTTCGGTCTTCACTCATCTCAACAAGAAAGCAATTACGCGCCTCAACTTATAATCTAGAGGAATCAAAGAGGAGAAGTTCTAGAGCCCTTCACGGGAAATTCGGCTTCAATTTCTTATTTTGAGTGACTGGTTGCATCATTCATTCATACTTGTTGAAAAAGATCATTAGATTAGCATTAACACCTATTCACCCCCCTCTAGGTGTTTTTCACTTAACAAATCCCCTTTTCCAAATGTGTATAACTCTTCTTACAACTAAGAAGACCACAACACCTTGTACAAACTCTCTTCAACCCAAAGACGCTCTTGTATAATGCTCCTCTTTGAGTGATTACAATTGATCCTATAAGCCTTGAATCTGTATGTGATGGTGGACAAGGGCTCTTATAGGTGGACTCTCAGAATTCTTCACTATGGAGTAGGAATTTGAGTGAAGAAATGAAAGTGGTAACAGTTTTCTGAAAAACAGATTTTTCAACCGAGTTTTTGGGTAGAAAACTATTGATTTGAATTGGTGTATTTAGCCTAGAATATCATCCCTATTTATAGCTGAAATCTGTAGTCAGTTAAGGTAGTTATCAGGACAAATTTGAATATAGAAATGTTGGATAAAATACCAGAAAACAGAAACTGTCTAACAGTCAGAAACTGCCATTAGTCGACTAGGGGTAGGGGGTTAGTCGACTAGGGTAGGTAATTTAGAGTAAGTTAGTCGACAAGTAAAGGGACCAAGTCGACTAGGTCAAGATTAAAACAAAAGATAAGTTTCTGAAAACTGAAACTAGTCGACCAGACTAAGTGGTTGTCGACTAGGCCAAGTATTAGTCGACTAGTAAAACTAGTAAGTCGACTAATAGTGAGTGCAGGTTAGAAACAGAAAGTTGGTATCTTTGTAGGACAAATGTTAGTCGACTATAGAAATTGTCAAGTCGACTATACTATGTATAAGTCGACTACAAAAGGGTATAAGTCGACTAATAGGGCTATGTTGTGTGTGTGTGTATTTCAAGGCTTTTAACGTACTAATAAAAATTACAAAACACATCCATAGCTACTCTCTTTGGGAAGTCTTGAGCATGTAGAACTCTGTATAAGTTTGTGAAATAGAGCTCCAATAATATGGCTTCACAAATGTATCATCAAAAGCAAGTTCCAACAAATACATGCTAAAAATATTTCTGTAAAAGCATGTAAACAAAATAAGGAGTTAGAGATAATTACCAAAACTAATAGTGCTAATCTCTAGGTCTTCAAACCATGGTGGTCCTCCCACCTAACATTTTTGAAGGTGATGCATCCAATGTAGTGTCCATCAAGCTCAAAGCATCCACTATCAAGGCACCGAAGCCCTCACGTCAATTGAGAGCCCACACCTATATCAAATACAATAGGGGTGAATTTTGATACCCATACCTTTTTGGGTCCATGGAGGTTAGCACCTTCCTAACCCAAACAAACTTATTTACAAAATTTGAATTATGTATTCTATCATAACAAAATTTTGTAAGGTGCCCCTTACTTCCACAATGTGTACAAGTGTACACACTAGCATACAAGGTGTCCTGTGTGTGAACGTGAGAAGCATGTGTATGCCGTAATTGGTGTGCATGAATATGTGAAACTTGTTTATTTTGAAACATAGATTTTAATTTCTTGTGATCCATAGCACATTGGCTCAAAGTGGAGCCCAAACAATCTACACTATTCTTCAACATGCAAATATCATTTTCAATTATTGAATAAGAAGTGGAGCATGCATTCTTATCAATAGAGGGTATAACAATAGAATCATAATAAGAATGAGAAGCCAAATTATTTTTCAAAGAAATATTTTCATTTGAAAGAAATTTCAATTCTTTTGAAATCAAAGCAATTTTATTTTTCAAAAAATTATTCTCCTTTAAAATAAAATCGAGTTTTGAAGACAAAACCTCATTATTCTTCAAAACATCATCACAATCATTTTTATTCTTTAAAATTTCATTCTTTTTTAAAACAAGGTCAAGTTGAGTTTTCAAGGAGTCTCTTTCACTTGAAATCTCAACCCTCTCTTGCAAAACATGTTTAGCTTTGAAAATAAATTTTCATTTTCTTCTTTTAATTTAAAACTTTTGCTTTTCAAAGGTTTATACTTTGAAAGTAAGTTTTCACAAAATATAAATAGTTCTTCATTTAATGCATGTGCATCCATGTTATCATCACAAGAAAAACTAGCACTATTATCTAGTTGAATTTCAAAATTACCTCAAGGGAGTCATTCCCTTGGACCATGAAGCAAGCTTGGTCGGACTCTTCTCCACTAGATTCTTTCTCCACATTATTTGTCGTTTGTAGCTCGAGAGAGGTTAATGTATTCCACACTGCAAAAGCGGAATCACAATGAGAAATCATAGAAAATTTATCTTTGCTAAGTGTGTGTCCAAGTGCCACTAAGGCTTGCGTGTTGGCCTCTATATGCTTGTTATTACCAAGATAAAATTTCTTGGTAGTGCCAAGGTAAACATGCAATCCTAGGGATTTAAGATTTGTGCTCATCTTGTACTTCCATATATCAATGTTGGGAAGGAAATCCATGAGTGTATAAAAATATGTGTGCAAAAGAAAATTTAGATAGCAATCCAAGATCTTACTCCTAGGTGGTTAAACCGAATATCAGGAGTGTAGGCTCTGATACCAATTGAAATAGACCTTGATGGGGTGAATAGGTGTACTAGCTAATCTAATGCAAATGATGCGAATTAAAAAATCAATTGCAACACACTATGTGTAACCAAAGAGTGTAGCCGAATTTTCCGTGAAGGGCTCTGAACTATCTCATCGAGATTCCTCTAAATTAAGAGTTGATGTGCTATATGAATCTCTCTTGGTTCAACACAAGTGTGGTCACACAACTAATACCAAGCATGTATGTGATTTGAATAATATAAAGTAATGCAAGATATAAGAGAGATAGAGTTAAGAGATAGTGGATCAAACGCAAACAACAAGATATATTTCGAGGTTCGAGCCACTACTTTACGTCCTCGCCTTCACACATAAGGATTTCCACTATGTCCACACAAGACCTTCCACAAAAGAATCTCCACTGAGAAATTATAAATCTACATTTTGAGCACACTACTCCTCTCTCAAACACAATTACCTCTACACAAGAGGGATAAGCATAAAGCCAAAACAAAGAAAAGATTATAATCTTGGTGATCCAATGATCACAAATAACACTTGGTGATCATAATAGACCACAAACAATTTTTCTCGCAAAAACAAGATCCTATAGATAGGATTAGAGATGATAGCTCAAGTGTGAGAAAATAAAGTGTTTGAAAAAGAGAATAACAAAAAAAAATACTTGGAAAAAATGCTAAATAGATTTGTAAAGAAAGCTCAAAACCAATTTCCCAAAGACTCTCCATTCTTTGACTTTTCCAACACTTTATAAACAAATACAAGATAAAAACTTTTTGGCTCAAAAACTCCTTTTAAACTTACTGCAAAACACTGAAAAGATTGGAAGAAAAGCTCTCAAAAAATCTTGTGCAAATCAGCTTGAGAGAAGTCCTATTTATAGGCTCTCAGAATTATAGCTGTTGGAGTTCAGAAAAGGTCAGTTTTGACCTTCCAGTCGACCGCCCGGTCAATGATTAGTCTCTAATATTGTATAATTTTTATCACATCTGCATTTATTTTGTATAAAATTCTGCTAATAAAGTTTTGCTTGTTTGATCCTAAGTTCATGGTGTGCAATGAAGAAGAAGACCCTAAATCACCATTTAATGGGTGATTAAAGGCCTACCAAGTAGCCATTGGCCTTAGGAGGAGATTCTGTCAGTCCAGAGAGATCAAATCTAAAATCCAGAAGATTCACCTGACAGGGGACAAAAGCGACGCAGTGCAGCAGGCGGCCTAGCGCGCGCCGCCCTGGTAGGGCCGCGGGCGCGCTCATGCTTTGGGCCTGGGGTTGTCCCCCTGGTCCCCCCTTTTCCTGGTGCCCATAAATACCCCCCTTGGGGGTTTTTCAGGGAGATATCCAGAGTTTGGAGAGTAGTTGTTATCTTATTTTTAGGAGTTGTAGTTGTTTGTTTCTTTCTTCTTCTAGTTTTAGTTTAGCCATTAGAGTGAAAGAGAGAGTGTGTAAAAGTTGTATTTGAAGGGTGACAAGCTAATACAAGTAATTACTTCTCTTTCTTCTTTCCATTTACTAGTTGTTTTCATTTGATTCTACCTCCTTGTTTTAGTGTAATACTTTTTCTCTTTACTTCTTCTATCTTGTTGTTTCCTTTACTATCATGTCTAACTAACTTTTCCATTGCATGGCTAACTAACTACTAATCCACTAATCTCTAACAATTTGATTGATAACCCAAATGAGTTAATAGTATCAAACAAGTCTTGTGCAAACGAGAGCTATGACATCTTAAGACGAGGGTTCTAACTCTAACTTACCTACAAGTATTAGCTCTCTTATATTTCATGCTTAACAGGTTTTTGATGATCTATAAATTGTAAATTTTACTTGTCTTTGTAAGTAGAGATATTCCTATTAACTTTGCCGATACCATTAGTGTACTTGTATTTTTTCTTATTCTCGCCTTCAATTAGATCTTGATAAGGGAATGTCCAAGTTTTGCCGAGTAAAGCTAAGTTAAAGGAAGGACTTTCATTCGGTCTCCAACGTGAATAGTTCCTATGCATAAAGGTTATGCTTACCTATGATCCATCATGAGGCTACATCTTCAAGAAGTTAGGGATCAGTGGGAGCACTTAATAGAAAGTTAGCCATGCACTTTTACCATTAAGAAAAATCATTTTTACAAACCACCAAACCATTCTAAATAATTCTTGAAACCAACTTGTTTTCATTTTCAAATTCTTTATTTCAAATAAAGAACTTTCTCTTTTCTTGAACAAAGAAGCCACATCAAGCTTTCAGCGCTCTCCCTCCTTGTGGATACGACCCGTATAGCTACTTTGCTAGTACGAAAGAATCACAAAAGCAGTATCGACCCACATTCCTTTACTTATTTTTGTACTTGCTTTTTGCCGATCAGTCGACCGGCAAACGGTCATATTTCTCACCGTTGAGCCACCAGTCGACCGCCCTTGGCTAACTCGCCTTCCGGTCGACCGCCCGGTCAACCAAGCCAAAAGGCACAGCCTTGTCGGTCAACCGCCTGGTCGACTGGCGCTACCCAAGAGTTGGGTAGTTATAGTCGGTCAATCGCCCAATTGATCGGCCTTATAGGCAGGCCTTGTGCACGTTCTTGTGCACATCAGTCGACCGACCGGTCGACCGAGCTCTGGTTCGGTCGACCAGATGGTCGACCGCCAGCAAGCTCAGGCTAGAGATAATAAGCTATGAAACTTGGTCTTTTTATCACCTATAAAATCCCATAAATTCTCATAAATTTCACAAAAATACATTCTTATAAATATTTGAAGAACAAATATGTGTAACCAAATATCAACACATATTACAAGCTATTTGAAGTATTTTTGTGATATAAAAATTAAGCTTTAAACCAAAAACCGTATTTTCTAAAACTTGAATTTTGAAATGAAAATTCGTTTTCTCCAAAATTTGTATAAATACAAAAACATGATATTGAAAATCTTTTCAAACATAGAGTGTATGGATAGAATCCAATACACATAAAAAGATATATCTTATATTTTTGATATTAAATTCAAAATAAGTTTTGTTAATTCTAAAACTCTAAACACATGAAATAGAACGTCAAAATAAGTTTTTCCAAATATATGAAGTACATATGTATATAGATGAAATCTAATATACATTAAACCACATAAACTTATTTTGATTCATCTGTTCATAAAAACCATGTATATGTGTACTTAAAATCTAAAATCGGCTAAATCGAAAACCACTTGAATTTGTGTGTGTGTGTGTGTGTATGTTAACTTGAGCATATCAACACTAATCTATCTTACACAAGATCTAAGCACAAACTTAAACTAAGCAAACTGAGGTCTTCTTATTGAACTCCTTCTCCAAGTTGACTCGATCCAAAAACGGTCCAAAGAGCTTGACTCCATCCGAGTGCTAGATCCGATCATGACGCACGAGCTCTTAAATCTACATGTGTTAGCTTCAAAATTCTTTGTTGAAGCTAAGCACCTACTAAGAACTTGATAGTAAATCTGAAACTATATAAACACAAGATCATTAGCACTATAACTACATGAGTTAATCATCATCAAAACTAGAGTGATGGGCTTTTAGGCCAACAGAACTATCTTCACTATTAAGGCCCTCATTTATAGGGCAATTTGATTCTCCTTTCCCCTTAAAAACATTTGCTGAATGAGTAGCTATTGAAATAGTCTCCTTCACCTTTTTCTAGCCACTAGCACTATCTGTAGATTTTGGTCTCCATACCTTTTGAGTAAGACATTGAACCTTGTGTCCAAAATTAATACACATCTTACACAACAGTGGTAATCATTCTGAAATACACCTAGAGGGGGTGAATAGGTGTACTTGCTAATCTATGGACACACACTATGTGTAATCAAGAATGAGCTCGAATTCCCCGTGAAGGGCTCTTGAACTACTTCTCAATATTCCTCTAAATTAAGAGTTGAGGTCCTATATGAGACGATCTTAGTTCAACACAAGTGTGGGCACACACAAACTATATTTAGCACATGAATAAGTGTAATATAAAGAAATGCATGATATAAGAGAGATAGAGTTGAGAGATAGTGGATAAAACGCAAACAACAAGATATGTTTTGAGGTTCGAGCCACTGCTCTACGTCCCCGCCTTTACACAGAAGGATTTCTACTATGTCCACACAGGACCTTCCACAAAGGGACCTCCACTGAGGAATTACAACTTTACACTTGGAGTACACTACTCCTCTCTCAAACACAATCACCTCTACACAAGAGAGATAGGCACAAAGCCAAAGTAAAGAAAAGATTACAATCTTAGTGATCCAATGATCACAAACAACACTTGGTGATCACAATAGACCACAAAAAATTTTCCTCACAAAAACATGATCCTATAGATAGGATTAGAGATGATAGCTCAAGTGTGAGAAAACAAAGTATTTGAAAAATAGAATAACAAAGAAAAACACTTAGGAAAAATACTAAATAGATTTGTAAAGAAAGCTCAAAATCAATTTCCTAAAGACTCTCTTTTCTTTGATTTTTCCAACACTTTAAAAACAAATAAAAGATAAAACTTTTTGGCTTAAAAACTCCTTTCAAATTTACTGCAAAACACTGAAAAGATTGTAAGAAAAACTCTTTAAAAATCTTGTGGAAAACAACTTGAGAGAAGTCCTATTTATAGGCTCTCAGAATTATAGCCATTGGGGTCTAGAAAAGGTCAGTTTTGACCTTCTGGTCGACCGCGGTCGACTGGCCAACGGTCATATTTTTGATCGTTGAACCGCCAGGTCGACCGCCCCTGGCTAACTCGCCTTCTGGTAGACCGCCCGGTCGATCGAGCCAAAAGGCACAGCCTTGTCGGTCGACCGCCCGGTCGACCAATGCTACCCGAGAGTTAGGTAGTTACAGTCGGTCAATAGCATGGTTGACTAGACTTATAGGTAAGGCCTTGTGCACGTCCTTGTGCACATCAGTCGATCGAGCTCTGGTTCGGTCGACCGCTAGCAGGCTCAGGCTAGGGTTTATACGGTTTGAAACTTGGTCTTTTTAACACCTATAAAATCCCATAAAATCTCATAAATTTCACAAAAATAAATTCTTATATATATTTGAAGAACAAATATGTGTGACAAAAAATCAACACATATTACAAACTATTTGAACTATTTTTGTGATATAGAATTAAACTTTAACACAAATCGATATTTTCTAAAAATCAAACTTTGAAATGGAAAATTGATTTCTCTCAACCTTGTATAAATACAAAAATAAGATATTTAGACTTTTTTGAAGCATAGAGTATATGGATAGAATCTAATACACATATAAAAGATATATCTATATTTTTGACATTAAATCCAAATTAAGTTTTGTTAATTACAAAACTCTAAACACATGAAATAGAATCATCAAAATAAGTTTTTCTAAATATATGAAGCATAGATCTATATAGATGAAATCCAATATATATTAAACCATATAAACTTGTTTTGATTCTATCTATTCATGAAAATCATATATATATGTGTACTTGAAATTCAAAACTGGTTAAACTGAAAACCAAACGTATTGAACTTGTGTGTGTGAACTTGTGCATATCAACACTAGTCTATCTTACACTAGATCTAAACACAAACTAAAACTAAACAAACCAAAGTCTTCTTGTAAAACTCCTTCTCTAAGCACGATCCAAAGAGCTTGACTCCATCCGAGTGCTAGATGCGATCTTGACGCCCAAGCTCTTGAATCTACATGTGTTAGCTTCAAAAATTCTTTGTTGAAGCTAAGCACCTAAGATCTTGATAGAAATATGAAACTATATAAATACAATATCATTAGTACTATAACTATATGAGTTAATCATCATCAAACCTAGAGTGATGGGCCTTTGGGCTAACAATCTCCCTCTTTTTGATGATGACAAAACTCAACGAGTTATATATGCATGTATTATAGATAAGCTTCTTAGAAGCTCCCACTTAACTTATGCATAGTAATAAATAAATAGATATTCAATGAAATGCATAAAGTAAACACAAACATATATGCATAAACAAAGATATAAATATGCATATATAAACTCTCTAAATTCTTCTCCCTTTTTTGTCAATTCATCAATAAAGGGGTGAAGACAACCAAACAATAAAGATTGTATATGCGATATACATTCATGAAGAGGAGAGACGTTAAGTTAGCCCCCTGCATATATGCATTACATGTAGAAGGGATGACCAGACCCTAACCCACATAAAGCATAATATACAATATATAAAAAGAGATTTTAAGCTCCCCCTATACATGTGTACTACGTAACGAAGAGAGGTCAAGCTCTTCATTATAGAAAGTACACTCAACATGAATTTATATAAAAAGAAGATGTTAAGCTCCCCTTAAATATAAGCAATACATATCAATAAATTTTGAAACCACTTTTAAAACAAATTTTTTAAATTTCTTAAAGTCAACAAAATGAATTATGATACCAATGAAATCAAATATCAGTTGATAAAAATAAATGTTGAAACCACTTGTAGAGAAAAAATTTAAGATACCAATAGTAAATTTGATACCAATTGAAGGTGAAACATGAAGTACATTCTGATACCAATAAATACCAATTGAAATCAATGCATAAGCTTGTAAAAATATCGATTAATATTTAGAATAAAATCAAGGTTAACATAAACATAATTTGTGCTTTAAAAATATAAAGACATTGTAAAATAAGCATAATCAAATCATATATATGTATGTATGAAAATGAAAATACCAATTGAAATTTGAAGCATACATATATAAGAAAACAAATATTAGTATACAAAAATAAAATAACATGACGATTATGTGTATAACTCATACCTACCACCCTATTCATGCGCAAGTTTAAAAGATATTCAATAAGGGTATACAAGATATGGTCGCCCATTCAACCGCCCTTCAAAAGTGGGGGGTTTTAAACATTATGATTTGAAAATGTTTTAACATATTTGAAAACTCTACCAATTGAAGAATAAAGACTAGTTTTAAATTAATATTTAAAAAATTAGTTAAAGATCCTTCAAGACATGAAACCAAATCATATATCCCATGAAGCATTACTAAGTATACAAAAATTGTCACTCAAGATCTAAAAAACTCAAAAATGTGCTCATAAAACAGTATATGAGTAAACAAATGAAATGTGAGTGCACAAGAATTATGTGAATATTATATTCATGAAAATAATCAATAAGGTTCAAAACAAACATGAAGTTCTTTTATTAAATACATGAAAATCATCAAAACTAAAATTTTCATCAAAACTAAACAAACATCAAGGTATATGTATGTTTTGTTGAAATTAAAGGTACTAGTCCACAAAAGTATATTGCAGAAGGCATGTGGCTCTAAGATATACATATATATCTATTAGTTTTGACAAAAATAACATATACATGAAGATAAACATGTACAAAATAGGAAAACAAGTATAAATGAAAGAATTATCAAAACTAGATTATACATGTACATGTAATGAGTACAAATGAGTTATGAAGCACAAACATATAATAATCAAGTGTACCTCTCTACTTGTACAAGTATAAACACAGGTTTTAACGAAAACTACATTTAAACAAGTAATCAACACATGAAGTACAAAACAAACATGATCATTAGGCCAAATGCATGTGTTTTAGAACAAGTATGTTCATAGCAGTTAAACAATAGTGAGAACACAAAATATGAATCCATATGAATATGGGTATATCTAAAAGCTATCTACATATATCACATGTCTAATAACATTGCATTTAATATAATGAACATCAAAGCCAAGACATGCTAAAAATATTTATATGAAAGTAAGTAAATAAAAATGAGAGTTAGAGATAGTTACCAAAATCAATGAATCAATCTTTAGGTCTCCAAACTATGGTGGACCTTATACCAAACATCCCTTAAAAGTGATGCATCCAAAAAATATGATCTTTAAGCTCGGATCGCATCCACCATCAAAGCACCAGCACCCTTACGTCAAGTCAGAGCCCACATCTACATCAAATACAATAGGGTGAATTTTGGTACCCACACTTTCTTGGGTGCATGAGGGTTAGCACCTTTCCTAACCTAAACAGATTTATATGCAAAGTTTGAAACATTTATTCTATCATAACAAAACTTTGCAAAGTGGCCCGTACGTCCATAATGAGTACAAGTGTACACATTAGCTTACAAATCATGTGTGTGAGCATGATGAACATGTGTATGCCGTATTTTGTGTGCATGAACATGTGAAGTAAGTTTCTTTAGAGACATAAATTCCAATCGTGTGTGGTTCATGACACATTGGCTTAAAGTGGAGCCCAAACAATCTACACTCTTCTTCAAATTGCAAATATCATTTTTAATGATTGAAGAAGAAGTGGAGCATGCAACATGTTTATCAATAAAAGATGAATCTATAGTAGCATGACAAACACGGGAATCAAAATTATTTTTCAAAGAAATATTTTCCTTTGAAACTAAATCTAGTTCTTTTGAAATTAAATCAATTTTATTTTCCAAAGAGTTATTTTCTTTTAAACCAAAATCAAGTTTTAAAGACAAAACCTCATTTTTCTTTAAAATATGATCACAATCATTTTTATTCTTTAAAATTTTATTTTCTTTTAAAGTAAGGTCAAGTTGAGTTTTCAAGGAGTCTCTTTTACTTGAAATCTCAACCCTCTCTTGAAAATTATGTTTAGTTTTGAAAATAAGTTTTCATTTTCTTCTTTTAATTTAAAACCCTTATTTTTCAAAATTTTGTACTTTGAAAGCAAGTTTCACAAAACATAGATAGTTCTTTATTTAATGCATCTGCATCCATGTGATCATCACAAGAAGAAATAGCATTATCATCTAGTTGAGTGCCCGAAATTACCTCATGGGAGGGAGTCATTCTTTTGGACCATGAAGTAAGATTGGTAGGACTCTTCTCCACTAGATTTTTTTTCTCTACATTATTTGTCGTTTGTACCTCAGGAGAGGTCAATGTATTCTACACTGCAAAAGCAGAATCACAATGAGAAATCATAGAAAATTGATCTTTACTAAGTGTGTGCCTAGCTGCCACTAAGGCTTATGCATTAGCCTCTATATGCCTCTCATTACCAAGATAAGATTTCTTAATAGTGGTAAGGTAAACATGCAATCCTAAGGATTTAAGGTATGCACTTATCTTAAACTTCCATATATCGATGTTGGTAACATCATACATGGGAGGGCAAGAAAATTCATGAGTGTATAAACAATATGTGTGCAAATACAAATCTAGATTAGCTATCCAAGATCTAACTCCTAGGTGGTCAAACCGAATATCAGGAGCGTAGGCTCTGATACCAATTGAAATACACCTAGAGGGGGGTGAATAGGTGCACTAGCTAATCTAATAAAAAATAATGCGGAATTTAAAACTCAATTCAACACACTATGTATAATCAAGAGTGAGCCCGAATACCCCGTGAAAGGCTCTGATACTACTTCTCGAGATTCCTCTAAATTAAGAGTTGAGGTGCTATATGAAGCTCTCTTGGTTCAACACAAGTGTGGGCACACACAAACTATATCTAACATATGAATATGTGTAAAATAAAACAATGCAAGATATAAAAGAGATAGAGTTGAGAGATAGTGGATCAAATGCAAACAATAAGATATGTTTCGAGGTTTAAGCCACCGCTCACGTCCCCCGCCTTCAAACAGAAGATCTCGACTATGTCCACACAGGACCTTCCACGAAAGGACCTCCACTGAGGAATTACAACTCTACACTTAGAGTACACTACCCCTCTCTCAAACATAATCACCTCTACACAAGAGGGATAGGCACAAAGCCAAAGTAAAGAAAAGATTATAATTTTGTTGATCCAATGATCACAAACAATGCTTGGTGATCAAAATAGACCACAAATAATTTTTCTCACAAAAATAAGATCCTATAGATAGGATTAGAGATGATAGCTCAAGTGTGAGAAAACAAAGTATTTGGAGAAGGGAATAACAAAGAAAAATACTTGGAAAAATACTAAATAGATTTGTAAAGAAAGATCAAAACAAATTTCCCAAAGACTCTCTTTTCTTTGATTTTTTCAACTCTTTCAAACAAATAAGAGATAAAGATTTTAGGCTCAAAAACTTCTTTTAAACTTGCTGCAAAATACTTGAAAAGATGGGAAGAAAAGCTCTCTAAAATCTTAATGAAAACAGCTTGAGAGAACCCCTATTTATAGGCTCTCAAGAATATAACCGTTGGGGTCAAGAAAAGGTCAGTTTTGACCTGTCGATCGACCGTCCAGTCGACCGTCCAACGGTCATATTTCTGACCGTTGAGCCACCGGTTGACCACCTCCGGCAAACTCGTCTACTGGTCGACCGCCCGGTCGATCGAGCCTAAAGGCACTTAGCTTTGTCAGTCGACCGTCCGGCGGCGTTACCCGAGAGTTGGGTAGTTATAGTTGGTCGACCGCCTGGTCGACCAGCCTTATAGGCAAGGCCTTGTGCACGTCCTTGTGTACATCGGTCGGCCAACCGATCGACCGCCAGCAGGCTCAGGCTAGGGTTTATAGGGTTTGAAACTTGATCTTTTTAACACCTATAAAATCCCATAAATTCTCATAAATTTCACAAAAATAAGTTCTTATAAATATTTAAAGAACAAATATGTATAACAAAAAATTAATACATATTACAAACTACTATTTTGTGATATAAAAATTATGCTTTAAAACAAAATCGCTATTTTCCAAAAGCCAAAATTTGAAATGGAAAATTGATTTCTCTCAACCTTGTATAAATACAAAAATAAGATATTCAGACTTTTTCGAAGCATAGAGTGTATGGATAGAATCCAATACACATATAAAAAATATATCTATATTTTTGACATTAAATTCAAAATAAGTTGTTAATTACAAAACTCTAAACACATGAAGTAGAATCATCAAAATAAGTTTTTCTAAATATATGAAGTATAAATGTATATAGATGAAATCCAATATACATTAAATTATGTAAATTTGTTTTGATTCTATCTATTTATGAAAATCATATATATGTTTACTTGAAATCCAAAGCTGGTTAAACCGAAAACCAAACATATTGAACTTGTGTGTGTGTGTGAACTTAAGCATATCAACACTAGTCTATTGAAGGACTCGGGGTACCATCCCAAAAGACTAGCCTTTTAGGTGGAGTTGCCCAAATCCTTATAAACCCAAGACCATCCTCACGTCTAGCCGATGTGGGACTATCTGTTCGACCTAAATCCCAACAATCCCCCCTCGAACAAAGAGTCTCCCTGCAAGCTCAACTATCTTCACATCGGAGATGGTGTGAAGATCAAATGCTCCATCGAGATCCAACTCTTCACTGCGTGGGACAGACAGGGGCATGCCTTATGTGAAGTACCAACTACAGTCGGTCACTCCTCTACGAGGACCACTGCCAAATTTCTCGAGAGCCAAACATTAGCTTCAGGGGCCTATTGCGCCTTTTTGCGCCAGTGGGGTGGGCAGGGCCATTGCGCCATTGGGGGATCTATACATCGTCGAACATCACCCACACACACGACTAAGTTCGGGGCATGGCTTTGATACCACTTGAAGGACTTGGGGCACCATCCCAAAAGACTAGCCTTTTAGGTGGAGTTTGCCAAATCCTTATAAACCCAAGACCATCCCCACGTCTAGCCGATGTGGGACTATTTGTTCGACCTAAATCCCAACATCTATCTTATACAAGATCTAAACACAAACTAAAATTAAACCAACCGATTTCTTCTTGTAGAACTCCTTCTCCAAGCCAACTCGATTCAAACACGATCTAAAGAATTTGACTCCATCCGAGTGCTAGATGCGATCTTGACGCGCGAGCTCTTGAATCTATATGTGTTAGCTCCAAAACTCTTTTGTTGAAGCTAAGCACGTACTAAGATCTTGATAGAAAATCTGAAACTATATAAATATAAGATCATTAGTATTATAACTACATGAGTTAATCATCATCAAAACTAGAGCGATGGGCCTTTGGGCTAACACATTCATACTCCACCGACAATTCAATTTTATCCCCCTTCTAATTCTAAACAGACCATTTGAGGTAACTTGCTAGTTGCAGAATCTCTATAAAGCAATGTGCAAACACAAATTTTCCCCTTGTTACAGTTGCATTGTCCATACACAGGGGCTTCCCAATAATACTTGTTGCCTTGCTCAAGATTTTTTGAGACCAGAACTTCAAGTGGAGAGATGGAAATCTCACCCACACAGGAATAGAGGACAATAGGTCTGTCTCCAATTCTAAACTCTCCCATCTCTTCAATATAATAAGCCTTTCATCAAATAACCATGGCCCTTCATGCAATACTCTCTCACATACATCCTTATTGCCATATTTAAAAAAGTAAAATCCATCCATTCTCTCTGGAATAGATCCCTAACGAGCTGTTTGGTCTCCAAACCTTGCTGACACAAGCCTTTAGATGTATGTAAAAGGGTTTGTTTCCCATAACATAACCCATCAATGTATTAGACTAATTCTTGACAGACTCATCTATCTCAAATCTTAAAATAGATGCATAAAAATTACCATCTATTCTTTTACAAGGTGCAATAAACTCTAATTCACAAATATTCTTGATTTTCCTTCCCTGTGCACAAATATGTTTCCAAGAAGTACCAGCAGAACTAGAAACAAATTTTAAAGGTAGTCTAGGAATCTTACCATCATTAATAGGATTGCCAGAACCCTTATTAAGAGGTCCTGATTGAAATTTTGCGCCTTGGTTTAATCCTGCACTCCCATGCTCTCTGCACTATGGTTGTTGTCTCCCTATACATATAGGTTGAGATCCCTTGTGCATTGGTTTGAAATCATTACCGTAAGGCAGAAGTTCGTGTACACGCACGAACCATCCTCCATCTTCAGCCATTGCAGACTTGGTTCTATCTCGATCATTATCTTCTTCTTCTTGGATTTCCCCCAAAATGGGGAAAAGCCTAGGAGCAGTCGTCGCCATTTTTTTATATCATATATATATATATATATATATATATATATATATATATATATATATATATATATATATATATATATATATATAGTAGCGATCTGGTGAGAAAGCTAGCTTATGCGAGAAGATGAGAAGGGAGCACAGAAGCAGTTGGATTATCTTTTGAGTAGTTAAAATCATGTAAGCTAGCTTTCTCACTAGATCACTACTATATGTCTGTGTGTAGGGTGAAGTGCTCCTAGTAGGTCTCCTTAGATTACAATCTAAGGAGACGGCTTAAAACTCTAACATCCCGATTTTTTTTTTCACGATCGGACCGCACATTATCATATTCATGTTATAAGATGCACGCATATAAAAAATCACGTGATTTGAAATTCATTTACTCATTGATCTAATCGTTCCATTTTGTTCTACTGTTTAAAAATCGTTAATGTTTGAGCCCAAAGAAAATAGAGTAAACAAACTTCAAAACACGTGATTTTTTACATGCATATATCTTATAATATTAATATTATAATGTGCGGTCGGATCGTGAAAAAAATCGGGATGTTGGAGTTTTAAGCCGTCTCTTTATATTACAATCTAAGGAGACCTATTAGGAACACTTTTCCCATATGTGTGTGTGTGTGTGTGTTGTGGTGGGACATGAAAAAAATAGTAAGAATCTTGGACGAGCATTGAGTTCGTCGAGATTTGGAATTGTCGTGTGGACTCAAGAAAGATTTTAAAACTCTTTTCTGAAGAAGATTTTTCTTCTATAGGTTGAACTTGATATTGAGTATACGAAGCTGAATGTTGGTCAGGTAGTTGATAGTATGACTGGAGGAGTTGTATCCCTACTGATTCGGTGAAGAGTGGTGATGATCATCCAATCTTATTCATAATATTGGGGTTGGGGCATATACTGATTCGGATAAGACCAATCCGACATACTTGGTTAGTTAAAGTTATAAAATGCAGGGTTGGTAATCTCTGAATCAAAAGAGATCGGTGTGAAGTAAAGTTCACTATATACATTAGAATAATTGTCATTGTAAGCCATATCACAAAAATGTTAAAAAAAACAAGAAATAAACAAATAATTAAAGAAAAAATCTAGCCTAAGTTAGGGTAGACCTTAGACCTAAATGACTCCTAACTGGTTAGACTGTCCATGGGGTGTATACTGCAGAATCTGACCACAAGTTAATCAATCAGATATGGGCAAGATCAGTGAAAGGTATTCGTGCCTAAGCAATGGGCCTAATTATGCCAAACCATTATTCTTCGAGATTTCGCCTCTCAATTCCCAACCTTTGACACTAATTTGGTAAGAGTTAAATTCTAATCAACTTCCCTCTTAGATCTGTCTCCTATTGAGTCCGAGATATCTCTAGGGCCAACAGTTACTAAACTTTTAAGTTAGACTTGTTTAGTGAGTGAGGAGATGATTTTTGGGTTAAGAAAGAGTAAAAACTAGCCCCACTTTATCTTGTTTATAGGACAAACCCTTAAATCATTTTAGTGCACATGTACAAGTATATAGCAAAAATAACACCCAAGCAATAACATACAAGTGTGTTCTTAAGCCATATGCAATGCAGACTTATCTTGGCTCCAGCATTCTTCAACAGTAATTTAAAAATAATGAATTAAACAAATGCCTAGAATGCAATATCTAAACATTTTTTTAGCATTAACAAATAACAATATTACTATTGAGGTTAGAACAGTGTGCAGAATGTTAAACAGGAAAATTATTAACTGAAGTAGCTAAATTCTTAAATTTCAAGTAATCTGCAAGAAACTATAGTTAGTAGTTCACCACAGTTGTGGGATCTGATACTCTGTCTTCTTGGACAGAGGTACAGAGTAGCAATATGTCCACTGCAACTCTAGTTTTCAAGTATTAGCCCATGCACATAAAAATAAATAAAGAAAAAAATTAAACCGTTTAAAGTAAATCAAAAGAAGAAAAACTTATCGTCCCTTCCGAGCAACTGCGCCAAAATTATGATCGAGCCAAACCTACACAGAAAAATATAAAAGTTTAGAAACAGTGCTAGATCCTCAATGCTACCGTGTAGCCTATGGCTAATGAGACATGATCCACAGGGAGGGACAGCGATGGAAGCATTGGATAAGTTTTCTTCCTAAATTACTACACTGGTTAAAGATTTTCTTTGTTTTAAAAGAAAAGAAAAAAAATTAAGCTAATTAGAAGGAAAGTGGAAGGTAGAGAAGAAGATGGTATTGGTGTTTTGATTACTAAGTTAAAAAAAAAAGAAAATAAACAAGAAAAGAAAGAACATACCTTGAAATAATTAAAGGAAAGTAACCGATCAATTAAGTTGAGAAACGATGAAGAGAAGTGAGATATTTTCACTAGCAGTCACTCTCAATATAACTATTTTTAAGGAAGATTATATTTAGTGTCATTCTAAAGATAATTCTTTCTCTCTTTTCTATCATGAACCTCTCCCTAATTCAAGCTAATAAGAAGGCATGATTTAAAAAAGGCTAAAAAAATAAATATAAATAAATAGAGCAATTGAAGTAAGTAAAAAAAAGAGATAAATTGAAAAGAACAGAAGAACCTTTATTGAGCTGTCACCATCAATTACAAGCACTCCGTCTTCTCTTTGCAATTCTTTCTCTCACATTACAATGAAACTTTGGAAAAGAAAAATTCTAACCTTAAAACTCTGTCTGGAGTTCTTCTGTGGAGTCCTCCCCTCTGTAATTATGCATTCTCTGCCTTTGAGGTATGCAAGAATTTATAGGACAAAAACAGAAGGATAGGAAACGAACGAATATAAGGGGACGCCAGCTCCCCCCAAATTTGAAAGCCAGGCCGCAAAAACATGGCTTTTCTGTGGTAAGAGCCTGGCAGTATGGCCACGGTCAGGGAGTGTTTTTCCTCCATTCTTCCTCTATCTTTTTATCTTTTTAGATTTTGAATATCTACTTTAATTTTGACGATCTATCTCTTTATCCTCAGCGAAATTGATAGGGTCTTCAAATAATCCGTTTTTCTCTTGAAATTAGATAATATTATCTTATCTGATATATCCAGTTTTCAAATAAGATAGCTTTTAGAAACTTTGAATTTGAATCGATCCCTTTTCTTTTAATTTTTGGATTTAATTAGATAAATCTGTTAATCTCTCTTTTTTCTTCCTTAATTACCATACACGCCACTAGACATGAAAATACCTCAAATAGCAAAGTTTTATTATAAAATAAATGCACAAATGTGACACACGTGATATTAAATATGCAATGTACGTGCATGATCAGTAGAAACCTCCCTTTACACTATCCAATACAAAAAAAAAAAAAGAAATACCACGTACTATTATAATATTGTGTAATTTCTATCAAATTTAAGATAATGGACATGAATTTCTTTACCATATCTTAACTAACACATGTGTATTCTTTGCTAAATTCAATTGACAAGAATTTGATGTCAAATCTTTCAGTACTATAGATTATTTCTACTGATTTTGATTATATAGTGGTGTTTTCTACTCATTTGAGAAACACATGAGAGTTTTCTACAAACAAATAATTGTATAGTGATTGCTTTTTGCAATTTACTCTATACAATGCAACGACCTGTGTTCATAAAATAGAAAAGGAGAAACAAAAAAGAAAGAAAAAAGGACAAAGGGTTTGTGTGAAGTCTTTAGTTATGTAACTAAAAGACAATAAAAAAAGGTAGAAGTATAAAGTTTATTATTGCTACAATCCATACTCGATTAGGTCTATACTTGTAACTTTATTTGCTTTTCACCTCTAATTTTAAGATCTTTCCAAGAGGATTGATCCCACCGATCTCCATCATACATATTAGAAAGTTAAATGTTAAAAACAAGCTTAAATTTTAACAAGCTAGTTATCTGGTTTCTAGAATGTAAAAGAGAGAACAATTCTTGGAGTATAAAATCACACCAGATGGAGCATAAAATGAATTATCCTCAAAAGTGAATTTGAAAAGAAAGATACTTCGCGGCGTCATAAAGTCATTGAGACGTGGCTTTATTTTTTCAACAATCATCAATACTATCAAGTGTCAATCTAATAACTGTCAACTTCAATCGATTTGTAAAGTACAATAAGACTAATGAACACATCACATAATTCCAATCATTGATAACCCAAAATAGAAGGAAACAAGTGGGGGCATGCCACTGATTCTTGGAAGGGAGAGGAAAAGTACTTCCATCTTGTTTCACTAATGAGATAATAACTACAAGTAAACAACAAGCAAAACAGTGATGGTGACAACATAAAGTGCAAAGCCGTTCGTCAAAGACTGTTCATTATGCTCCATTTTTATCCCTTCATCAGTGGGACAAAAAGAAAAGAGGTTGGAAACGAATGTTCGATCAATAATGCTTGTTCTCTATGTGCTTAGCCCGAACGATTGGATGTCACGTTGGTCACTATTTTCTTCTTTTTGACTGCATTATTGGCTTGTGATGCCCAAAGGATTTAGGTCGCGCAAAAAATTGATCGAGGTACGTAAATTAATGTATAGAAATCAAAGCCACTCTCGCTTGTCCCCATCATCTTATTTTTCTTCTAATCTTCTTCTTTTCTATGTTCTTTCTTATCTAACAATTTTGTCCAGCTGGGACAGAAATTGTCAATGATTCCGAAACACTATCAAAGAATCCCTTTTTGATTTAAGAGAAATAATGAAGTTATGGATTCGTTAATATAACCGAGGAGACGAGCACTGAGGGTGGTGAATGGAAGTGAAGGACTTATCTAACCCAACCTAAAAGTTTCTTTTTTTTTATATATATTCTGATTTATGGTAAACCCAAATATACAAAGAGGCTACTCATGTATACTGAGTCTGCCCAATCAATGACTAACAACTAACTGATCATGACAAACTTGAAACTGATTTGTGGGGAATGTTTGCTGGAGGTGTTGGAAGATCAGTATCGAAGCTCTAGTCCACAGAAACGCTGCAGTGATCGGTTCCCGAGAGAAAAATATGCTTTATTCTGTCAATGTCAAATCCACCATAAGACGTGTTGGAATTGAAGAATATAAAGCTGAATCTTCGAGATGAATTATGGCGAGATCCGTTGATCAAATCAACCGGATGATGGTTGGAGTGTGTTCTCCTTCCATTTGTGATGAACGTGGTATATTTACATGTTCAATTCCGACTTCGAATGAATGAGATATTCAAGTCCAAAGATAGCCTAATTCAAAGTCAAAAGGGACTAAATTTAGCTACAAGCATTTAGTCCCACATTGGTCATGTGTTGGAAGCTCATGGGGTATAAATAGAGAAAAATGAGAACAAAGGGCGTGCCCTTTGGGTACTTGGAGTTTTTCGCGCGCGAAAAGGAGGGAACTATGCACGTACTTACGTACGCGCGCGCCGCCGCTGGCGGCGGCGGCGGCCGGCGCCGGTGCCGGGCCCGTGGCCCGTGGCCTGGGTTTGCGACGGTTCTGTCCGAACCGTCGCAACTGCTGGAATTTGGCGGACGAGAATACCCCTCCAGAGCGCTATAAAAAGCGCTCCAGGGGTCCATTCTCAGACACACCAAAATTCGAGATCACTTTCTCTCTTTCTGAAGGATCTCTCTCTCTCTCAATAAAGTTCTGACTCCGTTCTGAACTGGGCTCCAGCGAAGTGGGACTTCCAGGGCGACTTCCAACAGCGAAGTGGGAATCTACTACTTCCAGAAGTGACTTCCAACGAAGTGGGAATCCGCGACTTCCAAGTGAAGTGGGAATCCGAAGCTACTTCCTAAAGGAGATTTGCCAAAATTCTTCAACCTTCCTACGTTCTCAACAGTGGGTGTTCCTCCAAAAGAGTAAGACAAATAAATATTCATTTGAAATTTGTCATTATACCGCTGTTTTGCTAATCCTGTGTAGGTACTGGTTGACTACGGTTCGACCGTACGGTATTTGGTAGTGCTGTCCAAATACCGTGAAGAAGTGTTGTATCTTGGGAGACCAGCGTCCATTATCCCGTAAGCACCGGTGCGGGGGACGTAATTGTCTTAAGGAGATTCGCTGTAAGCGTACCTCACTTCAATTACTGTATAAGTGGACTAAGTCCTTTATACAGGGGATATACTTTATAGTATATCGAGATTGACTTAAATTCAGTCTAAGTGAAACTGTATAAGTGGATTAAATCCTTTATACAGGGGATATACTTTACAGTATATTGTGACTGACTTGGATTCAGTCTAATTGGTGCTTAAACCAAGGAAGGAAATTGAAAGGTGGTTCTTGAATTAAGGAACGTTCTTTGAACGGAAAACCTCCCACCTGATATTTGTCGACCTGGCCAATTAGATTGTTGATATCTCAGTGATCTTGATAAGTTGTCAGATTGATTCTTGTTAAGCAGAATACCCAACAATCTTAAGACAATTATTGTTTCTCACTTCTGTTCTGCTTGAACTTGCAGAAAAAATGTCTGAGACAAATCAAGATACCTCCAGCAAGGCAACAAACATACCGCTCCAAGGTTTGATGCCAACTCCACTTCCTAACCCGAAGCCGGAGAAGCCAGGAAAGTTTGATGGCACAGAGTTCAAGAGGTGGCAACAGAAGATGCTCTTCTACTTGACCACTCTACATCTGGCCAAATTCCTGCAGGAGGATCCACCAGAACCCGGAACTGATCGGGATTCAGTCCTTGCATTCGATGCTTGGACACAAGGTGACTTCCTTTGCCGAAATTATGTTCTTAATGGGCTGGATGACTCTCTTTACAATGTCTACAGTCCGATTACTACGGCAAAGAAGTTATGGGCCAGTCTTGACAAGAAATACAAGACTGAAGATGCTGGTACCAAGAAGTTCGTCGTTGGACGATTTCTGGAGTACAAAATGGTGGATAGCAAGACTGTCATCAGTCAAGTGCAAGAATTCCAACTTATCTTGCACGAGATAGAGGCCGAAGGTATGATTCTTCCTGAAACTTTTCAGGTTGCAACAATCGTGGAGAAGCTCCCCCCTGCGTGGAGAGACTTCAAGAACTACCTGAAGCACAAGAGAAAGGAGCTAAAGTTGGAGGATCTCATTGTGAGGCTTCGTATAGAGGAGGACAACCGCAAGTCCGAGAAAAGGAGCAGCAAGAACTCCTACGAAGCAAAAGCAAATGTGATCGAGGACTCAAAGGGGAAAGCATCTACTTCCAAAAGCTTGAAGAGGAAGAAGCCTTCCCAGGGGTACAAAGGCAAGGCTCAAGACGGCAGAACCATGCGCTTCAAAGGGACCTGTTACATCTGCAACAAAGAAGGTCACAAAGCAAATGAATGCCGCAGCCGTCAAAAGAAGAACAAGAAAAGCCACCCACAGGCCAACATGACCAACCATGAATCACCAAGTCTTTCTGCTGTGGTGTCAGAAGTAAATCTGACAACCAATAATAAAGACTGGTGGGTAGACACGGGAGCTACCAGGCACATCTGCTCGGAGAAATTGTTATTCTCAGAATATCAAAGGCTAGAGCAAGATGAGCAATTATTCATGGGTAATTCAGCTTCCTCAAAGGTTGAAGGAAAGGGCAAGGTCATCCTGAAGTGGACATCGGGCAAAGAGCTTACTCTTAACGATGTCCTTCATGTTCCAGACATCCGAAAGAATCTGATTTCCGGATCTATACTTAGTAAGAAAGGATTTAGAATTGTATTTGAATCCGACAAATTTGTACTTACTAAGGGAGGGATGTATGTGGGAAAGGGTTATCTTGTAGATGGACTTTTCAAAGCCAATGTTGCAGTGGTTGATAAAAAGTCCGTGTATTTGTACCCAAAGCTAATAAAAGGAAAATCTTCTGTTTATTTGCTTGAGTCTCCTATTCTGTGGCATGCTAGATTAGGGCATGTAAATTACAAGTCTTTGAAAAACTTGTCTAATCTGGGATATATTCCTAAACTCAACTTGGAAGAAATTCGCAAGTGTGAGGTTTGTGTTGAGGCCAAGTTGGCTAAAAATTCATTTCACTCAATAGATCGAAATACAGAACCTTTAGGGTTAATTCATAGCGATCTATGTGACTTGAAGTTTATGCCAACTAGAGGCGGTAAAAAGTTTTCATTACTTTTATCGATGACTGTACAAGATACTGTTATGTGTATCTTTTGAACAGTAAGGATGAGGCAATAAATATGTTTACAACATATAAAGCCGAAGTTGAGAATCAACTCAACAAGAAAATCAAGATTCTAAAATCCGATAGAGGCGGAGAATATGAATCAAATAATTTTAGTGAGTTATGTGCTAGTTTTGGTATAATACATCAAACTACAGCACCATACACTCCTCAGCAGAATGGAATTGCTGAACGGAAGAACAGAACTTTGAAGGAGATGATTAACTCCATGCTCGTAAGTTCTGGAGCTCCGCAGAACTTGTGGGGGGAAGCTCTATTAACTGCAAATCATATTCTAAATAGAGTACCCCACAAGAAACTTGGTCTTATACCATTCGAGTTATGGCATGGAAGGACACCTTCCTACCATTACCTCAAAATGTGGGGGTGCCTTGCAAAGGTACTGGCACCATTACCCAAAAAGACTAAGTTGGGAGCAAAAACTATAGACTGCATATTCATAGGCTATGCCTTGAATAGTAGTGCCTATAGGTTTCTGGTTCATAAATCAGAAATACCAGATATTCATGTAAACATGATTATCGAATCTCGAGATGCTGTGTTCTTTGAAGACATCTTTCCGTACAAACGGGAAGCAGATAAGACTTCTGGGAAAAGAACACACGAGATGGCGTTCAGGGACGAAAGCCCCGAGGAACCGAATGTTAATGCGGAAATTGAACCAAGAAGAAGTCAGAGATCTAGAATCTCAAAATCTTTTGGTCCAGATTTCATAGCATACGCTATTGAGAGCGAGCCTCAAACATTTAAAGAGGCTATGTCAAACCCAGAAGCACAAATGTGGAAAGAAGCTATAAATAGCGAAATAGAATCCATACTAAGTAATCATACTTGGGAATTGGTAAACTTGCCTCCTGGAAGTAAACCAATTGGGTGTAAGTGGATTTTCAAACGAAAATTAAAACCCGATGGATCTATCGATAAGTACAAGGCTAGATTAGTAGCCAAGGGTTATCGGCAAAAAGAAGGACTTGACTACTTCGATACATATTCACCAGTAACAAGAATAACGTCCATTCGGATGTTGATTGCGATTGCAGTATTGCACAACTTAGATATCCATCAAATGGATGTCAAGACTGCATTCTTAAATGGTGAATTAAATGAAGAAATTTATATGGAGCAACCAGAAGGATTTATAGTCAAGAACCAAGAACACAAGGTGTGTAAATTGGTAAAATCCTTATACGGTTTAAAGCAGGCTCCAAAACAATGGCATGAGAAATTTGATAGTGTCATGATCAAAGATGGATTCACTATCAATGAATGCGATAAGTGTATTTACACTAAAACAGTTGGAGATGCATGTATCATTGTTTGTCTTTATGTAGACGACATGTTGATACTTGGGACTAATATTGAGATTATTAAGTCCACTAAAAGAATGTTATCCAACTGTTTTGATATGAAGGATCTGGGGGTTGCTGATGTAATTTTAGGAATTAAAATTACTAGAACACCAGATGGAATCAGTCTATCTCAATCTCACTACGTGGATAAGATGATAGAAAGATTCAAGGATCATGGGATAAAAGAGAATACAAATCCTTTTCTCCCACACATCCACCTTCATAAGAATACAGGAACTGGAATACGCCAGTTGGAGTATTCTCAGATTATCGGAAGTCTAATGTATTTAATGAATTGCACTAGACCCGATATTGCTTACGCTGTAAGCAAGTTAAGTAGATATACTAGCAATCCTAGTGATCTACATTGGACCGCTCTACTACGAGTATTGGGTTACGTATCACATACCAAGGAATATGCCTTGAGATATGGAAAGTATCCTCCTGTACTGGAAGGATACAGTGATGCTAATTGGATTGCAGATTCTGAGGAATCAAAATCAACTAGCGGATACGTATTTACTCTAGCAGGAGCAGCGGTATCATGGAAATCTTCTAAGCAAACATGTATTGCCCGTTCCACTATGGAATCGGAATTCATAGCCTTAGATAAGGCTGGAGAAGAAGCTGAATGGCTTCGACAATTCTTAGAAGATATACCGTTATGGCAAAAGCCAGTGCCCGCTATATGTATACACTGCGATAATCAAGCAGCTATATCTAGGGCACAAAATGTTATATACAACGGTAAGTCTAGACATATTCGTCGTAGACATAATACCGTGAAGCAGTTGCTCTCAAATGGAATTATCTCTATTGACTTTGTATCGTCAAAGGATAATTTAGCGGATCCGCTTACTAAAGGTTTAAGTGGAGAGCGTATAAACTGCGCATCGAGGGGAATGGGTCTAAAAGCCTAACCTTACCGAGTCAGCTTAATGGAAACCTCACTTAGCGACTGGAGATCCCACGGACTAAGTTCAAGAGGAAAAACTAGTTATGATTGACTCAGCAAGTAAGCACTTGGGAGCTTGACTCCAATCCATTCCTATGGTGCACATAAGTGCTTTTCTACAAGTGGGTTAAGGATAAGCTTAACGCTTTTAATGATGCCTATATCTTGTTACTAAACAAGTGGAGTAGAGTAGACTACTCTTAATAGGTCCATCACCTATGTGAGTATAGAGTTGGGTCGGCTCTTTGGGAATTTCTATGGAGGCTGTTATTCCCTAAAGATACTCTCTGAAACCAAGAATGTCCAGGGCCAAAACGGACACAACAGAGAACCAAAGTTGATTTGGAAAGTTACTGTGTGAAGCTTGTTGACTTGACTTACA
Source organism: Agave tequilana (assembly GCA_038442645.1). Taxonomy (NCBI): domain Eukaryota; kingdom Viridiplantae; phylum Streptophyta; class Magnoliopsida; order Asparagales; family Asparagaceae; genus Agave; species Agave tequilana. Next base: position 214,357 of record JAVJIF010002710.1, on the reverse strand, counting down.
CTAACGGCTAACAGTTCAAGACCTAGTTCACTGATTAGCCAGTAAGTCCGATAAAGCTTTCACTATGGAAGGTTCAAGACCTAGTTCACCTATCCTTATGCAGTTTCTTTTCTCAAGTACCTTACACAATAGAGTCAGTCTCTTTGTGTGTCATTTCCTTGTATCTCCATTCATTGTGGGGGATTGTTGGAATTGAAGAATATAAAGCTGAATCTTCGAGATGAATTATGGCGAGATCCGTTGATCAAATCAACCGGATGATGGTTGGAGTGTGTTCTCCTTCCATTTGTGATGAACGTGGTATATTTACATGTTCAATTCCGACTTCGAATGAATGAGATATTCAAGTCCAAAGATAGCCTAATTCAAAGCCAAAAGGGACTAAATTTAGCTACAAGCATTTAGTCCCACATTGGTCATGTGTTGGAAGCTCATGGGGTATAAATAGAGAAAAATGAGAACAAAGGGCGTGCCCTTTGGGTACTTGGAGTTTTCGCGCGCGAAAAGGAGGGAACTATGCACGTACTTACGTACGTGCGCGCACGCGCGCCGCCGCTGGTGGCGGCGGCGGCCGGCGCCGGCGCCGGTGCCGGGCTCGGGCCGGGCCGGGTCCGTGGCCCGTGGCCTGGGTTCCCTACCTGGTTCTTTTTGAATCAGGGTCAGTTGGTCCGCGAAAGGATTCGAATCTCCAACGGGTGTCCGTCCGCGCGAACAGATCCGTCCGTTCGCCAACCGCTGTCGGAAAACCGACAGGGCGGTTGATCGGTTGCGACGGTTCTGTCCGAACCGTCGCAACTGCTGGAATTTGGCGGACGAGAATACCCCTCCAGAGCGCTATAAAAAGCGCTCCAGGGGTCCATTCTCAGACACACCAAACTGAGATCTTTCTCTCTTCTGAAAGATCTCTCTCTCTCTCTCTAAAGTTCTGACTCCGTTCTGAACTGGGCTCCAGCGAAGTGGGACTTCCAGGGCGACTTCCAACAGCGAAGTGGGAATCCACGACTTCCAGAAGTGACTTCCAACGAAGTGGGAATCCGCGACTTCCAAGTGAAGTGGGAATCCGAAGCTACTTCCTAAAGGAGATTCTGCCAAAATTCTTCAACCTTCCTACGTCCTCAACAGTGGGTGTTCCTCCAAAAGAGTAAGACAAATATTCATTTGAAATTTGTCGTTATACCGCTGTTTTGCTAATCCTGTGTAGGTACTGGTTGACTACGGTTCGACCGTACGGTATTTGGTAGTGCTGTCCAAATACCGTGAAGAAGTGTTGTATCTTGGGAGACCAGCGTCCATTATCCCGTAAGCACCGGTGCGGGGGACGTAATTGTCTTAAGGAGATTCGCTGTAAGCGTACCTCACTTCAATTACTGTATAAGTGGACTAAGTCCTTTATACAGGGGATATACTTTATAGTATATCGAGATTGACTTAGATTCAGTCTAAGTGAAACTGTATAAGTGGATTAAATCCTTTATACAGGGGATATACTTTACAGTATATTGTGACTGACTTGGATTCAGTCTAATTGGTGCTTAAACCAAGGAAGGAAATTGAAAGGTGGTTCTTGAATTAAGGAACGTTCTTTGAACGGAAAACCTCCCACCTGATATTTGCCGACCTGGCCAATTAGATTGTTGATATCTCAGTGATCTTGATAAGTTGTCAGATTGATTCTTGTTAAGCAGAATACCCAACAATCTTAAGACAATTATTGTTTCTCACTTCTGTTCTGCTTGAACTTGCAGAAAAAATGTCTGAGACAAATCAAGATACCTCCAGCAAGGCAACAAACATACCGCTCCAAGGTTTGATGCCAACTCCACTTCCTAACCCGAAGCCGGAGAAGCCAGGAAAGTTTGATGGCACAGAGTTCAAGAGGTGGCAACAGAAGATGCTCTTCTACTTGACCACTCTACATCTGGCCAAATTCCTGCAGGAGGATCCACCAGAACCCGGAACTGATCGGGATTCAGTCCTTGCATTCGATGCTTGGACACAAGGTGACTTCCTTTGCCGAAATTATGTTCTTAATGGACTGGATGACTCTCTTTACAATGTCTACAGTCCGATTACTACGGCAAAGAAGTTATGGGCCAGTCTTGACAAGAAATACAAGACTGAAGATGCTGGTACCAAGAAGTTCGTCGTTGGACGATTTCTGGAGTACAAAATGGTGGATAGCAAGACTGTCATCAGTCAAGTGCAAGAATTCCAACTTATCTTGCACGAGATAGAGGCCGAAGGTATGATTCTTCCTGAAACTTTTCAGGTTGCAACAATCGTGGAGAAGCTCCCCCCTGCGTGGAGAGACTTCAAGAACTACCTGAAGCACAAGAGAAAGGAGCTAAAGTTGGAGGATCTCATTGTGAGGCTTCGTATAGAGGAGGACAACCGCAAGTCCGAGAAAAGGAGCAGCAAGAACTCCTACGAAGCAAAAGCAAATGTGATCGAGGACTCAAAGGGGAAAGCATCTACTTCCAAAAGCTTGAAGAGGAAGAAGCCTTCCCAGGGGTACAAAGGCAAGGCTCAAGACGGCAGAACCATGCGCTTCAAAGGGACCTGTTACATCTGCAACAAAGAAGGTCACAAAGCAAATGAATGCCGCAGCCGTCAAAAGAAGAACAAGAAAAGCCACCCACAGGCCAACATGACCAACCATGAATCACCAAGTCTTTCTGCTGTGGTGTCAGAAGTAAATCTGACAACCAATAACAAAGACTGGTGGGTAGACACGGGAGCTACCAGGCACATCTGCTCGGAGAAATTGTTATTCTCAGAATATCAAAGGCTAGAGCAAGATGAGCAATTATTCATGGGTAATTCAGCTTCCTCAAAGGTTGAAGGAAAGGGCAAGGTCATCCTGAAGTGGACATCGGGCAAAGAGCTTACTCTTAACGATGTCCTTCATGTTCCAGACATCCGAAAGAATCTGATTTCCGGATCTATACTTAGTAAGAAAGGATTTAGAATTGTATTTGAATCCGACAAATTTGTACTTACTAAGGGAGGGATGTATGTGGGAAAGGGTTATCTTGTAGATGGACTTTTCAAAGCCAATGTTGCAGTGGTTGATAAAAAGTCCGTGTATTTGTACCCAAAGCTAATAAAAGGAAAATCTTCTGTTTATTTGCTTGAGTCTCCTATTCTGTGGCATGCTAGATTAGGGCATGTAAATTACAAGTCTTTGAAAAACTTGTCTAATCTGGGATATATTCCTAAACTCAACTTGGAAGAAATTCGCAAGTGTGAGGTTTGTGTTGAGGCCAAGTTGGCTAAAAATTCATTTCACTCAATAGATCGAAATACAGAACCTTTAGGGTTAATTCATAGCGATCTATGTGACTTGAAGTTTATGCCAACTAGAGGCGGTAAAAAGTATTTCATTACTTTTATCGATGACTGTACAAGATACTGTTATGTGTATCTTTTGAACAGTAAGGATGAGGCAATAAATATGTTTACAACATATAAAGCCGAAGTTGAGAATCAACTCAACAAGAAAATCAAGATTCTAAAATCCGATAGAGGCGGAGAATATGAATCAAATGATTTTAGTGAGTTATGTGCTAGTTTTGGTATAATACATCAAACTACAGCACCATACACTCCTCAGCAGAATGGAATTGCTGAACGGAAGAACAGAACTTTGAAGGAGATGATTAACTCCATGCTCGTAAGTTCTGGAGCTCCGCAGAACTTGTGGGGGGAAGCTCTATTAACTGCAAATCATATTCTAAATAGAGTACCCCACAAGAAACTTGGTCTTATACCATTCGAGTTATGGCATGGAAGGACACCTTCCTACCATTACCTCAAAATGTGGGGGTGCCTTGCAAAGGTACTGGCACCATTACCCAAAAAGACTAAGTTGGGAGCAAAAACTATAGACTGCATATTCATAGGCTATGCCTTGAATAGTAGTGCCTATAGGTTTCTGGTTCATAAATCAGAAATACCAGATATTCATGTAAACATGATTATCGAATCTCGAGATGCTGTGTTCTTTGAAGACATCTTTCCGTACAAACGGGAAGCAGATAAGACTTCTGGGAAAAGAACACACGAGATGGCGTTCAGGGACGAAAGCCCCGAGGAACCGAATGTTAATGCGGAAATTGAACCAAGAAGAAGTCAGAGATCTAGAATCTCAAAATCTTTTGGTCCAGATTTCATAGCATACGCTATTGAGAGCGAGCCTCAAACATTTAAAGAGGCTATGTCAAACCCAGAAGCACAAATGTGGAAAGAAGCTATAAATAGCGAAATAGAATCCATACTAAGTAATCATACTTGGGAATTGGTAAACTTGCCTCCTGGAAGTAAACCAATTGGGTGTAAGTGGATTTTCAAACGAAAATTAAAACCCGATGGATCTATCGATAAGTACAAGGCTAGATTAGTAGCCAAGGGTTATCGGCAAAAAGAAGGACTTGACTACTTCGATACATATTCACCAGTAACAAGAATAACGTCCATTCGGATGTTGATTGCGATTGCAGTATTGCACAACTTAGATATCCATCAAATGGATGTCAAGACTGCATTCTTAAATGGTGAATTAAATGAAGAAATTTATATGGAGCAACCAGAAGGATTTATAGTCAAGAACCAAGAACACAAGGTGTGTAAATTGGTAAAATCCTTATACGGTTTAAAGCAGGCTCCAAAACAATGGCATGAGAAATTTGATAGTGTCATGATCAAAGATGGATTCACTATCAATGAATGCGATAAGTGTGTTTACACTAAAACAGTTGGAGATGCATGTATCATTGTTTGTCTTTATGTAGACGACATGTTGATACTTGGGACTAATATTGAGATTATTAAGTCCACTAAAAGAATGTTATCCAACTGTTTTGATATGAAGGATCTGGGGGTTGCTGATGTAATTTTAGGAATTAAAATTACTAGAACACCAGATGGAATCAGTCTATCTCAATCTCACTACGTGGATAAGATGATAGAAAGATTCAAGGATCATGGGATAAAAGAGAATACAAATCCTTTTCTCCCACACATCCACCTTCATAAGAATACAGGAACTGGAATACGCCAGTTGGAGTATTCTCAGATTATCGGAAGTCTAATGTATTTAATGAATTGCACTAGACCCGATATTGCTTACGCTGTAAGCAAGTTAAGTAGATATACTAGCAATCCTAGTGATCTACATTGGACCGCTCTACTACGAGTATTGGGTTACGTATCACATACCAAGGAATATGCCTTGAGATATGGAAAGTATCCTCCTGTACTGGAAGGATACAGTGATGCTAATTGGATTGCAGATTCTGAGGAATCAAAATCAACTAGCGGATACGTATTTACTCTAGCAGGAGCAGCGGTATCATGGAAATCTTCTAAGCAAACATGTATTGCCCGTTCCACTATGGAATCGGAATTCATAGCCTTAGATAAGGCTGGAGAAGAAGCTGAATGGCTTCGACAATTCTTAGAAGATATACCGTTATGGCAAAAGCCAGTGCCCGCTATATGTATACACTGCGATAATCAAGCAGCTATATCTAGGGCACAAAATGTTATATACAACGGTAAGTCTAGACATATTCGTCGTAGACATAATACCGTGAAGCAGTTGCTCTCAAATGGAATTATCTCTATTGACTTTGTATCGTCAAAGGATAATTTAGCGGATCCGCTTACTAAAGGTTTAAGTGGAGAGCGTATAAACTGCGCATCGAGGGGAATGGGTCTAAAAGCCTAACCTTACCGAGTCAGCTTAATGGAAACCTCACTTAGCGACTGGAGATCCCACGGACTAAGTTCAAGAGGAAAAACTAGTTATGATTGACTCAGCAAGTAAGCACTTGGGAGCTTGACTCCAATCCATTCCTATGGTGCACATAAGTGCTTTTCTACAAGTGGGTTAAGGATAAGCTTAACGCTTTTAATGATGCCTATATCTTGTTACTAAACAAGTGGAGTAGAGTAGACTACTCTTAATAGGTCCATCACCTATGTGAGTATAGAGTTGGGTCGGCTCTTTGGGAATTTCTATGGAGGCTGTTATTCCCTAAAGATACTCTCTGAAACCAAGAATGTCCAGGGCCAAAACGGACACAACAGAGAACCAAAGTTGATTTGGAAAGTTACTGTGTGAAGCTTGTTGACTTGACTTACACTAACGGCTAACAGTTCAAGACCTAGTTCACTGATTAGCCAGTAAGTCCGATAAAGCTTTCACTATGGAAGGTTCAAGACCTAGTTCACCTATCCTTATGCAGTTTCTTTTCTCAAGTACCTTACACAATAGAGTCAGTCTCTTTGTGTGTCATTTCCTTGAATCTCCATTCATTGTGGGGGATTGTTGGAATTGAAGAATATAAAGCTGAATCTTCGAGATGAATTATGGCGAGATCCGTTGATCAAATCAACCGGATGATGGTTGGAGTGTGTTCTCCTTCCATTTGTGATGAACGTGGTATATTTACATGTTCAATTCCGACTTCGAATGAATGAGATATTCAAGTCCAAAGATAGCCTAATTCAAAGCCAAAAGGGACTAAATTTAGCTACAAGCATTTAGTCCCACATTGGTCATGTGTTGGAAGCTCATGGGGTATAAATAGAGAAAAATGAGAACAAAGGGCGTGCCCTTTGGGTACTTGGAGTTTTCGCGCGCGAAAAGGAGGGAACTATGCACGTACTTACGTACGTGCGCGCACGCGCGCCGCCGCTGGCGGCGGCGGCGGCCGGCGGCCGGCGGCGCCGGCGCCGGCGCCGGTGCCGGGCTCGGGCCGGGCCCGGGCCCGTGGCCCGTGGCCTGGGTTCCCTACCTGGTTCTTTTTGAATCAGGGTCAGTTGGTCCGCGAAAGGATTCGAATCTCCAACGGGTGTCCGTCCGCGCGAACAGATCCGTCCGTTCGCCAACCGCTGTCGGAAAACCGACAGGGCGGTTGATCGGTTGCGACGGTTCTGTCCGAACCGTCGCAACTGCTGGAATTTGGCGGACGAGAATACCCCTCCAGAGCGCTATAAAAAGCGCTCCAGGGGTCCATTCTCAGACACACCAAATTCGAGATCACTTTCTCTCTTTCTGAAGGATCTCTCTCTCTCTCTCAATTAAGTTCTGACTTCGTTCTGAACTGGGCTCCAGCGAAGTGGGACTTCCAGGGCGACTTCCAACAGCGAAGTGGGAATCTACTACTTCCAGAAGTGACTTCCAACGAAGTGGGAATCCGCGACTTCCAAGTGAAGTGGGAATCCGAAGCTACTTCCTAAAGGAGATTCTGCCAAAATTCTTCAACCTTCCTACGTTCTCAACAGTGGGTGTTCCTCCAAAAGAGTAAGACAAATATTCATTTGAAATTTGTCATTATACCGCTGTTTTGCTAATCCTGTGTAGGTACTGGTTGACTACGGTTCGACCGTACGGTATTTGGTAGTGCTGTCCAAATACCGTGAAGAAGTGTTGTATCTTGGGAGACCAGCGTCCATTATCCCGTAAGCACCGGTGCGGGGGACGTAATTGTCTTAAGGAGATTCGCTGTAAGCGTACCTCACTTCAATTACTGTATAAGTGGACTAAGTCCTTTATACAGGGGATATACTTTATAGTATATCGAGATTGACTTAGATTCAGTCTAAGTGAAACTGTATAAGTGGATTAAATCCTTTATACAGGGGATATACTTTACAGTATATTGTGACTGACTTGGATTCAGTCTAATTGGTGCTTAAACCAAGGAAGGAAATTGAAAGGTGGTTCTTGAATTAAGGAACGTTCTTTGAACGGAAAACCTCCCACCTGATATTTGCCGACCTGGCCAATTAGATTGTTGATATCTCAGTGATCTTGATAAGTTGTCAGATTGATTCTTGTTAAGCAGAATACCCAACAAGACGTTCACCAATGCTTGGGGGGAGAGCGATAGAATTGTGTCCTTTCAAAAGTATTTGACCTTGAATTCTTCTCATTCAATTTAATCTTCCGACATTCGAATACAAGCTTCACTCTGTTGAAGTTGATTTATATTATTTCAATATTTATAAATCAAAAATCAAGTATTTTTTAATACTTTTTACACCGTACTCCCTTTCATCTGACGTAGAAGGAGCAGTGAGGCAACAATGTCCCATTTGGAAACTCAAACAGAGTTATATTCATTTTTGGGTATGACACTATTAGTTTATTTTTCCTTCTGGAATATACTGACAATGACCTAAAGTTCACAATCAGTAATACTGACTGACGTTTGTTAACATGCCGGCCTCCATGATCAGATCCGCTAATTTTGGCCCCTTCGTCGCCCGACTGGAGTATCAAACTCGTTGGATATGAAAACAATTCCATTAGATCCTACTCAAACCTGGCAAGTTAGTGACTTTTTTGCCGCAATCCGGCCTCTAGACTCTCTCGATAAATTTGAATCGCCCACGTTTATTCCCCTCCTCTACTGTCGATTGATTCCTTGTCGAACCCTCTTTTTGGTGTTGGAGAGCGATTTGAGGGCGATAGAATAAAAGGGTACATGTGGTAAGAGAGTTGAAAAGTTTTCGAGTATTTCTTTTGGGATTTAAATTTTTTTTTTTTTTTTTTTGGGTGGGGAGGGGGACGTTTCTCAAGTTTTTTTTTTTTTTTTTTTTTTTTTTTTTTTTTTTTTTTTTTTGGGGAGAATGGAGGGCCTCCCATTTCATAACTCGGTGATGTATTACATAAGCATAACATCATTTGGGTATAACAAGTGAGACTAGTATTGCTTTGGGGGAGCGAACCCCAAAATAAAAAGTGATGATGGCACCTCACAAATTATTACAAATGTGCTATTAATTTCTTTTTTTTGACATTTTCACCCTTGGTGAAAACTCCAAAATACATATTTCTTCTTCTTCCTCCTCCTTCCTCCCCCTCCCCGGCATTCGCCCTCCCCAACATCCTCCTCCCCTGCATCCCCGGCCTCCTTCCTCCTCCCATACCCTCACTGGCCTCCCCCTCTCTCCTCCCCTCTCGCCCACCCCCATGGCCTAACCAGATCTGGCTGAATAGGCCAGGGGGTGTGGGCGACAAGGAAAGGGGGCAGGGGGAGGGGGAGGGGGAGGGGGGGGATCCGGGGGAGGGGAGGCCAGGGGATGGGGGAGGCCGGGGAGGGTAGAAGAGTAGAGGGAGGAGGGGAAAGGCGTAGTGGGGGGAGGCCAGGGAAGGGGAGGGGAGGGGGAGGACGCGGGGAGGGAGAGCGGGAGGAGGCCGGAGAGGGAGAGGGAGAGGGAGGGGGAGGGGGTTCCCCGAGGAGAAGGGGAGGAGGGAAGGGGGCTCACCGGAGGGAGAGAGGTTCACCGGAGGGAATGGAAGAGAACGAGAGGGGGGGAGAAGAAGAAGAGGGTAGTTTGGGGTTTTTTTGTTTTTTGGGTTGCCTTCATCACATTTGTGGGTGCCTTAATAACTATGGTGCCTTAATCACGTTTTGGGCGAAAATATCCGCTCCCATAGTTTAGGTGTGGCATTCTTGACTACCAAAAGAATCATAAAATTATAAGGAGACAAAATATTGGATAAAAGCTAACTCCTAGTATTTATGTAGTTATTAGTCACCTTATACAGATGCACAAAAGTAAAATATAATAGGACAAAAAGCATACAATATTGATGACTCAATCATTGTATCAGAGCTCGATATCCACAAACAAGTGGGGTCCTAATATTTTAGTCTCCAATTTAATGTAAAAAAAACTTTTTTTGAGGGAAAAAGAATATTGCTTTTGTTAAAAGTACATTAATAAGGGAATACTGAAAGTAGAAACACATAGAGGCTGTTTGGATCGAAGAAACCCTTCCTGAAAATCTGACACTACCTCGACTCGTCTCAAAATTGTCATTTGGCTCGGCAAGCTCGAAAAATTTTCATCATTAAGTGAGCTCTCATAATTTGCTGACGTAGCCCAGCAAAATCTCACCTGGAGGTTTCCGCCCGCTGCGCGAGAAATCGCGTTGAAAGAAGCATCCTAAGGACTGATCCCGCCCTCTCTTCCAAAATCTCCCACCAATTCTCATCCACAGAATGGTAGGACCACAAAAATACCTGGATTCATTTCTTCAATAAAATGAGTTGGGACTTGTCACATTAATAGTAAACCTCTGACAAACCAGATTTCCTGATCCCTAGTGAATTCAGTCAAGTTAATATTAAATCTCTGACAACGAAAAAAAATCTCAGCTGTTATGTTAAAATTACACCTCTAACGGCGACCTCCCATGTCCCTAGGAAATTAATGATTGTCACGTCACCCCTGACAGTTTATTTTGTTTTTCTACCAGAAGTCTCTTACCAATTCTCTTCCATGGAGTGGTAGGTCTACAAACACAACAATTATTGTAGCGCCCCGATCCCACGGATATGGAAACACTACTGAGACTTACATATGCATGGCGATGGTACCATCACGTATGTACGCTAAGCATCAATACAATACAGGAATCAAAGTGCGAAAATACGTGGTAATAAACATTCCAATACAAAACTACAAGTACTCAGTCATCACAGTCTGTGACATAATATTACATAAATATTACATCATCAGGAAGTACAAAAATATACTGTACATGGTACAAAAGATAATAACTCACGAGCTGAAAGAGAAAATCCCGCGAGTAGGGAAAGACAGGATGAAGCTCGCCTGCTCCTCGAAGAAAGCCTGGTCCTCAGCTTATGGATCCACCTCAATCCAAGCTGTAAGATCTGGACATGCAAATTCAGGGTTATTAGTGGGCAACCCAGTGAGTGCAAGAAGAACTCAAATGGTAAGTATAAATAAAAGCAAGTGCATCCGATCAAGTATAATGTACCCAAATCAATAAGAATGGAATAACCACAATAAATAGTGAAATATGAAAATGACACTAGAATTTATGTGGCATGAAATAAAAGCAAGTGTAGTAGGTCAAGTGTTAAGTACTCAAATCAGCAAGTATGGAATAACCACAATAAATAGCAAGTATGGAAATGACAAGAAGATTCATGTAGCATGAAGTCAATTATCAAGTTATTATTAAGACTCGTTCAATTTGTATGTTCGGTATATGGCCCGTACCATATACTTCCGCATACAAGTCGAGCGAGATTGGTTATTGAAAACTGATGGGGATCGACGAATCATGTTTAGAGTGGGTCCCGTGCATGCCCGGGACAACGGTCCAGGAGTATCCGGTACTGAGTCGGAACGTATCGCTAGGTACCGGAACTTACTATATGCCAAAGGACTTAGTATCCGCCCGAACATGAATAGTGTCTCACCGCTCCCCACAGGAATGGGAATTATGGCACACCCGGCAGGTAGGCAGGGGAGTAGGGGTGCCAGTACACCCCACGGAAGTGCCTGGTGGCCTCCAAGTCGAATTCCAGGAATTAGTTGTACAACATTTGTATGGCCACCATAAACACGAAGCAATATCGGTACCCATCATTTTTCCCCGTCCCATTATAAGTTGTTTAAATATTACAGATTGTCTAATGATAATGTCCACAGGGTATTCACAAAGGTCCAATATCCATGGTTATCCTATTATGGGGATCAACATGTTGGCCCGGAGGCCTTCCTCTCTAGTTTTGATGATGATTAACTCATATAGTTATGTTTACTAATAATCTTGTGATTTTAGTTTCAGATCATGTAACAAGATATTAGTTGGTGATTGCTTCAAAAGAGGAGTTTGGAAGCTTTCACATGGTGATTCCCGAGCCCGAGCATCAAGATCACACTTAGCCATGCTCGTTGGATCACAGAGTTTGGATCGGGTCGACTTGAAGATGAAGATCGTCAAGAAGACTTAGGTATCCTATTTTAGTTTGAGTTTTAGATCCATGTGTAAAGATAAGAATAGTTGATATGCTCAAGTGCACAACACACACAAGTTTTATGTTTTGGATTTTGGTTTTCATGAATAGTTTAGATCAAAACAAGTTTAAACGGTTTTTTATGTATATTAGATGTGTTCGATATACATACATGCTTCATATCTTAAACAAACTTATTTTGACTATCCTATTCATGTATTGAAAAATACAAGTTTGATAAAATACAAGTTTTAGTTTTTGGTAAAAATGTTAAAACACAAAAATGGTTTCATATGCTTGATATTTGAGTTGAAATGTTTATCACATGTTTATATATCAATGCAAAATGTTAAAACTATTTTTGGTTACTTTTAGAAAAGATAAAAGAATTTTTAGAATTATTTTTAACCCCAGTTTCTGACCCAGAACTGTGGCTGACAGGTCAGGTCGGCCGACCGCAAGGTCGACCGCACCAAGGGCCGGTCGACCTTGCGGTCGACCGACGTGCACAGATCTGTGCACGTCTGGCAGCACAGTGGGCCGGCCGACCGACCGGTCGACCGGACCAGAGAGCTTTGCTCTCTGTATCTGGGCGGTCGGCCGAGCGGTCGACCGGTTGCCCTAACGGTCATATTTCTGACCGTTGGCGGTCGACCGGGCCGGTCGACCGCAAGCCTGTCAGGCTGCCAGATCAGCCTAACGGCTAGTTTTCTTTTGGGCCTATATATACCCCATCTCTTTAGGGTTTTAAAAAAAGATTTTCTGAGCTAATTTTTCTCCACTCTCTGGTTTTAAAAAGAGTTTAAAGAGCAAAAAGATTCATCTTGTTTGTTTTTAAGTGTTTTGTTATTTTCAAAGAAAACAAGTTTTTGGGAATTGGTTTCTTGTTCTTCATTTCTATATCAATTTGGTTTTTTCCCAAGAGATTTTCTTTGATCAGAACACTTTGTTTTTTCACACTTGAGCTATCTTATTTCCTATTCTATTAGGATCTTGTTTTGTGGAAAGAGAAAAGAGATTGTTTGTGGTTGAGGAAACCACCAAGTTGTAAACCCTCCTTGTATTTGTGTATCCCTCTTTGGTAGAGGTTGATCGGAGTGGTATTGGTTTGTATCCCTCTTCGGTAGAGGTGATTGAGTTTGTTTGTTTGCTACGGGCCTTATCCCTTTTCGGTAGAGGTGGATTGTGGTTGTATTGCCTCGGTGGCATTGTAAGGTTGAGAGAGGAGTTCGGTACTCCTTTAGTGGATTAGAAATCCTTCTTGGTGAAGGCGGGGACGTAGAGCTAGGGGCTCGAACCTCGGAACATATCTTTGTGTTTGCGTTTGATCCATTGTTTCTCTAACTCTCTCTCTTTTATTTGTGCAAAGCATCATTCTCATTCATTCATATCCTATTTGCTTGTGTTGTGCCTTGCATTATTTCATATTGCTTATCATCCTTATATGCTTGGCTTGTTTGTGTGTGCCTCACTTATACTTAACCACAAGAGCTTCATATAGCACGTCAACCCATATCTAGGGGAATCAAGAGGAGTTAGTCCAGAGCCCTTCACGGGGAATTCGGCTACACTTGTTGGTTTTATTAAGTGTTTGTGCAAATTTGTTTTAGCTTCCGCATTTAATTTCTAGATTAGCATTATCACCTATTCACCCCCCTCTAGGTGATTTACAATTGGTATCAGAGCCTACGCTCCTGATACTTAGGCTTAACATCCTAGGAGTAAGATCCTTGTTTTGCTAATCTATCATTTGCACATTTGTTTGTTTGCACACATATAGTTTTGGACCCATGGACTTCATGACCCCACCTATGTTTGACCCTTCCAACATCATTGTTTGGAAGACTAAGATGTCCATCTATTTATAAACCCTAGGATATAAGGTTCACCTTGCCATTACCAAGGAATCCTACCTTAGTGATAGCATGCATATAGGGGCCAATGCACAAGCCCTTGAGGCCATTAGAAGCACGCTACCTAAAGAATATCTTATGCATGTTTCTAACCTTGATTCCCCCTTTGCAGTGTGGAACAAGTTGACAACCACCACCATCTCCGAGCTTCAAATGCCAATCCAACAAGAGGAGGAGTCTAGTGGAGAATCCGAGCCACAACAATGCTATATGATCCAAGGGAATGACTCCCTTGAGGTACAATTGGAAACTCAACTAGATAGTTTTGATTCTAGTTCATGTGATGAATTTGTTGATGCCCATGCTTTGAATGAAGAACTATCTATTGTTTGTGAAAAATTAATTGAAAAATATAAAGTTTTGAAAAAGAAAAGTCTAGGAATTGAAAAAGAAAATAAACTTTGCATTCTAGACTTGACAAGGTTTTGCAAGAGAAGGTTGAGATCTATAATGAAAGAGATTCATTGAGATCTCAACTAGACCTTCCTCTAAAAGAAAATAAATTTTTGAAAAATAAAAATGTTTGTGAAACAATTTTGAAGAAAAATGAAAACTTGTCTTCAAAAATTGATTTTGTTTTAAAAGAGAATGTTGCTTTGAAAAATAAAATAATTTCTATTTCTAATGATTTAAATGTCGGTTTAGAGAAAAATGAAGTTTTGAAAAATAAGATTGATTCCCATGTTTGCCATGCTAGGGTAGTTTCACCTAAATCACCCCTTGCATGCTCCACTTTATCTTCAAGTGTTAAAAATGATATAAATATTTTGAAGAAGAGTGTTGATTGTTTGGGCTCCACTTTGAGCCAATGTGTTGTGGGCCATACACGTTTGGAAACTTTGTTTCAAAAGAAACAAGCTCCATCTATTCATGCACACCCTCCACGGCATACACATGCTCCTCACGAACACCATCACACTATGTATGCTCATGTGTACACTTGTACACATTGTGGACGTAAGGGCCATCTTGCTAAATTTTGTTATGATCGTATACATGTTTCTAATTTAGCAAATAAGTTTGTTTGGGTTAGAGAAGGGACTAGCCCCCATGGACCCAATAAGATATGGGTACTAAAGACCACCCCTCTTGTTTTTGATGTAGGAGTGGGCTCTCGCATGACGTGAGAGTAGCGGTACCTTGGAGTGGATGCGTTCCGTACTTAAAGGAAACATTTTGGATGCATCACTTTCAAGGGAAAGTTTGGTGGAGATGACCACCTTGTTTTGAAGACATGGAGAAGTTGCCTCATAGGTTTTGGTAACGGTCTCTTACTCCTTATTTATTTATGTATGCTTTTCATGTTCATTATTTATAGCATGTTTTGTTGTTTATATGATCATTATGAAAATGTCATGATTATTAGACTCTTGACATGCATGTATAGCCCTTTGAGACACCCATGTTTAATATGGATCATATTTTAGTGTTCTCATTTTTGTTTAGCTATCATATTTATCATAGGTTTAATAACATGTGGATTTTCTTAATAATCATTTTAATGTTTATCATGATGATTTATATCTTGTTTTGATGCTTCATGATTTGAATATATGTTTAAATGTTAGTTTTCATCAAGACTAGGTATATATTTGTGCATATAGTGGGCCACAAATAAATCTATATATATTTGAGCTTGAATGTTTATTTGAACCCATTAGATGTGCTAGTATAGTCTAGTTTTGATGATCCATGCTTTTAAACTTGTATTCCTATTTTTGGATTTGTTTTATGTGTATGAGTTTTCATTTCATGTATATGTCAATTTTGTCAAACTTTAAGATATACATGTATACCCCTTTGAGTCATTTGCTTTTTATGCAAATATATATATAAAGACTCAAATTGTGTTTAGGGTATGTATGTATACTTCTTGTGTTGACAAATCATATATATACCTTGAAATGAAATTTGTTTTAATGGAAATTTAATTTTCATATTTCCATGTGTTTATGTTTAACTTCATGTATATGTCCATTTTATCCAAATTATTGTTTATACATATACATCCTTTTGAGCCACGTGCCTTCATGCATATATCTTTGTGGACTCATTGTGTTTGGATATGTATGTATACTTTAGTTTGTATAGGACATACATATACCTTGAAGATTAAATAAGTTTTGATGATTTTCAGGTTTTTCATGTTTCAAGGAATATTGAGCTTAATTGAATATCTTTCATGATTATGATCTTCACATCTTATTTGTACACTCACATTTATTGTTTACTCATGTGTTTGTTTTCATGAGTCATATTTAGGCTTAATTGATTATGAGTGTTGACTATTTTGTGGATTTCATGTTTCATGAAAAATAATTTTGTTTTATTCCTTACTTGAAGGATTTCGTACTAGTTTACAAATTTTCCATTTAACTAGTTGCGATATTCTTCATTATGGTAGAGTTTTTCAAACAAAGCTTATTTTTCAAATCTATTTTTGAAAACCCCTACCATCCAAGGGCGATTGGATGGGAGATCATGCTCATGTATGCTTTATATTGAAAATCATTTTAAACTTGAACATGGTTGGGTGGTAGTTATATGATGTATACACTTGATCATTATTGTTGTTTCAATTGGTATCATTGAAATTCTTTCAATTGGTATCAATTTTGACCTTTCTTGTATACTCATATATGTTTGTATGTATGTATGCTTTCACTTCAAAGAATATCAATTTCAATTGGTATCTATTTTTCATACATATATATGTTTGTGTTTATGCTAAGCTTGAGTTTCAATGTTGTTTCAATTGATTAGTTTTCAATTGCTTTTCAATTGGTATCTCATTTCAAGCCTACGCATTGTTTTTGTTGGTATTTCATAAAGGGGGAAAAAAATTTGATTTTCATATTTACAATTGGTATTTGTATTTCCACTCCCTAGCTTTATAATAGAAAATAAAAATTTTAAATTGATATTATATACTTAAAAAGAAAAATACTCTTTTTGATATCAAGATGTTTATTTGAATGTTTTAAAATTTGGTATCTCAAAATTTTGTTTTAAAAAATTAAATACAAAAGTTTTGATTTATATTGCCTATATGCAAGGAGAGCTTAACATCTCTTCTACATATAGATTCATGATGAGTGTATCTTGTATTGAATAGCTTGACAATCTCTTCTTTATGTGGTACACGTGTGTAGAGGGAGCTTCACATCTCCTCTTATGCATTACATAGTGTACGTTATGTGAATTAGGGTTTGTCATCCCTCCTTCATGTAATGTATCTATGTAGGGAAGCTTCACATCTTCCTCTTCATGAATGTATATAGCATATACCATTTATTTATTGATCTATATTTACTTTCAATGGTATCAAGATGCTACTTTGAGATATTTTCAATTGATATCTTAATTGATTGTCACCCCTTATTTGGTTTTGTTTTTGTTTTAGACAAAAAGGGGGAGAACATTGTCTTTATTTACCCCTTATTGATGATTGTTTCGTTGTATTAAAAAGGGGGAGAAGATTTTGTTTTGTTTTGGTTTTTACCCCTTTGTTGATGAGTGACAAAAAGGGGGAGAAAGATTTTGAGTTTTATATATGCATATTTATGTTTTGCATATATTAAGTTTAATTTAGTTTAATTTTAATTGGTATCTAGAGCATGTTTTGTTTTTGAACATTTCATTGGGTATCTAGAGCCTTTTATTTTTTATACATTGTCATTCATTACATATTTATTGTTTATTTGTTTATGCATGAGTTAAGGGGGAGCTTCTGTGAAGCTTAACTTTAATCCATGCATATATAACTCCATGAGTTTTGTCATCATCAAAAAGGGGGAGATTGTTGGCCCGGAGGCCTTCCCCTCTAGTTTTGATGATGATTAACTCATGTAGTTATGTTTACTAATAATCTTGTGATTTTAGTTTCAGATCATGTAACAAGATATTAGTTGGTGATTGCTTCAAAAGAGGAGTTTGGAAGCTTTCACATGGTGATTCCCGAGCCCGAGCATCAAGATCACACTTAGCCATGCTCGTTGGATCACGGAGTTTGGATCGGGTCGACTTGAAGATGAAGACCGTCAAGAAGACTTAGGTATCCTAGTTTAGTTTGAGTTTTAGATCCATGTGTAAAGATAAGAATAGTTGATATGCTCAAGTGTACAACACACACAAGTTTTATGTTTTGAATTTTGGTTTTCATGAATAGTTTAGATCAAAACAAGTTTAAATGGTTTTTATGTATATTAGATGTGTTCGATATACATACATGCTTCATATCTTAAACAAACTTATTTTGACTATCCTATTCATGTATTGAAAAATACAAGTTTGATAAAATACAAGTTTTGATTTTTGGTAAAAATGTTAAAACACAAAAATGGTTTCATATGCTTGATATTTGAGTTGAAATGTTTATCACATGTTTATATATCAATGCAAAATGTTAAAACTATTTTTGGGGATTTTTAGAAAAGATAAAAGAATTTTTAAAATTATTTATAACCCCAGTTTCTGACCCAGAACTGTGGCTGACAGGCCAGGTCGGCCGACCGCACGGCCGACCGCACGAAGGGCCGGTCGACCTTGCGATCGACCGACGTGCACAGAGCTGTGCACGTCTGGCAGCACAGTGGGCTGGCCGACCGACCGGTCGACCGGACCAGAAAGCTTTGCTCTCTGTATCTGGGCGGTCGGCCGAGCGGTCGACCGGTTGCCCCAACGGTCATATTTCTGACCGTTGGCGGTCGACTGGGCCGGTCGACCGCAAGCCTGTCAGGCTGCCAGAGCAGCCTAACGGCTAGTTTTCTTTTGGGCCTATATATACCCCATCTCTTTAGGGTTTTAAAAAAAGATTTTCTGAGCTAATTTTTCTCCACTCTCTGGTTTTAAAAAGAAGTTTTAAAAAGAGTTTAAAGAGCAAAAAGATTCATCTTGTTTGTTTTTAAGTGTTTTGTTATTTTCAAAGAAAACAAGTTTTTGGGAATTGGTTTCTTGTTCTTCATTCCTATATCAATTTGGTATTTTCTCAAGAGATTTTCTTTGATCAAAACACTTTGTTTTTCCACACTTGAGCTATCTTCTATCCTATTCTATTAGGATCTTGTTTTGTGGAAAAGAGAAAAGAGATTGTTTGTGGTTGAGGAAACCGCCTAGTTGTAAACCCTCCTTACATTTGTGTATCCCTCTTTGGTAGAGGTTGATCGGAGTGGTATTAGTTTGTATCCCTCTTCGGTAGAGGTGATTGAGTTTGTTTGTTGGCTACGGGCCTTATCCCTCTTTAGTAGAGGTGGATTGTGGTTGTATTGCCTCGGTGGCATTGTAAGGTTGAGAGAGGAGTTCGGTACTCCTTTAGTGGATTAGAAATCCTTCTCGGTGAAGGCGGAGACGTAGAGCTAGGGGCTCGAACCTCGGAACATATCTTTGTGTTTGCGTTTGATCCATTATCTCTCTAACTCTCTCTCTGTTATTTGTGCAAAGCATCATTCTCATTCATTCATATCCTATTTGCTTGTGTTGTGCTTTGCATTATTTCATATTGCTTATCATCCTTATATGCTTGGCTTGTTTGTGTGTGCCTCACTTATACTTAACCACAAGAGCTTCATATAGCACCTCAACCCATATCTAGGGGAATCAAGAGGAGTTAGTCCAGAGCCCTTCACGGGAAATTCGACTACACTTGTTGGTTGTATTAAGTGTTTGTGCAAATTTGTTTTAACTTCCGCATTTAGTTTCTAGATTAGCATTATCACCTATTCACCCCCCCTCTAGGTGATTTACACAACAGGAGTATAATATTAGGAGTAATGTCAAGATTCTCCCTGTTTCAGGAGTTCAAGTATACAGGAGTTGAGAAGTACCAAATATCTGGTAACAATATAATAATCATGCTAAGTCCCCGTACAAGTGATAGTCATGAATATGCCATATAATGCAGGTATCAGGGATAATAGTATCCGGTCAGGTATCACAATATCAGGTCAATGTGCTTGTACCATGTGAAAGTATGTCAAGTGAGCGTTAGCATGTGTCATATAGCGGGTGTCAGGAGCAGGTGCCAAGTATAACATATCAAGTACCGATGTCAGATATCAAGTGTCGTGGATCAGGTATTAAGTATAACATATCAAGTGCCGGTGTAAATGCAGAGTACAATATCATATATTAACTCATATAGTAAGAAATCATGTACTAAAAATTACAGTAGCAAGTGTTAAGCATGTTACGGTAGTAATAAGATATCCACATGCTATAAACATTAAAGTAGCAGTTATTAAGCATAATACAAACACTCGCCTAAAAACTGGAACGCAATACCGGGAAAAGTCCGAGAAGTCCGCTAACACGAGCGAGCAAGCCACTAGCCCATATATATATATATTAAAATATATAAATATATATATTTTATATATTATAAATATTAGAGAGAGAATGAGAGAGGAGAGAGAGAGAGAGAGAGAGAGAGAGAGAGAGAGTTGTAGGAAGAGAAGAGAGTATAGGGTATTTTTTAAAGAGGGAAAGTAATAAATAAAGGAGAGGGGTATATTTGAAATTATGGAGAAATAATTAGGACATGAGGGGATGGGTATTTAGGGAAAGTAGAAAAGAGGGTATATTTGGAAAGAAGGAAAAGAAAGAAAGAAGGAAAGAAAGAAAAAAAATAAAGAAGAAGAAAGAAAAGAAGACGGAGAGGGAAGGGGGTTGGTGGCCGACCGGCCACCCTGCCGGCAGCCCTGGGGCGGCGACAGCGTCGTCGGAGGTGGGGGCGGCGCGCCTAGCCCGGGGAGGATAGTGTGGGGTGCTGGGGGAGTTTGATGTTGGTTGTTGCATTTGGTGGTGGTGGTGGTTGTGGTGGTTATTGGAGGTGGTGGGGAGTTGGAGGAGGAGGAGATGATGATGGAGTGGTTAGAGTGGAGGAAGTGATGGAATGGGTGGTGAATTTTGGAGGAGAAGATGGTAGTGAAGAGATGGGTTTTGTTGAAATTGAAGGAGGTAGGTTGATGGTTGAAGGTAAAGGAGGTGGTGGAGTGGAGATGGGTGTGGGGGGAGGTGGTGCGACGGTGGTGATGGTGGAGGCGATGGTGGTGATGGTGGATGTGTTGGTTTATGGAGAAATAAAATAGAGAAGATGAAGAAGGAAATAGGGAAGAAGGAAAGATATTATCAAGAGAAGAAGGAGAGGGAGAGTATGGGTGAGGAATGGGGGGATGGGGGTGGCTGCTGCAGCTAATGATGCTGCTGCTGCAGCTATTGCAGGCGCAGGGGATGGGCGGCCATCGTTGCAGGGTATGGGGAAAACGTAAGGGAGAAGAAAAGAACAGAAGAAAAAGAAAGGAAAAGGAAAAATTAAAGGAAAAGAAAAGAAATAGAAAAAATAATAAATAAGTATTTTATTAGATAATTAAATTAATATAATATTCTGGGAGTACAAAGTAGAGGAGTGGAGAAGGAAAAAGCAAGAAAAGTAAAGGACGGTAAATAATATTATTATTTTAATAGGGTAAAATTTGACTGTTTCAGAAACATTTCAAAAATTCTCAAAAATAGTAAATATTATTTTAAGATGCTCAGTGAATTAAGATTTGAGAAATTCAATCTAGTTTTCAAATTAAAAATCTTGGAATATTCTGGCGGTACTGGCTGATACCGGAATCGGCCAAATTTTGATAAATTTTGAAAACTCCAAAAAAATATATTTAGATAGAAAATAAAATTTTAAGAAGTAACATGAAAGCTGTTTCTAAAAATTCAATCCCGTTTGGAAACTAAAAATCTGATAATCGGTCAGCGATGCTGACCGACACCAGTTTTGGAGATTCTGCAGTTCTGAAAAATTTTAGAAAATCATGAAAATTCTAAAATATTGGAAAACAGTGTTTGAAACTAAAATCGATCAAATCAGACTACCAGAAAGGTCAAATCGGGTGGCATGCCAGTATCGGGTCCCCGGTCTGGGTCAGAGCTGACTCTAGGTCTTAGAATCCAGATCCGATACACAATATCATAAGTAATCACAACACGAAAATAAATACTGAAAAAAAATTGAACAATACGGCTGAAAAAATTTGGGAAACCATCTGGGTACGTATCCCGGGAACGGGGTGCTACAATCTACCCACCTAGCAAAACTTTCGTCCTCGAAATTTTGATAAGGAAGGTGATGAACATGGAAGTAAAGAATTGATAAGACAAGAGATAGAGTTTATGAGAAAATTACCACTCAAGGCTCGAATAGATGCGGGTAACGGTCACGAATGACGTCTTCTCGCTCCCAAGTCGCTTCTCCTGGACTATGCCTGTTCCATGAAACTAGCACCAACGGAATGGTCCGATTCTTTAGGGTCTTAACACTTCTGTCCATAATAGCCATTGGTTTCTCGGCATATGACAAATCCGGCTGCAACTTCAACTCTGAATAATCAAATACATGGCTCTCGTCCCTGATATATCTTTTCAGCTTGGACATATGAAACATATTGTGTACTCCTTCTAGTGATGGAGGCAGTGCCAATCTGTAGGCCACTTCTCCTACTCTGATCTCCTACTCTATCACTCTCTTGGTCGGAGATATCCTCAGAAACACATGCTCTTCCACCTGGAACTCCAACGGTCTTCTATTGGAATCTGGCCAACTCTTCTGTCTGTCTTGTGCTGCACGAAGGTGCTCTTGGATGGTCCTGATCTTGTCCACTGCTTGTACTATCACATTCCGTCCCAACTGTCTTCTCTCACCAACTTTATCCCAACACAATGGTGATCTGCATCTCCTGCCGTATAGGGCTTCAAACGGAGCCATCTTGATGCTTGCCTGATAGCTGTTATTGTAGGAAAACTCTGCCAAATGTAGATGGTCTTCCCACGATCTCTTAAAGTCTCTCATATATACTCTCAACATGTCTTCTAAGATCTGTATGGTCTATTCGGACTGCCCTTCTGTCTCTGGATGATATGATGTGCTAAACTTCAGACGGATCCCCAAACTCTCTTGAAGGTTCTCCCAGAAGCGAGATTTGAACCTCGTGTCCCTGTCTAACACGATGTTAACTGGGACTCCATGCAGTCAAACTATCTCCGTCATGTACTTGTCTGCCCAAAGCTCTGTAGACTGTCCCACTCTGAATGGTATGAATGTGCCGACTTAGTGAGACGGTCAACAACTACCCATACTGCATTGTTCCCCTTCGGACTGCGGGGTAGAGCGGTGACAAAATCCATTGTAACATGCTCCCACTTTCATTCTGGTATTGGCAAAGGTTGTTGTTATACAGCTGATCTCTGGTGTTCAGCTTTCACTTGCTGACACACTAGACACTTCGCCACATATTGTGCGATCTCTCTCCTCATCGCATTCCATCAGAAATGTTGCTTCAGATCCTGATACATTTTGTTCCTTCAGGGTGTATAGAGTAAGCTAAGCTGTGGGCCTCGGCTAAGATCTTCTGTCTAATCTCCCCCTGAGGCACACAAATTCTGTTCCTGAAATAGAGTGTACCATCAGTATGTATGCGAACATCTGACCTCAGCCCCGCTTCCACTTGCTCCCTGAACTTCAGCAATCTGGGATCTTCTTTCTGTGCTTCTCTGATCTCCTCCATCAGAGTCGGCTGGATCTGAAATGTCATCAACTGCGCGGACCCACCGAACCTCCGAATAAACATCAAGTCTAGCCGTCTCATCTCCTTGAGTAACTCATCTTGCTGAGTGAGCAGTATTACCATGTTGGCTTCAGGTCTCCTAATCAGGGCATCAGGCACCACATTAACCTTACAAGGATGATACTGCAGATTTATATCATAATCTGCCATCAACTTGAGCCATCGTCTCTACCTCATGTTCAACTCCTTCTGGGTGAAAATGTATTTCAAACTCTTGTAATCGGTGTATATCAACACTCGGTCACCCCGTAAGTAATGCCTTCATATTTTTAACGCAAAGATTACAGCTGCCAGCTCTAGATCATGCGTTGGGTAGTTCTTCTCATGTGGTTTTAATTGCCTGGATGCATAAGCTACCACATGTCCATGCTGCATCAATACACATCCAAGACCCTTCCCTGATTTATCAGTGTACACAACCATTCCTCCTGTCCCTGAGGGTGTCTTCAAGATTGGAGCTGAAATCAACTTGTTCTTCAACTCCTCAAAAGCAGATGCACACTCTTCAGTCCATATATACTTCTCTCCCTTCCTAGTAAGCTTGGTCAAAGGAGCTGCAATTTTTGAGAAGTCCTGCACGAACCTTCGATAATATCCAACTAATCCGATGAAGCTCCTGATCTCTGTTGCTGACTTCAGAGTTGGCCAATCTTTCACTACCTGAATCTTGCTGGGGTCCACCGAGATTCCTTCCTTAGAAACTACATGGCCCAAGAATGCTATACTCTTCAGCCAGAACTCACACTTACTAAGTTTGGCATGAAGCTGCTCAAGTCAGAGCGTCTGAAGCACAACCCTCAGATGCTCTGCATGCTCCTATTCATTCTTGGAATAGACCAAACTATCATCTATGAACACCAACACAAACTTATTCATTCTTGGAATAGACCAAACTATTCATCAAGTCCATAAAAACTGCTGGGGCGTTTGTTACTCCAAAGGTCATAACCAAGAACTCGTAATGACCATAGCGAGTCCTAACGTCTTCTGGATGTCTTCTTTTTTTACCTTCAACCGATGGTACCCTGACTGCAGATCTAACTTTGAGAACACTTGGGCCCCATGAAGTTGATCAAAGAGATCATCAATCCTCGGTAAAGGGTACTTGTTCTTAATGGTGACTTTGTTTAATTCTTTGTAATCAATACACAATGTCTTGCCACCATCCTTCTTGTTTGCCAACAACACTGGTGCTCCACAAGATGAAGTACTCGGTCTAATTAGACCCTTGCTCGAATACTCCAGCAGTTGCTCCTTCAATATAGCCAATTCTATTGGTGCCATCCGGTATGATGATTTAGAGATGGGAGTCGCTCCTAGAATAATGTCAATAGAGAACTCCACAACTCTGTCAGGTGAAATTCCTGATATCTCCACAAATACATCCAGGAATTCATTTCACACTGACACTGTCTTCTTCTCTTCAGCAGTGGCACAATCCAGTTGATCCTCCTTCCTGAGGGACTTGAACTCTCCAATGAACTGAAACTCTGGTTGGCGTGAAATTCTAAAGATCACCTTCTTGTTCTGATAGTCGATCACTGCATGATACTTGCTAAGCCAAGTCATGCCTAGGATCACATTGTACCCTCCAGTGTCCAGTACGAATATGTTGGCTTCTAACTTTCTACCACATAACTCCATAGTGCACGCCTTGCAAATCTTGTTAGTAATGACTATCTCATACTAATTTCCTACTGTCACCCATACATACTAGGAGTATAGAATGCAAAGCAGTAAATCTACTGGATATGATATGAAGCAATATGATGCACCAGAGTCAAAGAGTGATAAGATGAAAACTGAGTGGACCAAGATTGTACTTGCCACTACTTCTCCTGATGTCTCAGCTTCCTCGGCTGTAAGTTGTAGGCCTGGTCTCTCCCGCGGCCTACTCCAGTCCTGGGTCCCCTCTGAGCCTGACCCAGAGTCCGACGCTGGGGAGAAAGTAGAGCTCCTCTGCCTGCAGGCCCTGGATTCCTCCTCATCGGTGGTGCTGAAAGTGCTGGGGGTGCCACTCGTGCTGGAGGTGCTAGTGGTGCCATTCATACTGGAAGTGCTGGTGGTGCTGAAGCTGCATTCCATACCTTCTTGAATGGACAATCACCCACTGAGTGGTCTCCAGATCCGTAAGCC
Source organism: Agave tequilana (assembly GCA_038442645.1). NCBI lineage: Eukaryota > Viridiplantae > Streptophyta > Magnoliopsida > Asparagales > Asparagaceae > Agave > Agave tequilana. The sequence continues at coordinate 188,899 of JAVJIF010002710.1, read as the reverse complement.
AAATACAGTCCATTGGCCATACGACAGTTGCATTGATTATGTCTGAGCTTCTGACAATATCCACACAAAAGCTGCCGAGGAGGAGGTTGAAACGGTTGCTTGGCTACTGGGGCACCAAATGATTTAACCGGATTCCCTCTATTCACCTGCTGGAATTGGCGCTTCATAGGCTTGTACTGCAGCTCGCTTCTTCTCTTCTTCTCCAATCCCTGCTCCACATCACGAGCTATAGAAAGAACTTGAGAGTATGTCTTCAGCTGATGGGGTATAAGTAACATCTGGATATCCACCCTCAATCGTTGCTGAAATCTGCTAGCTCACATTTCCTCGTCGGTCACCATATACGGTGCAAACTAACTAAGTCTCAAAAATTCAGCAGCATACTCATCCACCGATCGATTCCACTGCTGTAGCCTAATAAATTGCTCCTCCATCTCCTTCTGAGCTATTGAGGAAAAAATCTCTCATAGAAGCCCTTCGAGGACTGGTCCCAAGAGAAGGGATTCTCCAGCCTCGCCTCTTCGGCTAGCCACCAGGTCCTCGCCACATCTTGCAGCTGGATCTTGGCCATTTCCACCTGGTTTTTACCAGGAATTCTGGCCGCCTTCAGAAGATCAGTCATGTCAATCAGCCACTCTCTACATCCAGGGGCTTCTCTGCTCGACAAGTATGCCGGCTGCAATTTCCTGAAATCCGACACAGTACTCGGCCTCTGCTCCCGGGGTGCAGTCAACAATTCTTATCGCAAGAGCTCTGTCTACTGCTGCTGGCTATTCATCATCCCCTGGAGTATCCTCATCATGTCGTTCTCCCCGTACGGACCGTCACGGGAAGTGCCAGGACCGTTATGTGTCCCCCGTCTTTCCATATTCGAGCCGGCTGAAAAGGTGACGGAAATAAATAGCTGCATGAGATTTTAGAAACCAAGGGATGGATTTCAAGGAAAGAATAGATAACTTTATACTTGTAATTGGAATGTATAGCAATGACTTGTATGACCCAGTTGCAAATTAATCCAACATTAATCTGCTGACTAGTTGTATGATTAGTCTCTAATTTTGCATAATTTTCATCACATTCTCATATTTATTTTATGTAAAATTTAGCTAATAAAACCTTGCTTGCTTGATCCTAGGTCCATGGTGTGCAAATGAAGAAGAAGACCCTAAATCACCATTTAATGGGTGATTAAAGGCCTACTAAGTAGCCATTGACTTTAGGGAGGAGATTTTGTCAGCCCAGGGCATCAAATCACGAATCCAAGAGATCAAGTGGAGAGGGGACAGACTGGGCGACGCACTGCTCGAAGCCAGGCGCGCGCGGTCCTGGCAGGGCTGTGGAAAAGCGATCCAGGCCACGTTTCCGCGGCCCTATGGGCGCGCGCGCCCGAGCTTCGGGCCAGTGGTCATCCCCTTGGCCCCCTTTCCCCTGGTGCCTATAAATACCCCTCCAGGGCCTTCAGTTGGGAGATATCCAGAGTTAGAGCATTGTTATAATCTTATTTTTAGGATTGTAGTTGTTTTAGTTTCTTTCCTCTTCTAGTTTTAGTTTTAGCCATTAGAGTGAAACAGAGAGAGTGTGTGTAAAGGTTGTATTTGAAGGTGACAAGCTAATACAAGTAACTACTTCTCTTTCTTCTTTCCATTTACTTGTCTTTGCCATTTACTTTTACTTCCTTGTTGTAGTATAACTTCCTTCCTCTTCACTTCTTTTCTTTTGCTTTCTTGTAGTGTAACTCCCTTTCACTTTACCCTTTTTCTTTTGTTAATTCTTTTACTATCATGTCTAACTAACTCTTCCAGAGCATGGCTAACTAACTACTAACCCACTAATCTCTAACAACTTGCTTGATAAACCCAAATGAGTCAATAGTGTCAACTAAGCCTTGTGCAAACGAGAGCTATGGCATCTTAAGACGAGGGTTCTAACTCTAACTTACCTACAAGTATTACTTTCTTATATTTCTTGCTTAATGGTTTTTGATGATCTATGAGTTGTGTACTTTACTTGTTGTTGTAAGTTAGAGATTTTCTTTTTAACTTTGTCAATACCATTAGTGTACTTGTGTCTTCCCTTATTCTCGCCTTTTATTGGATCTTGATAAGGGAATGTTCAAGTTTTTGCTGTGTTAAGCTAAGTTATAGGAAGAACTTTCACTCGATTCCCACGTGAATAGTTCCTATGCATAAGGGTTATGCTTGCCTATGATCTATCGTGAGGCTACATTATCTTCCATTGATTTTGCAAAGGGGGAAAACTTACAAAAAAGTATCGAGGAGCGAAATTACAAGTAATTCTTTGCAGTAAGAAGATTACAGATAGATCTCCTCTGAGATTTCTAGGAAAGTATGCTAGTAGGAATCTGATCAGCGCACGATCACTTTTTTCCTTTGACGATGCGATCGATCAGACAATCAGACTGCTGCCTGATGGGATTCCCTTCTCGCCTGGTTCGGAGAATCGGAGAACAGAAGGTCGGTAGAGCTCTCTTGTTACTTCTCGAGCTGTCTCCGCTTGAGAATTCCTTCTCGCCTGGTTCTGGAGATTCCTTGAGAGGGAGGAAGATCTTAGGGTATTAGCACCCTGATTAGAGAAGTAATTCTCTGTACTCTTGGAAGCGAGAGAGTAGATTTCTGATCTCCTCTCTATCCTTAGCCATTTCTCCTCTCTTTTTCCCAGCCTCTGTCTTTTTTTTCTCGTGCTCCTGCCCCTGGTAGGCTATTTATAAGGAGGAGTAGTGGAATAATCGTCCTGCAAATCTAAAAACAGATTGGGTCAATCTATTTTACATTCGGTAAGTATCCTTACCGCGGGGCTAAAATCAGCTTCTGCAAAGTTAGGAATAGTTGATCTCTTGATCCGCTCTGCTAGATGAGGGATACTCCCTTGATTCTTTTCAAATAACTGAAAGATCTCCCCTGATCTTCTCACTTGATTGGGAGAGTCAAAAAATCATGGCAAACAACTACCAAATTTGATCTCAATTAGATCTGATCTCAATTAGATTTGATTTCATCTAGAGATTTGATTGGTCAAAGGTGACCATAGAAAACCCGCAGCGGAGTCGTTGCGTTGAGCTCATGGCAGAGCTGGGAGAAGCATCTGACAAAGATAGAAGGAAAGCTCTTCAACGGAGCTGGATAACTTTGTGGCGAAGTTACCTTACCAATTACCCTTTTGCGCAGCTGCATGGGGCTTCGAGCGAAGCTAACTCTCTGTGGAGTTAACTGAGCATTTCTGTGCGAAGTTGTAAGTTAGCTCGCAGCGAGGCTGTGAAGGAGCTTCCTGCGATGCTAAGTAACTTTGGCTTCTTATGCGAGACTTATCTCGTGGGCTCGTGCGAGACTATGTGTTGAGCTAACTTAGTGTCCCTGATCCTGCTTGGGCCTTTTCACGAACTTTTCTTGTCTTACTGTCATCTTCACTGGATCAGTAGAGTCCAAGTTGTTGATACGTCCCTTCGAGATGGGTAAAGAACTGGTTGTCAGTTTGTCTGCCGCTTGTCTTTTGTAGATGTCAACTAGTTAGACATTGTCTAGGCCAGTTAGGAATCTTGTCATTTTTAGAGTGTCAATAAGACCCCCTTCAAGGTTTTCGTAAGTCTGCAATGGAATGGTTCAGACTCGGAAATATTTTGAACTGCTTTGATTGATGATATGTGAAATGCGAGCATCACCATAGTGGTTGAGTTCAGCTCCGCTTTCAATTCTGCATCCGGATTGGAATAAGTTCGCCGAGGAATCGTGTAGATTTGCAATTTGGGGTAGCTTCGCGTTTGGGTTGCTTCGCGTATGGATAGCTTCGCGTGAACTCGGTGTTTGGAACGACGTTCCTTTCCTGAGGCTAACTGCTTTTTGGCTAGTCACGAGAGGGATTGCTCCCTTTTCCGAGGTTAGAATAAACTTCTCTTGTATTTAACGAGGGTGGCTATTTCCTTTCTCGAGGCTAAGCATTTAAATGCTTTAACTTCGCCCGCGCTCCTATGCTTGAAGCGTCAGCGGCGTGGTCAGGCCATGAGGCCTATAAATAGGACACTTGAAGTCCTTTTCAGAGAAGCATACTTTTCTCTTTCTGACAAGTCTGTTCATGACATCTCCTCGTTGCCCAAGAAAGGAGACTCAGATCTCTGAAATAGTGGGGGCGCCCACTCTGGTCACTAACCGGCCAAGAGCTGGTAAGTCTCGGTCATCCGATGACTTTCAGGGGGTTCATCTCCCTTAGCTTTACCAGCTATCTTAGGGATTAAATTCCCTTGATCTTTGCATTTGGCTGACTTTCAGAAAAGGGTTTCAACCCTATTTTCTAACTTCTCGGCGAAGCTATCATTCTCGCTTGATCAAAAAAAGACTCTTTCATGCAGAGTTCCTGTCTTGATCTATTAAATCTCCCTGTTAAATCCGCCACATAGGAAAGAATTGGGACTTAGTCACTTCAAGGTTGAGCCACTCTTGCCATATAGGTGGGGCTAAGACTGCGTCCCTCTGGACCAGTCTGGCCTAGCCATATAGGCGAGGCTAGGACTTGGATCTTTTTTAGGCTTCTTCAGCCTAACTGTCTTAGGCGGAGCTAAGACTTGGCTTATACTGAGCTAGTCCATCATCATTGTGCAAGCGAGGCTATCCTCTGCTTAACTGAAGCGCCACTGAATCGGATATGAATTGCTTCGCCCAAAGAATTTGACTTAGCATTTCATCTTTGCAGTTTTCTCTTTGATTTAATGCTAACCTGTTTCCAGTTTGCATTGCAGTGAACTGTGCCCGCCAGTCTTTTATCTTAATGAAAGAGACCAGAAACTTGCCTCTTGATCTTCTAGTTGAAACTTTAATCCTAAGCAGGAGGAATATACTGGACCAGCTGATGCGTGTTCCAAGAAGAGGTTAGCAGTTGCTTATCCGAGATGATCCACTTCGGGAAGGGTTGGTAATCGCTTATCCGAGATGATCCACTTCGAGAAAGCGGGCGTCACCTGCAAGGTCTCGGATCCTTCCTTTGCCAATTTTGATCAAAGAAGATCTGGCTTTCTGGTGGCAACCAGTCCTTTGCCAATTTTCATCAAAGAAGATCCAGCTTCTTGATGACAAAATCTGTCATTAAGTGAAGGATTACGGCCTTGTACAGGAGGAAGGTCTTTCGTGTCCAGTTGGTTTGGCTTATCACCTTGGAAGTAGATAGGACAACTTGTATGTCTTTGGAGAAATGATTCGGTTGTACGAAAGACCACCTTGATGTAGTGTCAATGTATCTTCCCTTTTGAATAAAAAAAATGTTTATTTTCTGCTTATCTGCTTTGTTTCCCTCCTTTTTGATCCGAGAACACCTGGAGTGGACCAGTTTTAGGTTAGTCTTTTCCTTAGGAGGAAATAGAAGCTCTCAGCGGAGCTAAACTTCCAGCGAAGTTGGGGACAGACTCCCAACTAAGTTAGGAACAAGTCTCTGGTGAAGCTAACACGGAATTTTCGCGAAGCTAGAGATGTGCTTTTAGCGGAGCTAAGGTACGTTTCTCAGCGAAGTTACTCAAGCGTCGCGCGAAGTCAACGTTGAACTCACAGCGGAGTTAGCCCTTAGCGAGGCTGAAGTAACGCTTCTCGGGAAGGCGCTTTAGGCGTCGTTTCAAATTAATTTAAAACGACCGCCTGCGCTCCTTTCGAGGAGGCAAAGTTTAGGCAATCATTAGCCTATAAAAGCCCGATTTCGCTGACAGAGAAAGAATTACTTCTCTTTGAATTTTTAGAGAACACAAATCTCTTCTTCTTCTTTCTTCTTAGTTTGATACTTTAAGAACTTTTCAGTTCTTCCATGGCTCCCAAAAGATGAGCAGGCAAAGAGGCAGCGACCTCTATGACGGAGGGGCCTCCTCCTGCTCCGGTCGTTGAACGCCCCATTGGGGGTAGGGATTTTTTCCTTCTTAGTTAGAGATTTTTATCTCTTTTCGAAGCCAATTTTTGGCTATTTCATGATGAATCTAGAACGATTCATTATGATCCAGTGATCTCAGGGAGTTCAACTCCCTTAATTTTCTTTGCCGAATTTTTAGGGGATTTAATTTCCCTTAATTTCTCAACAGGAAATTTAGGAACCGAATGGTTTCTTTGCGAAGCTTCTGTGCGAAGCTAACCCTTAGGCGGTTCACATCCTGTCGAATAACAGGATGCGAAGCTGGCCTTCAGAGCGCAGCTGAAAAAGGACTTTAAAGCCCTTAAAATAACTTTAGGCGTTAATGCCCTTATGGAGAAGTTAGCCCTTGAGGGCTACTTTGCATTCTATTCGGCGATAGAATGCTAGGCGAAGCTTCCAGGGCGAACATAACACTTGGATATCTCCTGCATTTTGCCCTCGTGCAGAATGCGAAGCTAAGCTGCATTTGCGAAGCTGAGCTTCAGGGTGAAGCTAATGCTAGGCTAGCTTCACACGGAGAGCGGAGCTATGCCTCAGCAAAAATTATACTCTTGCTTTAGCTTTCTTTAGCAAATGAACTAATATGATTTCTTCTTGCTTTTGCAGTGCACTATACTCTGGGTCCTCTGAACAGTCTCTTTGGAACAGCCAGGGGGCTGAACGGTAATGTTAGCCTGCAGTTCTAAGGGCAGGCTTCATTATTCAGTGAGTGAAGTGCTCCTGGTCGGGATGCACTTATCTATGTCGGAGATCAGCGTACCATGTGGAGCATCTTAACCACTGCTCCCCTTGAAGATTCTGACCGAAAAGTCTATCGGAAGCCCGGCTTCATGTTCGGGAATGCAGCGCCAGATATTAATCATCAACTGTTAGCCGGAGAGGGGCAGTGGATTTTCAATCTGGACGGCAAGAAGTATTATCTCCCATCTAGCAAGCGTCATTTTCCACTGTCTTTCTTCCAGTGCGTGACGAAGGGTTGGAATATGCAGTGGCAAGTGACTCGGACTACTGACTCCGTTCACGTGGGGAAATTGATAGCTCCGTCTCCCGGTTACACAAGGGCGGGTCCTCCTCGTTGTATATTGGGTCTCCACCCTGGAAACGTTCTCCCGGACAATCCAGTGGGGGAAAATCCTGCGGTGGCTCAGACTTTTGGGAATCAGTTCTTCAAAGCTCGTGGTAATTATCCAGCCACTAATTTCAGGATCCCTGGGTGGATTCACCCTCCCAAGGTATGGTGGAGGGACTTGACCTTATATGTCTTGGCCCATTTTGAAGAAGACCTGGAGATATTGGGACTCTACGAGGCTGTCAGGGCAACCTGTTACGGCATTCAGATGAGCGTAGCGAACTTCTACGCCATTTTTGAGTTATACTGCCCAGCTACAGGGACTTTCTTCACCCCTGTAGGCGAATTGGGCATGGCTTTGCACGAGATGTGGGAAGTCTCTGCTCTGCCTTTGGGAGCTCTCTCATATGAAGAATATTTCCTGTGCGAGGCGGAATTGGCACTTCTGGAGAAGCCGGAGCCCGCCTTGTTTGAGACTTACCCGGAGTTGATGTGCCACCTCTACATTTGCTCGAATATGCACGGGAGCAATATGGGAGCTTCATGCAGCTCGATGAGCTGGGGGAATTATTTGTTCCCCAACCTGAAAGATGCTCCTGAGGCAGCTCACTGCGGGGTTGCAGATGAGAACATTTTTCGAAGGATGCAAGAACACTCCCAAGGGATATTATTTTGGAAGAGGATGATGGACCTTACGAGAAAGGTGATATTCTCCCATATTCTTTAGTCTGAAGGGCATCACGGTATAACACTATACCCCCAACGGTGTTCGGAATGAAGTATGTTTTTCATCTCCTCGATACATCTTAATTTGATTGTACCCTGAAAAATCGTCCATGAAAGACATTCTTTCGAATCCACAGGTATTGTCAATCATGACTGAAATCACCTAGAGGGGGGGTGAATAGGTGAAGGCTATACTAAGTACCAAATAATGCGGATTAAAAACTAAATAACAATAAACAACAACAATAATAAGACTTGCAAGAAAGTAAACAAATAATAGTGCAAGTAAAGGAGAGAGAGAGTTTAGAGATATGTGGACAATCGCAAACACGAGAATATGTTTCGAGGTTCGAGCCACTGCTCTACGTCCCCACCTTCAACACGATGAAGGATTTCCACTATGCTTGATCCCATCGGATCGTCAATACAAGTTCTCACTAGAACTCTTCGGACACACTTGTCCTCTCTCACGGTGCCGCAACACCAACTAGGATCTCACTTGTAACACCCCGCTCCCCGAATACGTACTTAGTTGCGTATTCATATTTTCTGATCGTATTTTTTTATTTACTTCCTATATTTGTTTTGTATTATGAGTTATTTATACGATTGTTTTGCCTTGGATTGGGATTCGTGGACTTGGAGTCAGTCCTACTCTGAACCGGGAGTCCGATCCTAGAGTATTGCTCGATTTGGTATTTCTGCTATTCTGATTTGACCGGTTTAAATTTTAAAAATCATTTTCCAATATTTTAGATTTTTTATGATTTTTTGGAATTTTCCTGAATTAAATTGTAAATCTTCAAAACCGGGGTCGACCAATTCTGCTGCTCGATTCTCGGATTTTAAATTTATAAACGGAGTAGAATTTCTAAAAAATGGCTTTCACATCATTTCTTAAAATCATATTTTCTATCTAAATACTTTTTCTGAGATTTTTCAGAATTTATCAAAACCCGGCCAACCCGGTGTAGACCGATATTGACGGTTGAATTTAGGATTATTTTATTTTAAAAATGGGATTGAATTTCTGAAAATCGATTTCACCAAATATCTTTAAATAATATTTATTATTTTTGAAATTTTTTGGGAAGCTTTCCAAACTACTTTATTTTTTGGACTTTTCCGGAGTTTTCGGTGTTTTCCCAGATACTGGAATTTTATCCAGATATTTCACTTTTCTCTTTTTTCCATTTTCTCTCTCCTTATTCAGAGGCGAGTCTCACCAGACTCAGATCTGATTTTTAATGCGAAGATTCGCATTCATTCTGCATTAAATGCACTTCAGATCAACTCCAATCAAGTCATTATGACTTTTGTCCTTTTTGTTAAACGCAACTGTCGCGTTTTCCCCTGGACGCAAGTTCCATCCCCGCGTCTAGGTAATTGCCAGGCGCGGGTATTCACTTTATGAGACGCAGCCCTCTTGTTTTAAAGGGATGCAAGTTTCTTTGGTTAGCCAAATGGCAAACTTGTAATAATCATTTCCCTCCCTTATATAACCACCCCCCTTTCTTTCCTTCTCTTTCATTTCTTCTTCTTTCTTCTTCCAGCAAGCAACCAACGTCCAGCAGCCCACCAAGCCACCGTGCCTTCCTCCTTGGCCGGCCACTTTCTCCCCTCCATCTCCCACCACCAACTCCACCAACTCCTCCACCATTCTCCCATCCATCTCCTCCTCCATTCCAACAACAACAACAACAACTTCACCACCTTCTTCTTCCTCTTTTCTCCACCATGAACCCATTACCTCCAAAACTTCACCACCATCTCCACCACCACCTACACCATCATGATCACCATCAAACACACCATCTTCTTCTCCTCGTCATTCTCTTTCCAACGGACCTACTCGTCGCTCTCCGAACCACCATTTCCAAAACTCCAAATTTTCCAAATGAATTAGACTTGCACTCCATTCTTGCCTTAGGCTGGGGCTTTGGCCGCCCATCTCCGGCCAACTCCGGCCACTTCCGGTCGTCTCCAGCCACCTCCGGCCGCCGCCGACGACCACCGGCCATGGCCAGCCACCAAACCCCCCTTTCCTTCTTTCTTTCTTTTCCTCCTCTCTTTCTTTCCTTTCTTTTTCCTTTCCTTTTCCTTTTCCTTCTCTTCTCTGTTTTTCTCCCAACCTGCGTCTCTCTCCCTGTCAACCATGCGTCTTTCCCTTCCCTGCGTTCCCCTCATCCTTGCGTCTCTCTCACTCTCTCATCTCCTTGTCTCTCTCTTTCTCACTGTTAATTGATAGACGTGGAGCACACCCCGTGTCTAAGTAAATCTTTAACGTAGCCTTCGCGTTCTTGCATCGACGCAACGCGGAGCCATGCCCGCGTCTGTGTTCTTCTCGTGTTAATGCGACGCGGAACCCAGGTCCGCGTCCGCGTTCTCCTCGTGTCCTTACTTGAACGCGGGTCTCGAACCCTGAGTTTGTGGGCATTTATGCAATGCGAACCCCGCGTCTGCGACCCCCGCGTCTCACTCTCAAACCCGCATCCCCCTATACATGCTATCTCTCCCTGTACACTCTCTCTCCATGGACTTCTCTCTCTAGCTCTCACTTTCTCTCTCCACTCTCTATCACTTTCTCTTTAACGCGTTGACGCGTTGATTTCCTGGATTCCGGAGATCGGGGATTTCACTACATTTTCTGAAGACTTAGGCGAGAGTTCTCGCTTTCCCATTGGACTTTCCCGCATCATCGGGTTGACTTGTATAACATTATGTATTTATATCGGTATTCTCGTTTGATATTGTGATGTACATACTTGTCATGTTAACACTTGACATACACCTGTCTGTATCATTTAGCAACTGAAGTGTTACCACCTGACATGACTTACTCCTTAGCGCTTGTTCCTTATTATAATATGATTTACCACCTGCTTCTTGACATGTTAATACCTGACCTGTGATTATCACATTCATGGGAATCCTGCCGTGTTATTCTGTATGACATACAATGACTTGAATCATGTGCTTGTTATCCTGTATTATATATACAGTGACCCGAATCTATAGTACTCATGTACTCCTGAATTCCTGATCATGTCCTGATCCTTTTATTCCTGTGAATTGCTAACTACATGTTAAATTATAGTAAGACAACTTGCACCCGGTTTGGGGGAAACTGATGGGCCCTGATTAATCAAGTTTATGGTGGCTTATCGAGTCACACGTGGCCACATACTTGAGGGATCACCTGGCGGCCACCAGGGATTCCGTGGGATGTGCTGGCACCCCTACTCCTATTTATTCCTGCCGGGTATGCACACGCCCTAGGCTATTTCTATGGGATCTGCGATACTCTATTCTTGTTCGGGCGTAAATAAGTCCCGGTACCTAGCGGTACGTTCCGGCTAAGCACCAGATACTCCTGGACCATTGTCCCGGGAATGTACGGGGCCCATCCGAAACATGATTCATCGAACTTTATCAGTTTCCAAATAACTTGCTCTATAAGTTGTAAGTGAAAGTATGTGGAATAGGACGCATACTGAAGCCCACAACTTAGACAGCCCCAATTATAACAAGATGCTAATATACAATTTTTTATGTTGTTTTGTAACTCGGGTTGTATGCGCTTGGATTTCGGTGACATGGGATAAAGGTATATAGATGAGGGTTTCCTTGTTTGGATTATTCCTTCGATGTACCAGTCTCATGAAGCCGTGACTTAAGCTTATGCAATCGGTTTTATTGGTTTTATCAATTTTATGTTAATTTAGGAGATATCTGGTGTTGCCTTATCTACTTTATTCATCGCCTCGTTACCTGCTCTTATCATCTTATATTATACATGTTCCCAGTTTGATTACGATTACTGCCTCTCTACTTGCTCCTGCATGCTTATGCTCACGACACAGTTTTCAATGCATACTTATGACTTGGATTTATCAATACACTTGTGCTCATCTATGCTCGCCACTTGGCTTTCGCATCACCACTCGCCGGGGAGTTCTGACTCCCCTAGATCCTCATGTCCAGGTCATAGAGTTTGGAGCGTGTGGACTCTCCCAGTTGCTGATCAGAGTGGCGCAGCGGTAGCGTGGATCTCCAGTAGACCGTCCAAAGCCTCCTCCTTCCAACCCCCCTGCTCGGCTCTAGAGTTTTTCTGTTGTGACTCTGAGTCTCCTTTTGTACTGTTCATACTTGTACATCTCCTTGTACTCTCGCATTTGCGCCATATTGGTGATGTAATATTCTTGTAATATTTGTCACCTCTAGTGATAACTTTGTAATTGTACTCATATGTTGGAATGTATAATGCACCACATGCTTCCGTACTCTGATTCTTGCCTGTAGTGATGCTTAGCGTATAAACGTGAGGGTATTTCTGACCTGCGTATATACGTCGCAATGACGTCTCCGTACCCGCAGGATCGGGGCGTTACAGGGTGGTATCAGAGCCTAGGCTCTCACATCCTCAGTACGTCCAGATGGCAAATTAATGGTAAAGAAATTTGCAACTGGAATGCTTGAGTCTTGCTTATATAGTCCAGCTACAAATACAGAGTTATCTATTCTATCTTGATCATCTTTCCTTTGATTTCTAGTCCCTTCCATCTTTCCACTGTTTTGGTTTTTCGTAGCCTTTATACCAACTTAAGATATGGTTATACTAGAGAGGTAGTGGCTAGTTCTGAATGAAGCTATTATATGGTCTCTTCGGTCAACTCTATGGTGCTCGGGCATTCTCAGAATGGATCTGCAATCGGGTTATCTTTCAGAAGTTAGTAGTCGGGATTTTCTACGGTTATTCTCTATTCTTGGCTATATCCTTCAGAATGATTTTTGCCGGGTCTTCGGAATTCTCAATTATCGGTCTTCTTTATTATGCTCAGTACTATCAGGGTTTCCTTTATCTTCAGTATTCTGGCTTATTCTCGGAGAACTATCAAGTATGCAGTACAGCGGGAATTCTATTACAAAGCAATGATATCAGATTCAATATTATCGGCATCGTTTGAAGACTTATACAACCGGAAGTGTAGGAGATGTCTATATCCCAATTGTTATTCAGTCAACTTGAGAGCCCTACCTGCAGTGATTCATATCTTGATTGATATAATTTCCGTCCTTGTCCCCTTTGTGTTCATTTTACCCCTTATCGAAATTGCGAGGACACAATTTTTTGTAAGGTGGATGGAATGTAACACCCCGCTCCCCGAATACGTACTTAGTTGCGTATTCATATTTTCTGATCGTATTTTTTTATTTACTTCCTGTATTTGTTTTGTATTATGAGTTATTTATACGATTGTTTTGCCTTGGATTGGGATTCGTGGACTCGGAGTCAGCCCTAGTCTGAACCGGGAATCCGATCCTAGAGTATTACTCGATTTGTTATTTTTGCTATTCTGATTTGACCAGTTTCAGTTTTAAATATTGTTTTCCAATATTTTAGATTTTCTATGATTTTCTGGAATTTTCCTGAATTAAATTGTAAATCTTCAAAACCGGGGTCGACCAATTCTGCTGCTCGATTCTTGGATTTTTAATTTACAAACGGAGTAGAATTTCTAAAAAAGGGCTTTCACATCATTTCTTAAAATCATATTTTCTATCCAAATACTTTTTCTGAGATTTTTCAGAATTTATCAAAATCCGGCCAACCCGGTGTACACCGATATTGACGGTTGACTTTAGGATTTTTATTTTAAAAATGGGATTAAATTTTTGAAAACCGATTTTATCAAAAATCTTTAAATAATATTTATTATTTTTGAGATTTTTTGGGAAGCTTTCCAAACTACTTTATTTTTTGGACTTTTCCGGAGTTTTCGGTGTTTTTCCAGATACCGGAATTTTATCCAGATATTTCACTTTTCTCTTTTTCCCATTTTCTCTCTCCTTTTTCAGACGCGAGTCTCACCAGACTCAGATCTGATTTTTAATGCGAAGATTCGCATTCATTCTGCATTAAATGCACTTCAGATCAACTCCAATCAAGTCATTGTGTCTTTTATCCTTTTTATTAAACGCAACTGTCGCGTTTTCCCCTGGACGCAAGTTCCATCCCCGCGTCTAAGCAATTTCCAGACGCGGGTATTCACTTTATGAGACGCAACCCTCTTGTTTTAAAGGGACGCAAGTTTCTTTGGTTAGCCAAATGGCAAACTTGTAATAATCATTTCCCTCTCTTATATAACCACCCCCCTTTCTTTCCTTCTCTTTCATTTCCTCTTCCTTCTTCTTCCAGCAAGCAACCAACGTCCAGCAGCCCACTAAGCCACCGTGCCTCCCTCCTTGGCCGGCTACTTTCTCCCCTCCATCTCCACCACCAACTCCACCAACTCCTCCACCATTCTCCCCTCCATCTCCTCCTCCATTCCAACAACAACAACAACAACTTCACCACCTTCTTCTTCCTCTTTTCTCCACCATGAACCCATTACCTCCAAAACTTCACCACCAACTCCACCACCACCTACACCATCATGACCACCATCAAACACACAATCTTCTTCTCCTCGTCATTCTCTTTCCAACGGACCTACTCGTCGCTCTCCGAACCACCATTTCCAAAACTCCAAATTTTCCAAATGAACTAGACTTGCACTCCATTCTTGCCTTAGGCTTGGGGCTTTGGCTGCCCATCTCCGGCCAACTCCGGCCACCTCCGGCCGTCTCCAGCCACCTCCGGCCGCCGCCGGCGACCACCAGCCATGGCCAGCCACCAAACCCCCCTTTCCTTCTCTCTTTCTTTTCCTTCTCTCTTTCTTTCCTTTCTTTTTCCTTTCCTTTTCCTTTTCCTTCTCTTCTCTGTTTTTCTCCCAACCTGCGTCTCTCTCCCTGTCAACCTTGCGTCTTCTCCTTCCCTGCGTTCCCCTCATCTTTGCGTCTCTCTCACTCTCTCATCTCCTTGTCTCTCTCTTTCTCACTGTTAATTGATAGACGTGGAGCACACCCCGCGTCTAAGTAAATCTTTAACGCGGCCTTCACGTTCTTGCATCGACGCAACGCGGAGCCATGCCCGCGTCTGTGTTCTTCTCGTCTTAACGTGACGTGGAACCCAGGTCCGGGTCCGCGTTCTCCTCGTGTCCTGACTTGAACGCGGGTCTCGAACCCTACGTTTGTGGGCATTTATGCAACGCGAACCTCGCGTCTGCGACCCCCGCGTCTCACTCTCAAACCCGCGTCCCCCTATACACGCTCTCTCTCCCTGTACACTCTCTCTCCATGGACTTCTCTCTAGCTCTTACTTTCTCTCTCCTCTCTCTATCACTTTCTCTTTAACGCGTTGACGCGTTGATTTCCTGGATTCCGGAGATCGGGGATTTCACTATATTTTTTGAAGACTTAGGCGAGTATTCTCGCTTTCCCATTGGACTTTCCCGCATCGTCGGGTTGACTTGTATAACATTATGTATTTATATCGGTATTCTCGTTTGATATTGTGATGTACATACTTGTCATGTTAACACTTGACATACACCTGTCTGTATCATTTAGCAACTGAAGTGTTACCACCTGACATGACTTACTCCTTAGCGCTTGTTCCTTATTATAATATGATTTACCACCTGCTTCTTGACATGTTAATACCTGACCTGTGATTATCACATTCACGGGAATCCTGCCGTGTTATTCTGTATAACATACAATGACTTGAATTATGTGCTTGTTATCCTGTATTATATATACAATGACCCGAATCTATAGTACTCATGTACTCCTGAATTCCTGATCATATCCTGATCCTTTTATTCCTGTGAATTGCTAACTACATGTTAAATTACAGTAAGACAACTTGCACCCGGTTTGGGGGAAATTGATGGGCCCTGATTAATCATATTTACGGTGGTCTTATCGAGTCATGCGTGGCCACATACTTGAGGGATCACCTGGCGGCCACCAGGGATTCCGTGGAATATGCTGGCACCCCTACTCCTGTTTATTCCTGCCGGGTATGCTCACGCCCTAGGCCATTTCTATGGGATCTGCGATACTCTATTCCTGTTCGGGCGTAAATAAGTCCCGGTACCTAGCGGTACGTTCCGGCTCAGCACCAGATACTCCTGGACCGTTGTCCCGGGAATGTACGGGGCCCATCCGAAACATGATTCATCGAACTTTATCAGTTTCCAAATAACTTGCTCTATAAGTTGTAAGTGAAAGTATATGGAATAGGACGCATACTGAAGCCCACAACTTAGACAGCCCCAATTATAACAAGATGCTAATATACAATTTGTTGTGTTGTTTTGTAACTCGGGTTGTATGCGCTTGGATTTCGGTGACATGGGATAAAGGTATATAGATGAGGGTTTCCTTGTTTGGATTATTCCTTCGATGTACCAGTCTCATGAAGCCGTGACTTAAGCTTATGCAATCGGTTTTATTGGTTTTATCAATTTTATGTTAATTTAGGAGATATCTGGTGTTGCCTTATCTACTTTATTCATCGCCTCGTTACCTGCTCTTATCATCTTATATTATACATGTTCCCAGTTTGATTACGATTACTGCCTCTCTACTTGCTCCTGCATGCTTATGCTCACGACACAGTTTTCAATACATACTTATGACTTGGATTTATCAATACACTTGTGCTCATCTATGCTCGCCACTTGGCTTTCGCATCACCACTCGCCGGGGAGTTCTGACTCTCCTAGATCCTCATGTCCAGGTCATAGAGCTTGAAGCGTGTGGACTCTCCCAGTTGCTGATCAGAGTGGCACAGCGGTAGCGTGGATCTCCAGTAGACCGTCCAAAGCCTCCTCCTTCCAACCCCCCTGCTCGGCTCTAGAGTTTTTCTGTTGTGACTCTGAGTCTCCTTTTGTACTGTTCATACTTGTACATCTCCTTGTACTCTCGCATTTGCGCCATATTGGTGATGTAATATTCTTGTAATATTTGTCACCTCTGGTGATAACTTTGTAATTGTACTCATATGTTGGAATGTATAATGCACCACATGCTTCCGTACTCTGATTCTTGCCTGTAGTGATGCTTAGCGTATAAACGTGAGGGTATTTCTGACCTGCGTATATACGTCGCAATGACGTCCCGTACCCGCGGGATCGGGGCGTTACAGGGTGGTATCAGAGCCTAGGCTCTCACATCCTCAGTACGTCCAGATGGCAAATTAATGGTAAAGAAATTTGCAACTGGAATGCTTGAGTCTTGCTTATATAGTCCAACTACAAATACAGAGTTATCTATTCTATCTTGATCATCCTTCCTTTGATTTCTAGTCCCTTCCATCTTTCCACTGTTTTGATTTTTCGTAGCCTTTATACCAACTTAAGATATGGTTATACTAGAGAGGTAGTGGCTAGTTCTGAATGAAGCTATTATATGGTCTCTTCGGTCAACTCTATGGTGCTCGGGCATTCTCAGAATGGATCTGCAATCGGGTTATCTTTCAGAAGTTAGTAGTCGGGATTTTCTACGGTTATTCTCTATTCTTGGCTATATCCTTCAGAATGATTTTTGTCGGGTCTTTAGAATTCTCTATTATCGGTCTTCTTTATTATGCTCAGTACTATCAGGGTTTCCTTTATCTTCAGTATTCTGGCTTATTCTCGGAGAACTATCAAGTATGCAGTACAGCGGGAATTCTATTACAAAGCAATGATATCAGATTCAATATTATTCGGCATCGTTCGAAGACTTATACAATCGGAAGTGCAGGAGATGTCTATATCCCAATTGTTATTCAGTCAAATTAAGAGCCTTACCTACAGTGATTCATATCTTGATTGATATAATTTCCGTCCTTGTCCCCTTTGTGTTCATTTTACCCCTTATCGAAATTGCGAGGACGCAATTTTTTGTAAGGCGGATGGAATGTAACACCCCGCTCCCCGAATACGTACTTAGAAGCGTATTCATATTTTCTAATCGTATTTTTTTTATTTACTTCCTGTATTTGTTTTGTATTATGAGTTATTTATACGATTGTTTTGCCTTGGATTGGGATTCGTGGACTCGGAGTCAGCCTTAGTCTGAACCGGGAGTCCGATCCTAGAGTATTACTCGATTTGGTATTTCTGCTATTCTGATTTGACCAATTTCAGTTTTAAATATCGTTTTTCAATATTTTAAATTTTCTATGATTTTCTGGAATTTTCTTGAATTAAATTGTAAATCTTCAAAACCAGGGTCGACCAATTCTGCTGCTCGATTCTCGGATTTTTAATTTACAAACGGAGTAGAATTTCTAAAAAAGGGCTTTCACTTCATTTCTTAAAATCATATTTTCTATCTAAATACTTTTTCTGAGATTTTTCAGAATTTATCAAAATCCGGCCAACCCGGTGTACACCGATATTGACGGTTGACTTTAGGATTTTTATTTTAAAATGGGATTGAATTTTGAAAACCGATTTTACCAAAAATCTTTAAATAATATTTATTATTTTTGAGATTTTTTGGGAAGCTTTCCAAACTACTTTATTTTTTGGACTTTTCCGGAGTTTTCGGTGTTTTCCCAGATACCGGAATTTTATTCAGATATTCCACTTTTCTCTTTTTCCTATTTTCTCTCTCCTTTTTCAGACGCGAGTCTCACCAGACTCAGATCTGATTTTTAATGCGAAGATTCGCATTCATTCTGCATTAAATGCACTTCAGATCAACTCCAATCAAGTCATTGTGACTTTTGTCCTTTTGTTAAACGCAACTGTCGCGTTTTCCCCTGGACGCAAGTTCCATCCCCGCGTCTAGGCAATTGCCAGACGCGGGTATTCACTTTATGAGACGCAGCCCCCTTGTTTTAAAGGGACGCAAGTTTCTTTGGTTAGCCAAATGGCAAACTTGTAATAATCATTTCCCTCCCTTATATAACCACCCCCTTTCTTTCCTTCTCTTTCATTTCTTCTTCTTTCTTCTTCCAGCAAGCAACCAACGTTCAGCAGCCCACTAAGCCACCGTGCCTCCCTCCTTGGCCGGCCACTTTCTCCCCTCCATCTCCACCACCAACTCCACCAACTCCTCTACCATTCTCCCCTCCATCTCCTCCTCCATTCCAACAACAGCAACAACAACTTCACCACCTTCTTCTTCCACTTTTCTCCACCATGAACCCATTACCTCCAAAACTTCACCACCATCTCCACCACCACCTACACCATCATGACCACCATCAAACACGCCATCTTTTCTCCTCGTTATTCTCTTTCCAACGGACCTACTCGTCGCTCTCCGAGCCACCATTTCCAAAACTCCAAATTTTCCAAATGAACTAGACTTGCACTCCATTCTTGCCTTAGGCTTGGGGCTTTGGCCGCCCATCTCTGGCCAACTCCGGCCACTTCCGGCCGTCTCCAGCCGCCGCCGGCGACCACCAGCCATGGCCAGCCACCAAACCCCCCTTTCCTTCTTTCTTTCTTTTCCTTCTCTCTTTCTTTCCTTTCTTTTTCCTTTTCTTTTCCTTTTCCTTCTCTTCTATGTTTTTCTCCCAACCTGCGTCTCTCTCCCTGTCAACCTTGCGTCTTCCCCTTCCCTGCGTTCCCCTCATCCTTGCGTCTCTCTCACTCTCTCATCTCCTTGTCTCTCTCTTTCTCACTGTTAATTGATAGACGTGGAGCACACCCCGCGTCTAAGTAAATCTTTAACGCGGCCTTCGCGTTCTTGCATCGACGCAACGCGGAGCCATGCCCGCGTCTGTGTTCTTCTCGTGTTAACGCGGTTGAAGATTGCCGGAGAATCTCGTGGCATTGAGGGGGGACGTGGAGGCCAAAAAGAGCATAAGTTAGACCGCGGTTGAAGATGGTAAGCTAATCGGGTCTAGACCCATCACTAAACAAGACGGTATGAAAACAGTTGTTATGAACCCGCGAGTAATCGGATCGGGCTTAGTACTTATAATAGTAATCGAGTACGGGTCTAACTACTCCCATACCCAACCCGTCTACAAGCCGTTGGCAGGCCCGGGGAGAAATATACGGAGTGGTACAATGTTTATCCATTCACCATCACCTGTAAAGGGAAAAAGCCCATTCCTTCCTCGGGCTTTGAAAGTGTTTGTTCTCTACCTCTATTTTTTACCAGAACCCCAACTCACTGTGATGTGAGTGATTACTCACAAAGCATTCAAGGGACTCAACATTGTCACGTTACATACTCTTGTTGTCGGCTTGTGCTGCGAAAAGGACAAGGTCTTCATCTCTTTTTGACAATTAGAGGCATGCACATAAATTGTACACTGATGGAGCCCGGATTCCCACACAGTGCAGAGCTCGTGCCATTAGAAAACAAAGAAAAGTTGAGCGCAACCTACTCCCCAAGACAAGGAGATGGGAGATGAGACGACGGCCATCAGCGGTCAACTTCGGTGCTCAAATTTATTACGACTTCTTTGCTTCAATCAACACTTGTCCCAAGTTTTCAGGTGCATTGAACTCTCTCTCTCTCTCTCTCAATAAAGATTCTTATCTTGAGAGAAAGTGAAGTAGAGATGCCAAGTATTTCATGGATATATTCATCCTTACTTGTTAAAGACATGAGGTCAATATATATCACAAGAGAAATTTTCTCTTATTTGACTCATTACTTTAATATTAAAAGTAAAAAGTATGTATAGGTGGGGCTAAAATTTCATGGATAAGAAAGCCAAAACTAAGAAGAGTAAGGATATGATATCTCGTTCCAAGAAAAAAAAATTGAGATCTGATTTAATGATAAAGACAAGAGATTATATTATAAGATATCTTTAACAAAAAACTGAAGTACAATCTATTTGTCACTAAAAAAAGAAGAAAAAAAAGATATAAGCCACAATAAAGTCAGCGGCGTGCTTATTTTCCCATTAGAAGACTAACTCTAGCAAAATGTCCAAAAATAAAAGAAACACGTGCAATGTCAACTCCAATCATTGCCACCCGTCCTCTAATAGCTACAAAGTGAGTGGGGCATATCATCGGTTCAATAAATTTATTAAATTTATTCCATCTTGTTTCATTAACGAGAAAATAACGAATTCTGACAGTGTGACGCAGACGCTAGCGTAACAGAAATGTGTATATTAACCTTAACCCCAAATTCAAACCTTTATTATCTTTTCACTTTACTGAGAAAGCATCCAGTGTTCCAAAATGTCATCAAAGAACAGTAGTTCTTCACCCCCTTGGCCTGAAGAATTCAATGGTATACTCATTGTCCTCTTCTTTTGATTGCATTGTTGGCTAGTGGTGGACTTTAGAAAAACAATGCATTATGTGGCACTCACCATTAGAAAATTAGGTAGGAGAACCTACTCCCCAAGAAAGGAGATGGGGGCAACAATCAAAATCATCCAAGCCCATTGATCAAATTGATGAAGACCAACACTTGGCAACACTTTGATTTTTATTTTATTTTTTTTCTTGTAACTTGTTCAGAACACAAGGAAAAACTTTGAACAATGAAATCTAGAGTGTAGACAAGTGGATGTGCTACTTGTCTCTCAACTTATTGAGCTAATTTCTAATAAAGAAACTATTATTGCTAATCACACTAATCAATCATCTTCTGGCCAATTTAGGGTTTATTGGAGTTAAAAGCAACCCTAATAACTCCTTTCCTTTTACTCTCAAACCTTTGACAACCAAGGGAAAAATCAAAGCTCTATAACCCCACATCCACGTGATCTGTTGGCAATGGGATTTCTCAGCCACAAATAAAAGGAAAAAGAATGAAAAAGAAAAAAGAGAAGAGAGAAAATTTGCTTAAGTACAAATGAGAAGAGAAGATGATTCCTCTTCTCATCTCTTATCTCCTCATCTCTTCATCCTTTTGTGCTCATGAGATTTTGGGCTTGTCCTTTTGATTCCGTTAGTTTCAACTGTAAAGTTATTCATTTGATTATTGTTTAAGTTAATTGATGCTTAATGAAAGAAGCAAGCATACATTGGCTAAAGCTAAGATTTGACTAATCCTTTCTGCCGTACATGTGTATTCTTAATAATTTATTATGATAATACTAACCAGATCCAAGATCTGCAGACTCTTAATTAGTTGGAGCAAATAAAAAAATATTTTGTTTTTCTTTTTCTCTATATTCTTATTTATCACTAATTTCAAATTGTAGTTCCTGAAGTTGGCCCACCGGTCAGATTCTTGCTCCTCAGAGGTTACCGGTTCGAATCCACTCGGTAGGATATTTGTGAAGTGTGTGTATTAGACTTGAGAATAACCTCAAGCTTATTCTAAAAACTGGAAGAAAAAAAATTACTCAAATTGTTGATGAGCGCAACCGTACAAATTAAAGCCTCAATGTATTAAAAAAGCAACTTCTTTTGGAAGTGAAGTAATTTGACAAGTTTGTATTGGACATTTTTGTTACATTTAGCAAACCAATTGTGTACCTCATTTTAACGTCTCTTCATTTGTCCTGAAAGTCAGTGGAAAACTTTAATTTTTCTTTGACATCATAGGGTCAGAACTTTTTTCTTACCTCTTTTGTGTTCTCTTGTGTTTGTTTGTTGTGCAAAGTGTGAGGAAAAAAATTCTCCTTTCACATCGCCTTTTTAGTATTAATCTAACAAAAAAACTTGAAAACCGCTCGAAATCTGACACGTGGCGATCCAAATACGTCTCCTCGACTCTCTCTCTCTCTATACCAAACAGCCCCGTAGGGGAATCAATCACGCTTTCATTCCCAGAACTGACTTGACATCACATGAACCGTACCGCAATTAGCAGCCAATCAAGAGAGGAAATAGATACTATAATTTAATAATAGCTTACAGTTACCTCACAGTGAAGGCACAAATTCTACGAGAATTGATCTTGATTTGTAAGTCATAATTGATAAATTTTTTTATAGCTATGAATGACTTAATTCATGTAAGTTTACAGTATTTGATTGATAATATAAAATTGTAAGTTAGAAATTATATTGTATTTTACGGTATTTGATTGTCGTAATGCGTAAGTCGTAAGTGAAAAAAATTGACCACAAAATTAACTATTTGGTGATTTAAACAAAATAAATATTGCAAATAAATGCTAAAAACACTACATATTAAAAACTTAATATATTAATATAAAAAATAATATAAATTTGCATCACCACAAAATCAGCTGTAAGTGAGTTGTAAGTGAGTGGTAATTGAATTGCAAGTGAGTGGTAGTTGGGTTGAGTAAGTCTTTCACGAATTACGGTCCAAACAAATACTGTAGTTGAATTGGGCTATAAGTCATTTACAAGTTACGGCCTTTTACGAGAAACAAACGGCTTCTTAATATAATTTATTTCAACAAAAGGTCCATGATTGATCTGTTTGGTTGCATGAAAAAAATGAGAAAAATTGAATGTGGTACCCCCAAAGTAGAATTTGATTAGAAATATGATATAGCAAAATGTGATCAATCTTTAAACTTTTTTTAAATAAAAACATAATATAGTTTTACATCATTATCCCCAAACTGGACAAAAGAAATCCTATCTTTGCGGAAAAAAACCTATGAGGTAAAATGAAATTACTGTTAGGGGAACGAATTGGGGTATAAATAAAAGAACACATGTTAAACACATCAAAATTTTATGTGAAAAATTCAAATCAGAAAAAATTACGAAACTGCAAGTCACATCCGCTCTGTATTTACAATGACAAAAACTCTTTTCTATCTACTTAATCCTAATGAGGGCGCATCTTCTTTATAGAGAAAATTAGAGTTATAAATTATGAAATTATCAAACTGCTTCTGACACATGCTCTCAAGTTTCACAAGCTATGAGCTTTTAGACTGGACTGCTTCACCGCTATGCATCTCCGAGGCGCTATTCTGCACTGTCACTTTCAGAGCGTTCCTCTGGAGTGATATCAAGCTGCTACTCCGGAGTGACACTCCGACCTTGCCCTCGACCCGAAACTTCGAACTCGCCCGACCTCTTCATCGCAGTGCTTCACACTCACTCCGATATCTGCAAAGGGACTCCTCAAAGAAATTCTGTAATATGTAAAGTTGACTCACGTAAAGACTTTGCGTAAAGCAACAAAACGTCAAGATAATAATTAAGCTTAAAAACTTAACAATGTCTACTCTGCAAATATGAATCAACACGATCATCTACCCCGACGAGTCATTTTGTAATATGCCTCCTATTACGCACTGTAAATTTACTTTAAAAAAAATTTCGCCGACGTACTGCAATGGAAAGATTTGAATCAACAACTTCCACAAGGCAGGAAGTATCTTTGTTAGTTGTGCTGTTTAGTTAGGTGTGCAAGTGAGGAAGTGAGAAAGTAGTAATAGTTCCTTTTGAAATTTGAGAATTGGTTAGTAAATTTTTCGGTATTTGAATATTGTTAGGAAGTGTGATTTAAAAAATGTTATGTCTTTTCTGGTGTTTGGATGGTAGTGTGGAAGTAGAAGTGAAAAAGTTGATCACTAAGTTGATCACAAAATAATATGAAAATAAAAATTAATTAAAAAAATAAAAAATGAACTGTAATTAGAATGCAAGTGAGATTTATATGACCTCAAAATTAAGTGTTTTGAGCTATGACTTATTACATACATGACCACAAAATTAAGTGAGAAAATTGTTATGTAAAAGGGAAAAGAGAAAAGAAAAATGGGTTTTCTCATTTTCTTTTTCCGATATTCGGATAGATAGGAAAAGGAGAAATGATACTTCCTTGTTTCCTTACATCCGCCCAATTCTTTGAATCCAAATTGTCCCTTAATAGAAAACTGAGCGAGGAAAAATGAAGGAATCTATCCTCTTCTCCTTTCTAACTAGTTTAACCTCTAAAATCTCACTCTCCCTTACATTTAAATTTTGAATAAAAGAATGAAAAATAGACTATTTTTAATGGATTTCGATTGGACTCAAAAGATATACGCCCAACACATGTGAATGGCACACAGAATCTTATGATAGGATCCTGCATTTTACTCTTTTTTAAATACATTTGAGTCTAGAATGTATGGTCCGAATAAGATGATTACACTCTCCTCATCTCCCAAAAATTCATAGAAACGGAAACAAATTCTGTTCTCCTAGTCTAGTGTTCTTGTTTGTGAAAAGATCCGTAATGGTACATCATAGACCCCATAATGAAGAAAGAATTCTCATTATTAATGGGAAGAAAAAAAAAAAAAAAAATCAAGGAACTCTTGCTGTCCCTCCACGATTTTCTATTTAAGAGCATTTATACGCAATTTTCGTAGGTTGTCAGTGAGACTTTCAATTCATGATGAACCGTTAGTAGAGCTCAATTGTCTAACACCGTGATTGAATCACCCTCCATGAACCGCTAGTTGAATCTGTTGGACATGTTTTGAGTTTGGAGGAAAAACTTTAGTTTCTCTCTTTACTTGCCTTTGAGTTTAGTCTTATATTGGATAGGAGATGGGAGGTTGGATAGTATATATACCTACTCCTCCCATACCAATTGTTATGAGTGTTAGACCATAAAGCCACATCCCCACACGCGCTTACGTGCAATTCGATTTAGGAGCTTGGGCCTGCTGCAAACTGAAATCTACAGAGGATTATAATAAATATTTATTTTTTACATAAAACAGATATCAATCTGCCCTCTTTCGCCCGCAAATTTCTTACATATATTCTGCTGGAAAATTACTGTGTTCTTGCGATCGGGTTTTCGTACTTTCTCAATACTTTTTTTTCACTTACGGGCAACGAATCTCCGTCTGAGAAAAGACCTGACTCATCGTCCTGAGCTAGGTGCTGGTGTATTACCGAGAAGTTTTTTACCGCTAGGAAAGAAGGTCATTTTCAAGGTCCGGACAAGAGACCAGTCATCTTTCTTCTAGGGCAGTGCGTCTGCACGACTACGTCACCCCATGCCAGCCTTTTATTTTCTTTTAATTCTGTATTTTAGTTGCATGCTTTGGACAAGTAGTTTATTAGTTTTACAGATTTAAATTTGTTGCATATTTTAATCCAGTTAAATTTCTGATAGAATCTAGTGACTCTTGTATTTCGTGAAGTGTCCAAATTATTTGGTGTTGGAAAATATGAAGAATTAAATGTGAATTTTTGAGTTGAATTAAGGCGAGATCCATTGATAGAATCAATTGGATAATGGTTGGAGTGTGTTCTCCTTCCATTGAGAATGAACGTGATATATTCACAAGTTCAATTCCGACTTCGAATGAATGAGATATTCAAATCTAAAATTTGTCTAATTCAAAAGCCAAAAGGGACTAAAGGTAGCTAAAAGTATTTAGTCCCACGGTGGACATGGGATGGAAGTTTGAAGTGTTTAAATAGAAAAGAATGGGAACAAAGGGTGTGCCCTTTGGGTACTTGGAGTTTTCATGCGCGGTTAGGGGAAACCATGCCCCCGCGCCACCACCGGCGGCGCCGGAGCCCGGGCTCGGGTTTGGGTTTGGGTTCGGTAATCCTACCCCGTCCGGTTCTTTTTGAACTGAGCCTCATGGGTACGGTGTTACAGCGGATCGCGTCCGCTCCACTATCCGGACCCGCGCAACGGCTGAAAGGAAACTGCATGCGAACCATTGCAACGGTCTGTGCAGTTCCTGTTTGGAACGATCCGTTGCAAAGGTTTAAATCAAACCATTGCAACTGTTCAGACTCCAATTTACGCCTCTGCCCTTCCCAAAGCGCTATAAATAGTGGTCTTTTCTTTCATTTTAGAAACACAGACACAGCGACGGAGCACATCTCTTTCTCCCCTCTTCTATAACTCGAGTTCTGAATATTCTGTAACTCAGATTCCGAAATGAAGAAGTAACGCAGATTCTGAAGCAAGATTCGTTCTGACGAAAGCTCAGAAAATTCAACATATTCTTTAATAGAATTGTTGTCTGAAACTGTGACTTCCAAAGAAGAATATTCTGCTATCTTCCTCCTTTCTCTATAGTGGGTGTTCCTCCAAAGTAAATGTTGGCCCGGAGGCCTTCCTCTCTAGTTTTGATGATGATTAACTCATGTAGTTATGTTTAATAATTATCTTATGATTTTAGTTTCAGATCATGTAACAAGATATTAGTTGGTGATTGCTTCAAAAAGAGGAGTTTGAAAGCTTTCACATGGTGATTCCAGGGCCCGAGCATCAAGATCATACATAGCCTAGCTCGTGGATCACGGTTGGGATCGAGTCGGCTTGAAGATTAAAGATCGTCAAGAAGACTTAGATATCCTAGTGTTTAGTGTGTTTTAGATCCATTTGTAAAGATAAGAATAATTGATATGCTCAAGTGCACAACACATACGTTTTATGGATATTGGTTTTTCAGTTTTTAGTTTAACCGATATTTGTTTTCATGAATAGATTGATCAAAACAAGTTTAAATGGTTTATGTATAGTAGATTCATTCTATACATACATGCTTAACTTTTAAACAAACTTATTTTGACTTACCTATTCATATATTGAAAAATCCAAGTTTGATAAAATACATGTTTTGGTTTTTGGTAAAAATGTTAAAATACAAAAATGGTTTCAAATTGCTTGATATTTGAGTTGAAATTTTTATCACATGTTTATATATCAATGCAAAATGGTAAAACTATTTTTAGGGATTTTTAGAAGGTTTTTAAGTATTTTAGAAATATTTTAAACCTGTATTTCTGACCCAGAACTGGCTGACAGGTCAGGTCGGTCGACCGCACGGTCGACCGCACCAAGGGCCGGTCGACCGTGCGGTCGACCGACGTGCACAGAGCTTTGCACGTCTGGCAGCACAGTGGGACGGTCGACCGGGCGGTCGACCGGACCAAAGAGCTCTGCTCTCTGTATCTGGGCGGTCGACCGGATTGCTCCAACGGTCATATTTTTGACCGTTGGCAGTCGACCGGCCGGTCGACCGCCAGCCTGTCAAGCTGCCAGATCAGCCTAACGGCTAGTTTTCTGTTTGGGCTATAAATACCCCATTTCTTTGGGATTTGAGATAAGATTTTCTAGAGCAAAAATTTCCCCATTCTCTGGTTTTAAAAATAAGTTTTCAAAAGTGTTTAAGTGCCAAAAAGATCAATCTTTATTTGTTTTAGAGTTTTTGAAAAAATCAAAGAAAATAGAAAAATTGGGAGATTTGTATTGTTCTTCATTTCTATCTTTTACAAAGAGTTTTCCCAAGTATTTTTCTTTGAGTTTTTGTTTTCCAAACTCTAAGTTTTCCACACTTGAGCCTATCATCTATCCTATTCTATAGGATCATTTTATTTGTGGGAAAAGAGATTGTTTGTGGTTGAGGAAACCACCAAGTTGTAAACCCTCCTTGTATTTGTGTATCCCTCTTTGGTAGAGGTTGATCGGAGTGGTATTGGTTTGTATCCCTCTTCGGTAGAGGTGATTGATTTGTGGTTGTTTGGCTAAGGGTCTTATCCCTCTTTGTGAGGTGGATTGTGTTTGTATTGCCTCGGTGGAGGTAGTGTTGTTTGAGAGAGGAGTTCGGTACTCCCTTGTTGTACAAATCCTGCTCGGTGGAGGTTCCCTCGGTGGGAGTCCTCGGTGGACAAGATAGTGGATTAGAAATCCTTCTCGGTGAAGGCGGGGACGTAGAGCTAGGGGCTCGAACCTCGAAACATATCTTTGTGTTTGCGTTTGATCCATTTTCTCTAACTCTCTCTCTTACATTAGTGCAAAGCATCATTCATTCATTCATTCATATCATATATTGCTTGTGTTGTGCCTTGCATTATTTCATATTGCTTATCATCCTTATATGCTTGGCTTGTTTGTGTGTGCCTCAGTTATACTTAACTACAAGAGCTTCATATAGCACCTCAACCCTTATCTAGGGGAATCAAGAGAAGTTAGTCCAGAGCCCTTCACGGGGAATTCGGCTACACTTGTTGGTTGTATTAAGTGTGTTGCAAAATAGTTTTTAGCTTCCGCATTTAGTTTCTAGATTAGCATTATCACCTATTGATTGAGATTAAAAATAGAGTTCAGATTGTCTTAGTCTCAATGCGAATCCGCTGTAGCAAGGGCTTGAGCGGGTCGTGATCCTCAGGGAAGGATGCGATGCAAGCTTTTCGGCCGATTCCCTTGTATGCTTCAAGTAATAAAAGAGAGATTAGATTTGTGATGAATATAAGAGATTAAAAACGTGATTTTGCTGATCTTCTACCACAACCCTATTGCAAGTCAAGGCTATTGATCATCATATTGGAATATAGGAGTTTTATCCTAGGTTTTTATATGCAAGCAAGAGAAGATATTTAGAATCTTACCAACATCACTCTAAAAAGTCCAACACTTTTTCATCCTAACATCTAAGCACAACACAAAAGAAGTCTTACCTTGAGGTTGCATTGTCAAAGTTCTTAGATATGAAATGTGAAGAATTAATTAATGTTGTGATATTAGATTAGAATACTAATTATTGTTTAATCTTCAAGCATCTACTTTAAACCTAGGGTTTCAAGAGTTGTCATCCATCAAACCAATGCCTAACTGCTCTAGGGTTGCTTTAAGAAACACAGCAAACCACTAGAGGAATATTAGTTAATCATCTTTTAATTATTTTTCCTTTTTTTTTTTATATAAGAAGATGAACAAAGAACGAAAGAAAATAAAAAGAATCAAGAGATCGCAGATCAAACCAAACTCAAGAAATCACGAAGAAAATGCAAAATTAAATAACAGAGAATTGACTAGAAAAAAGGTAACCTTTATTCGATGAACTGATCCCAAATACAAGCTCCTTCTTCCACAACTCGCTTGAAATAAAAATTACAACTTTGGCAGAAATTTAAAAAATAGCTAAAGAAAACCCTAGTTCGTCTCTGGATCCCCCTCCCTGTTGCGAATGCTCTGATATTTATAGTGCAGAATGTAGAGGAGTCCCGGATAGAAGTGTCAACAAAATTTGGTAGCCATCCTTATCCAGACTGCCGCGGATGCGCGGCTTTTGCCGCGCCTCCGCGGCAGTTTCTTGGCTTCTGGCCACGCGCTTTGGCGCGTGGCCTCTCCTGGTCCGTACATCTGGGCTTCTGCTTTTATAAGTGTGATCCTGGCCTTTTAATCTAGATTTTCGAGATAACTTGATAATCAAGTTACTCTTAATCCAGATTTCTTCAAATCCTCTCTCCACGAAATTCCTCTTTATCTTGGCTTTTTATCCTTATCCCGCAGGTGTTTAGGGTTTGATAAAAGTCTATCCAACCCTAATTTCTGATATTTGCAACTTTTAGCCCTTGTATTTGCATTTTGAATCTTTGTATTTGCGCTTCTTCACCTGGGCTTCAAACATGGGCTTGGATCTGGGCTTTTGGGCTCTTTTAGCTTTATTCTTTATTAAATTGATAATTTGAGGCCTGCACATATTAAATAAAGAAATATTAATAATTGTGCATTATAATATGAATAAATGTGCAAATGCAATGGTATATATGATGACAATTATGCATTTTTCACTACCTATCACACCCCCACACTTATCTTTTTGCTCGTCCTCGAGTAAAAATCAAAGAGAAAGAGAAAAATCTAACCTAGCTAACTCACTTTCGTAGGAATCACGGTTGCACTTAGCATGTGCAACAAGCCGTTAAACCTCTAGGTTACCCTAGAGGACGAGTGTTGTCTCGTGAGGGTTTTCAGCGGATTGCACCCACAAAATCCATAAAAAGGAAAATATTTGAATTATTATTGAAGAGACTAAGTAGTCTATAAGCTTTAGGATCCTCATTTTTATTCATTCTTCAAACCTAGTCTTAATAAAGTCCATTGTTATTCATTTTAGGTAAGGATTTAAAATTGAATTTCTAATATAGTCTTTTTCGTTACCAAAAATCATATGCATCCTTTTGTTTTTACTAGGAACTCCTTAACTTGGACTCTCATGCCTCTTTATTATTTTTATAACATCATCTAATTTTCTTTCGTGTAAGTATCAAGGCTTCTTGAGGCCCTCATACCTAACTAATTGGCTATTAGATGTGTTAATATAATTTTTTTTTGCATGTATAACTCATCTAATTTTCTTTCGTATAAGCATCAAGGCTTCTTGAGGCCCTAATACCTAACTAATTGATTATTAGATGTGTTAGTACATATAAGTAATTTTTCCTTAGTTCCCTCGGACTTTCTAATCTACCCATGTAGCGAACTTAAAGTCGGTGACTCCCAAACCGGTCGGTCTTAGGGCACCAGGTGAGAAAACACCCCGCGGACTCAAATTCAAGTGAACTAGGCCACAAAACTAAGGTATTATTTTTTTTATTTTTTGCATTCACCTTTAGGCGTGAATACTTATGCTTCTTGAGGCACATGTATCCAGCTTTATTAGTGATTTTTTTCTTTTTTTTTTTTATATATGTGAGGCACAAGGGTCTTTGTCTTAGAATCCTAGATATGCATTAGGTATGCAATATTCATTAAGGTAAAAATCAAGACTAATTATTTATTCAATTTCTCCTCCTATACCTAAAATTTAAACAATTTATTTATTTTGACCAAGTTTTTAGAAATCCTAATCATGATTTTCCTAATCCTTAAAACTAACTTAGATTTCTTTCAAAAAAATAAGTCAAAATACTGTCCTTTTTATAAAATTTTTATATATATATATATATATATATATATATATATATATATATATATTTTTTTTTTTATATACCCTTCCCCCACACTTATTTCATGCATTGTCCCTAATGTATGAATGAAATGTATGGAATGCATGAATTGGCAGAAAGATATAATCACCGATACAGTGGGTCAAAAAGACCCATCGCCGCATTAGCTTCCGGCACAGACTCCAAAAAGATTTTAAGACGTTGACCATTTACCTTGAATGAATTGCCATTTTTGGGATCGTAGATCTCTATGGCTCCG
The DNA here is from genome assembly GCA_038442645.1 of Agave tequilana. Lineage (NCBI taxonomy): Eukaryota > Viridiplantae > Streptophyta > Magnoliopsida > Asparagales > Asparagaceae > Agave > Agave tequilana. The sequence continues at coordinate 157,504 of JAVJIF010002710.1, read as the reverse complement.
TGTGGAAACACCGTCTTAACAATGAATGGTCCTGTCCATCTTGACTTCAATTTGCCGGGAAAGAGATGAAGTCTAGAGTTGTAAAGTAAAACTTTTTGTCCTTGCACAAAAGTTTTTCTCGTGATGAATTTATCGTGAAAAACCTTAACTCTATCCTTCGCAATCTTCGCATTCTCGTATGCATCATTCCTCAACTCCTCTAGTTCAGAAATTTGTAATCTCCGAAACTCACCGGCTCTATCTAAATCGAAATTTAGCTGCTTAATTGCCCATAGGGCCCGGTGCTCTAGCTCGACAGGAAGGTGGCAAGCCTTTCCAAAGACTAGTCTATAGGGAGACATTCCTAGAATCGTCTTGTAGGCAGTCCTATATGCCCATAGGGCATCCACCAGTTTGATGGACCAGTCCTTCCTATTCTGATTCATAGTCTTCTCCAAGATGAGCTTGACCTGTCTATTGGAAACTTCTACCTGTCCGCTAGTTTGAGGATGGTAGGGCGTAGACAACTTATGTGTTATGGCATATTTTCGCATAAGAGCTTCAAAAGTTCTATTGCAAAAATGTGTGCCATTGTCGCTAATGATGGCTCGAGGGATTCCAAAGCGTGAGATGATATTATCTTTCAAGAATTTGACAACAACTTTGTTGTCATTTGTCTTGCAAGGGACAGCTTCTACCCACTTCGACACATAGTCTACGGCCAACAAGATGTATTGGTGCCCAAACGAATTAGGGAAGGGTCCCATAAAATCGATGCCCCATACGTCGAAAAGTTCTACTTCTAGAATGGGATTTAGGGGCATCATATTTCGTTTGGAAATTCTTCCTATCATTTGACATCTTGTGCAAGTCTTGCAATACTCAAATGCATCTCTAAACACAGTTGGCCAATAAAAGCCACTTTGCAGAATTTTCTCGGCAGTTTTGCGGGGACCAAAATGTCCACCGCAAGCGAACTCATGACAAAAAGCTAGCACACTTCTAGTCTCCTCGTCGGGGACACATCTCCTAATGATTTGGTCGCTACAATATTTGAAAAGATAAGGATCTTCCCACATGTAATACCGAACTTGAGACAAGAATCGGTATCTATCCTGTTTGGACCAACTAGGTGGTGTTTGGTTTGTGACTAAGTAATTTACTATGTCAGCAAACCATGGCTCCTTAGAGATGGCTAGAAGTTGCTCATCGGGAAAATTGTCATTGATGGGCAGCTCGACAGAAGGTGCGTTGGGCACACGAGAGAGATGGTCAGCTACGACATTTTCGACACCTTTTTTATCTCGAATTTCGAGATCAAATTCTTGAAGTAGAAGGATCCAACGAATGAGTCGGGCCTTCGCATCTTTCTTAAGCATAAGGTATCGCAGAGCAGAATGGTCAGTGAAGATCGTGGTCTTAGTCCCAAGTAGGTAAGGACGGAATTTCTCCAAAGCGAACACTACTGCCAAGAATTCTTTCTCGGTGGTAGTATAGTTCATTTGGGCCTCATTAAGCGTCCTACTCGAATAGTAGATCACGTGCTGCTTATTGTCCTTACGCTGTCCTAAGACAGCACCTATCGCAAAATCAGAAGCGTCACACATGATCTCAAAAGGCTTGGACCAGTCCGGAGGTGAGATGATAGGGGCAGATATAAGTTCCACTTTCAATTTCTCCCAAGCACTATGGCACCTATCATCAAAAATGAAGGACACGTCCTTAGCAAGAAGGTTTGTAAGGGGTCTAGCAATTTTGCTAAAGTCCTTAATGAACCTACGATAAAATCCGGCGTGTCCTAAAAAGGATCGAATGTCCTTCACGCATCGAGGAAGTGGAAGTTTCGCAATGATTTCCACTTTGGCCTTGTCTACCTTAATCCCTTCCCTAGATATCTCATGACCTAGGACAATCCCTTGTTGCACCATGAAGTGACACTTTTCCCAATTGAGGGTCAAGTTCTTCTCGGTGCACCTACTCAGCACTAGCTCCAAATGATGGAGACACTGGTCAAATGAATTTCCATAGACTGAGAAGTCGTCCATGAAAATCTCTAGGAAACGCTCGACCATATCAGAAAACAAGCTTAACATACAACGTTGGAATGTGGCGGGGGCATTGCATAGGCCGAAAGGCATTCGACGGTAAGCAAATGTCCCAAATGGACACGTGAACGTTGTTTTCTCTTGATCCTCCGGGGCTATAGGGATTTGGTTATACCCTGAATACCCATCCAAAAAACAGTAATACTCATGACCTGCTAATCTTTCCAACATTTGATCGATGAAAGGGAGGGGAAAATGATCTTTCCTAGTGGCTGCATTCAACTTACGGTAGTCTATGCATACTCTCACCTTGGTAGGCAATCGTGTTTGCACTAACTCATGTTTGTCGTTCTCTACCACCGTAAAGCTAGACTTCTTAGGGACCACGTGCATTGGGCTAACCCATTCGCTATCGGAAATGGAATAAATTATCCCATTATCTAACAATTTTACTATCTCGGCTTGTACAGCCTCCTGCATAAGTGGGTTTAGTCTACGCTGTGGGTCCCTTTTCGGTCTAGTCCCTTCCTCAAGATGAATACGATGCTGGACTATCGTAGGGCTCAGTCCCTTAATATCTGCCATAGTCCAACCAATGGCTTCCCTATGTCTCCTAAGGGTTGCCAGCAGGTTCTCCTCTTGCCTATTGGTCAAATTAGATGCAACTATGACCGGTAACGTCTCTTGTTCACCTAGGTAGGCGTACTTAAGATGTTTGGGCAAGGCTTTTAACTCCAAAGAAGGAGTTGGCTCGATGGGTGGAGGAGTTAAGCTAGAATCTCCCATCTCTATAGAACTCAGATTTGATTCCCATTCGATCTCATCAAGACTGATATCATTTGTTTCTAACTCTTCCTCTTCCTCTGACTCAAATATGATCTCATCATTATGCTCACTCGTCATGTTCTCAATGGAGTTAACCTCAAAGGGTTGGTCGGTCACATCGTAGGGATGCTTACCTAGGTTGAAAACATTGACTTCCTTGGTCATATCCCCAAAAGTCAGTCTCATGGAACCGTTTCTACAATTTATAATTGCATTAGCGGTTGCTAGGAACGGTCTTCCTAAGATAACGGGAGTTTGGGACCTAGGATTAGACACAGGTTGTGTCTCTAAGACAATGAAATCTACCGGGTAAATGAATTCTCCAACCCGTATAAGAACGTCATTGATCTCTCCCTTTGGAACTTTGATAGAGCGGTCAGCCAACTGAATAGTAACTTGGGTCGGGTTGAGTTCACCTAATCCAAGTTGTTGATACACGGAGAAAGGGAGCAAATTGATGCTGGCTCCTAAATCGAGGAGTGCTCGATTGATTTCGGCTCGACCTATGGTGCAAGAAATGGTGGGGCAACCTGGGTCCTTATACTTGATAGGGATCTGGTTGGACAGTAGCTCACTAATGTTAGTGGCTAGAAAAACCTTCTTAGGCACATTAGTCTTTCTTTTCTTGGTGCACATGTCCTTAATGAATTTGGCATAACTAGGGACCTGTTGGATTGCATCAAGAAGTGGAATGTTGAGCCTAACTTGATTGAACACCTCTAATAATTTCTCCATGTGTGCATTGTTGTTGCTTCTAAGCCTATTTGGAAATGGAGCTATAGGCTGGTGCAACTGATCTGCTGACTTTTCAGCTTCAGTTTCCTTGGGACTGGATGGAGAAGGAGTGGAGCTAGATGGAATGGAAGTGGAGCTAGATGGAATGGATGGCATGGATGGATCCGATGGCATGGATACTTGATTATCAACTTGTTTCTCCGATCTGAGTGTATGGACCATATGACACTGATTTGGGTCTTGAGCCTCATTGGCTGGCCTAGGATTCCTAGGGTTAGGCAATGGTTGACTCGGTAGGGTACCCCTCTGTCTCTCTTGCTGGTTCAATTGGAGCTCTATCCTACTTAGGGCTTGAGCCAGCGTGTCTTGGCTTTTAACTAGGGTGTCCATCTTCCTTTCCATGTTGGACATCCTTGTTTCCATTTGTGTATATTGGAAAGAAGGTGGCTGATTTTGACTGGGAAAACCTTGCTGATAGGGCGGATTTTGGAAATTGTTGGAGAATTTGGGCCTAATCTGCTCATTGTTACTTGGGCCCCATGAGAAATTGGGATGGTTTCTCCAACCGGGATTGTAGGTGGGCGCATAAGGATTGTTGGCGGGCCTTGTGAAGGCCGCACTCGTATGTTCGGGCAAGCTTTGATGCGCGATGAAAACAGGACATTCCTCGAACACATGGTTCATATCTTGACAATAAGTACAGCCCGCCGAAGATGTTGGGCTGACTTGGTTCACAGAGACTGGCTCTTTAGTTTCAAGAGCCTCTAGTCTACGCATAACAGCAGCTAACTTAGCATCGGTTGCTACGTTGGCCTCAATGGAATGGATACCTCCTTTAGAAGAAGTAGGGTCATTAGTCCTAGATTTTTCAGGAGTAGGGTCCCATTGGATGGATTTTTCAGCTAATTCCTCAAACAATGTCCATCCTTCATCTTCATTCTTTTGCAGAAATCCTCCTTGACACATGGATTCTAACAGTGTTTTAGTAGAATAATCTAATCCATCATAGAGAACTTGGCAAAGTCGCCATTTCTCTATCCCATGGTGAGGACATTGGGCAAGGAGATCCTTAAAACGCTCGAAGTATTTCCAAAAAGGTTCATTGGCTGTTTGCTTAAACTGGAGGATATTCTTCCTAATCAGTGCAGTCTTGTGAACGGGATAAAATTTCTTTAAGAAGGCCTTAATGAAATTATCCCAAGAAGATATAGAACCGGCCTCTAGACTGTAGAGCCATTTCTTTGCTAAATCCTTCAAAGCAAAGGGGATAAACCTAAGTTTGATAGCATCGTCTCCTAACTTAGGCATATTCATCATTTGACATACTTCTTCAAATTCCTTATGAAGAAGTATGCATCCTCAGATTCAAGTCCGTGAAATTTGGGAAGAGTGTGATGTATTGTGGCTTGAGTTCATATGGGTCAACACTTTCGATAGTGAGCTGGATGCAAGAAGGAAGAGAGGTTCTAATAGGATAGAACCTATCTTGGAGTGACTGTTGTTGTGCCATGTGTGAGTCGGGCTTGAGCTCGGGTGGTGAACTAGTTCTAGTTAGCCTGGATGTGAGTGGGTCTCTCGACCAAGCGGTCATGCACAATCAGCAAACAAGTTCACCCAATCAATCAAAAAGAAAAAGAAAAACAAACAAAAATCCTATTCTAGGGTTATCCTTGACCTAGACGACTCCTAACTTTAGACTGTCCTTAGGAGGTCTGTTGTCGACGTCAACCACGAGCTAATCGGCCAGTTCAGGGCAAGACCGGTGGGAGGTTTTCCGTCGGAGACGTTCCTTAATTAAATAACCACCGTTCTTCGGGCTTTCGGCCCTCAATCCCTTCGCTAGACACCGATTTGGCAAGGGTTAATTTCGAACAACTTTCCTTCTTCGGTCAATCTCCTATTGAGTCCGAGTTACCTTAGGGGCCAACGTCTAGTCAAGTTTTAATTAGGGTTAGGGTTGTGAGTGTGACTGGTATGATTTGTGGGCAAGGAAGGGTGATGAAATCCCCACCTTATCTTTGTTATGGGTTATGCCCTTAAGATGATTTAGTGTACGTGTAAAGCTGTAGAAAAGTAACACTCAAGAAAGCAGTAAACAAACAAGAGTGCTTCCTAATCTATATGCTATGCAGACGTACCTTGTCGCCAGCACTCTTCAACAGAATTAAAGAATTAAAATAGACACGTGCCCTAAAATGCAAGAGTCTAAAAAATATTTTTTTATTTTTTTCCAACAAATAGGTTAATGTTAATTATTAACAGTTGCAGTGTGATCACAGAGCAATAATATCACAGCAGAATTATAATTTTTTTGCACTGCAGAGCAACCTGCAGAAAATTCTGTCAGTAGTCAGCTACACTTGCCGCGGACCCGCGGCTTATGCCGTGGAAACGCGGCAAAAGTGTAGGTCCAAGTGCTCTGCCTTCTAGGGCAGAGGCACTGGATAGCAATATGTGTCTTCTGCTACTCTGATTCTGCTTCCTGTTCTCTGTACCTGCAACAGAAGAGAAAGAATGATTAGAAAGAGAAATCGTGCCGTTCCTTCCCCGACAACGGCGCCAAAATTTGATTGAGATTAAAAATAGAGTTCAGATTGTCTTAGTCTCAATGCGAATCCGCTGTAGCAAGGGCTTGAGCGGGTCGTGATCCTCAGGGAAGGATGCGATGCAAGCTTTTCGGCCGATTCCCTTGTATGCTTCAAGTAATAAAGAGAGATTAGATTTGTGATGAATATAAGAGATTAAAAACGTGGTTTTGCTGATCTTCTACCACAACCCTATTGCAAGTCAAAGCTATTGATCATCATATTGGAATATAGGAGTTTTATCCTAGGTTTTTATATGCAAGCAAGAGAAGATATTTAGAATCTTACCAACATCACTCTAAAAGTCCAACACTTTTTCATCCTAACATCTAAGCACAACACAAAAGAAGTCTTACCTTGAGGTTGCATTGTCAAAGTTCTTAGATATGAAATGTGAAGAATTAATTAATGTTGTGATATTAGATTAGAATACTAATTATTGTTTAATCTTCAAGCATCTACTTTAAACCTAGGGTTTCAAGAGTTGTCATCCATCAAACCAATGCCTAACTGCTCTAGGTTGCTTTAAGAAACACAGCAAACCACTAGAGGAATATTAGTTAATCATCTTTTAATTATTTTCCCTTTTTTTTTTTATATAGAAGATGAACAAAGAACGAAAGAAATAAAAAGAATCAAGAGATCGCAGATCAAACCAAACTCAAGAAATCACGAAGAAAATGCAAAATTAAATAACAGAGAATTGACTAGAAAAAAGGTAACCTTTATTCGATGAACTGATCCAAATACAAGCTCCTTCTTCCACAACTCGCTTGAAATAAAAATTACAACTTTGGCAGAAATTTAAAAAATAGCTAAAGAAACCCTAGTTCGTCTCTGGATCCCCCTCCCTGTTGCGAATGCTCTGATATTTATAGTGCAGAATGTAGAGGAGTCCCGGATAGAAGTGTCAACAAAATTTGGTAGCCATCCTTATCCAGACTGCCGCGGATGCGCGGCTTTTGCCGCGCCTCCGCGGCAGTTTCTTGGCTTCTGGCCACGCGCTTTGGCGCGTGCCTCTCCTGGTCCGTACATCTGGGCTTCTGCTTTTATAAGTGTGATCCTGGCCTTTTAATCTAGATTTTCGAGATAACTTGATAATCAAGTTACTCTTAATCCAGATTTCTTCAAATCCTCTCTCCATGAAATTCCTCTTTATCTTGGCTTTTATCCTTATCCCGCAGGTGTTTAGGGTTTGATAAAAGTCTATCCAACCCTAATTTCTGATATTTGCAACTTTTAGCCCTTGTATTTGCATTTTGAATCTTTGTATTTGCGCTTCTTCACCTGGGCTTCAAACATGGGCTTGGATCTGGGCTTTTGGGCTCTTTTAGCTTTATTCTTTATTAAATTGATAATTTGAGGCCTGCACATATTAAATAAAGAAATATTAATAATTGTGCATTATAATATGAATAAATGTGCAAATGCAATGGTATATATGATGACAATTATGCATTTTTCACTACCTATCACCTATTCACCTCCTCTAGGTGATTTACAATTGGTATCAGAGCCTACGCTCCTGATACTTAGGCTTAACATCCTAGGAGTGAGATCCTTATTTGCTAATCTATCATTTGCATTTGCTTGTTTGCACACAATAGTTGGAGGGACCCATGGACTTCATGACCCTACCTATGTTTGACCCTTCCAACATCATTTTTGGAAGACTAGGATGTCAATTTATTTACTAATCCTAGGATATAAGGTTCACCTTGCCATTACCAAGAAATCCTTCCTTAGTGATAGCAAGCATATAAGGGCCAATGCACAAACCCTTGAGGCCATTAGAAGCACGCTACCTAAGATTATCTTATGCATGTTTCTAATCTTGATTCCGCCTTTGCAGTGTGGAACAAGTTGACAACAACCACCACCTCCGAGCTTTAAAATGCCAATCCAACAAGAGGAAGAATATAGTGGAGAATCCGAGCCACAACAATGCTATATGATCCAAGGGAATGACTCCCTTGAGGTACACTCGGAACTCACTTAGATGATGATGATGCTAGTTCTTCTAATGATTATGTTGATGCCCATGCTTTAAATGAAGAACTTTCTATTGTGTGTGAAAAATTGATTGAAAAATATAATGTTTTGAAAAAGAAAAGTTTAGGAATTGAAAAGAAAATAAAAGTTTGCATTCTAGACTTGACAAGGTTTTGCAAGAGAAGGTTGAGGTCTATGATGAAAGGGATTCATTGAGATCTCAACTAGACCTTGCACTAAAAGAAAATAATTTTTTGAAAAATAAAAATGACTGTGAAACACTTTTGAAGAAAAACGAAAATTTGTCTTCAAATTGATTTTGTTTTAAAAGAGAACGTTGCGTTGAAAAATAAATAATTTCTATTTCAAATGATTTAAATGTTTGTTTAAAGAAAAATGAAATTTTGAAAAATAAATTGATTCTCATGTTTGGCCATGCTAGGGTAGTATCACACACTTCACCTATTACATGTGCCACCTCTTCTTTATTGAACAAGATATATCCATGCTTAAGAAGAGTGTTGTTTGTTTGGCTCCACCTTGAGCCAATGTGCCAAGAGCCACACACGTTTAGAATCCTTATTTCAAAAGAAGCAAGTTCCATCTATGCATGCACACCCTCCACGGCATCCAAATGCTCCTCATGGACACCATCACCACATGTATGCTCATGTGTACACTTGTACACATTGTGGACGTAAGGGCCACCTTACTAAATTTTGTTTTGATAGACTACATGATGTAAATTTAGCAAATAATTTTGTTTGGGTTAGAGAAGGGACTAACCCCCATGGACCCAATAAGATATGGGTACCAAAGACCACCCTCTTGTATGTGATGTAGGAGTGGGCTCTCGCATGACGTGAGAGTAGCAGTACCTTGAAGTGGATGCGTTCCGAGCTTCATGAAAATCAATTGGATGCATCACTTTCAAGGGAAGTTTGGTGGAGGACCACCTTATTTTGGAGACATGGAGAGTTGCCTCATAGGTTTTGGTAACGGTCTCTTACTCCTTATTTATGTTTGCATGCTTTTCATGTTTATTATATATAGCATGTTTTGATGTTTATATGATCATTATGAAAATGCCATGATTATTAGACTCTTGACATGCATGTATAGCCCTTTTGAGACACCCATGTTTAATATGGACCATTATTTTGTGTTCTCACCATTTGTTTAGCTATCATGTTTATCATAGGTTTAATAACATGTGGATTTTCTTAATAATCATGTTTATGTTTATCATGATGATTCATATCTTGTTTTGATGCTTCATGATTTGAATATATGTTTAAATGTTAGTTTTTATTAAGACTAGGATTTATACTTGTGCATATAGTGGGCCACAAATAAATCTGTATATGTTTGAGCTTGAATGCTTATTTGAACCCATTAGATGTGCTAGTATAGTCTAGTTTTGATGATTCATACATTTTAAACTTGTATTCCTATTTTTGGATTTGTTTTATTTGTATGAGTTTTCATTTCATGTATATGTCTATTTTGCCAAACTTTAAAATATACATGTATACCTCTTGAGTGATTTGCCTTTCATGCAAATCTATACATATGGACTCAATTGTGTTTAGGGATATGTATGTATACTTTTTGTGTTGACAAATCATACATATACCTTGAAATGAAATTTGTTTTAATGAAAATTTAGTTTTTCATATTTCCATGTGTTTATATTTAACTTCATGTATATGTCCATTTTATCCAAATTATTGTTTATACATATACATCCTTTTGAGCCACGTGCCTTCATGCATATATCTTTGTGGACTCGTTATGTTTGGATATGTATGTATACTTTAGTTTGTATAGGACATACATATACCTTGAAGATTAAATAGTTTTGAAGATTTTCATATTTTCATATTTCAAGGAATATTGAGCTTATTGTCCATCTTTCATGATTATGATCTTCACATCTTATTTGTACACTCACATTTATCATTTACTCATGTTTTTTTTTCATGAGTCATATTATGCTAATTGGCTTAGAGTGTTGATTATCATGTGGATTTCATGTTTCATGAAAAATAATTTTGTTTTATTCCTTACTTGAAGGATTTCGTCCTAGTTTACAAGTTTTTTCATTTAACTAGTTGCGATATTCTTTTTTTTGGTAGAGTTTTCAAACACACTTTATTTTTCAAATCTATTTTTTTAAAACCCCTACCATCCATGGGTGGTTGGATGGGAGATCATGCTCATGTATGCTTTATATTGAAAATCATTTTAAACTTGAACATGATTGGGAGGATAGGTTATATGAGTTATACTTTGATATTATTGTTGTTTAAATTGGTATCATTGGATTCTTTCAATTGGTATCAATTTGACTTTTCTTGTATACTATATATATTTGTATGTTTGTATGCTTTCAATTCCAATAGTATCAATTTCGATTGGTATTCTACTTTTCATACATATATGTGTTTTATTTGTGCTTATTATATCCCTATATCTTTAAGCACAAAATCTTGTTTATGCTAAAGCTTGAGTTTTAACTTTGTTTCAATTGATTCAATTTTCAATTGGTATCGTATTTCGAGCTTACGCATTGTTTTTGTTGGTATTTCATAAAGGGGGAGAAAATTCGATTTTCATATTTCAATTGGTATTTGTATTTCCACTCCCTTGCTTTATGATAGAAAATAAAAAAAATTTTGATATCATATACTTAAAAGGAAAATACTCTCTTTTGATAGCAAGATGTTTATTTGAAGGTTTTAAATTGGAATCTCAAAATTTGTTTAAAGATAAATACAAAAGTTTTGATTTGTATTGCCTATATTCAAGGAAAGCTTAACATCTCTTCTACATATAGATTCATGTTGAGTGTATCTTATATTGAGGAGCTTGACATCTCTTCTTTATGTGGTACACGTGTGTAGGGGAGCTTCACATCTCCTCTTATGCATTGCATAGTGTACGTTATGTGAATTAGGGCTTGTCATCCCTTCTTCATGTAATGTATCTATGTAGGGAAGCTTCACATCTTCCTCTTCATGAATGTATATCGCATATACATTTGTTGATTGATCTATGTTTACTTTCAATTGGTATCAAGATGCTACTTTGACATATTTCACTTGATATCTTAATTGATTGTCACCCCTATTTGGTTTTATTTTTATTTTAGACAAAAAGGGGGAGAACATTGTCTTTATTAACCCTTTTGTTGATTCATTGTTTCGAACAAAAGGGGAGACAAATTTTTGATTTGTTTTGCTTTTATCCCTTATTGATGATTGTTTCTTTGTATTAAAAAGGGGGAGAAGATTTTGTTTTGTTTTGGTTTTTACCCCTTTGTTGATGATTGACAAAAAGGGAGAGAAAGATTTTGAGTTTTGGTTAAGTTTTATATATGCATATTTATGTTTTGCATATATTAAGTTTAATTTAGTTTAATTTTAATTGGTATCTAGAGCATGTTTTGTTTTTAAACATTTCATTGGGTATCTAGAGCCTTTTATTGTTTTTGCATTATCATTGCAAATTTATGTTTATTTGTTTTATGCATGAGTTAAGGGGGAGCTTCTTTGAAGCTTAACTTTAATCCATGCATGTATAACTCCATGAGTTTTGTCATCATAAAAAAGGGGGAGATTGTTGGTCCGGAGGCCTTCCTCTCTAGTTTTGAGATGATTAACTCATATAGTTATGTTTACTAATTACCTTGTGATTTAGTTTCAGATCATGTAACAAGATATTAGTTGGTGATTGCTTCAAAAGAGGAGTTTGGAAGCTTTCACATGATGATTCCAGGGTCCGAGCATCAAGATCATACATAGCCTAACTCGTGGATCACGGTTGGGATCGAGTCGGCTTGAAGATTGAAGATCGTCAAGAAGACTTAGGTATCCTAGTGTTTAGTGTGTTTTAGATCTATTTGTAAAGATAAGAATAGTTGATATGCTCAAGTGCACAACACACACGTTTTATGGATATTGGTTTTTCGGTTTTTAGTTTAACCGATATTTGTTTTCATGAATAGATTGATCAAAACAAGTTTAAATGGTTTATGTATAGTAGATTCATTCTATACATGCATGTTTAACTTTTAAACAAACTTATTTTGACTTTCCTATTCATGTATTGAAAAATCCAAGTTTGATAAAATACATGTTTTGATTTTTGGTAAAAATGTTAAAACACAAAAATGGTTTCAAATTGCTTAATATTTGAGTTGAAATTTTTATCACATGTTTATATATCAATACAAAATGGTAAAACTATTTTTGGGGATTTTTAGAAGTTTTTAAGTATTTTTAGAAATATTTTAACCTGTGTTTCTGACCCAGAACTGGCTGACAGGTCAGGTCGGTCGACCGCACGGTCGACCGCACCAAGGGCCGGTCGACCGTGCGGTCGACCGACGTGCACAGAGCTGTGCACGTCTGGCAGCACAGTGGGACGGTCGACCGGCGCGTCGACCGGACCAGAGAACTCTGCTCTCTGTATCTAGACGGTCGACCGGATTGCTCCAACGGTCATATTTTTGACCGTTGGCGGTCGACCGGCCGGTCGACCGCCAGCCTGTCAGGCTGCCAGATCAGCCTAAGGCTAGTTTTCTGTTTGGGCTATAAATACCCCATTTCTTTGGGATTTGAGATAAGATTTTCTAGAGCAAAAATTTTCCCATTCTCTGGTTTTAAAACAAGTTTTCAAAAGTGTTTAAGTGCCAAAAAGATCAATCTTTATTTGTTTTAGAGTTTTTGAAAAAATCAAAGAAAATAGAAAAATTGGAAGATTTGTATTGTTCTTCATTTCTATCTTTTACAAAGAGTTTTCCCAAGTATTTTTCTTTGAGTTTTTGTTTTCCAAACTTAAGTTTTCCACACTTGAGCCTATCATCTATCCTATTCTATAGGATCATTTATTTGTGGGAAAAAAGATTGTTTGTGGTTGAGGAAACCACCAAGTTGTAAACCCTCCTTGTATTTGTGTATCCCTCTTTGGTAGAGGTTGATCGGAGTGGTATTGGTTTGTATCCCTCTTCGGTAGAGGTGATTGATTTGTGGTTGTTTGGCTAAGGGCCTTATCCCTCTTTGCGGGGTGGATTGTGTTTGTATTGCCTCGGTGGAGGTAGTGTTGTTTGAGAGAGGAGTTCGGTACTCCCTTGTTGTACAAATCCTCCTCGGTGGAGGTTCCCTCGGTGGGAGTCCTCGGTGGATAAGATAGTGGATTAGAAATCCTTCTCAGTGAAGGCGGGGACGTAGAGCTAGGGGCTCGAACCTCGAAACATATCTTTGTGTTTGCGTTTGATCCATTTTCTCTAACTCTCTCTCTTACATTTGTGCAAAGCATCATTCATTCATTCATATCATATATTGCTTGTGTTGTGCCTTGCATTATTTCATATTGCTTATTATTCTTATATGCTTGGCTTGTTTATGTGTGCCTCACCTATACTTAACCACAAGAGCTTCATATAGCACCTCAACCCTTATCTAGGGGAATCAAGAGGAGTTAGTCCAGAGCCCTTCACGGGGAATTGGTTACACTTGTTGGTTGTATTAAGTGTGTTGCAAATAGTTTTTACCTTCCACATTTAGTTTCTAGATTAGCATTATCACCTATTCACCCCCCCTCTAGGTGATTTACAGTAGAGACAAATATACTCCCTGAGATTTGTCTTGGTCCTGCTGCATTGATAATCCTGTGAAGGTACAGGTTAACTACGGTTCGATCGTATGGTGATTTGATAGTGCTATCCAAATACCGTGAAGGAGTGTTGTATCTTGGAGACCAACATCCAGTAACCCGTTAGCACTGTAGCGGGGGACGTAATTGTCTTAAGGAGATTCGCTATAAGCGTACCTCACTCCAAGTACTGTATAAGTGAATTAATATTCTTTATACAGGGGTTATACTGATATCCAATATATTGAGACTGACTTATACCAGTCTAGTTGGTGTTTAACCAAGGACGGTAATTGAAAGGTGGTTCTGTAATTAAGGAACGTTCTATTGAATGAAAAAATTTCCACCTGATATTCACCGACCTGGCCAATTAGATCTGTGATATTGATTAGTTGTCAGATTGATTCCTAGAATTAACAATCTTAAGACAATTAAAATTAAAGTTATTTACTTCTGTTCTGCTTTAAATTGCAGAAATGAGACTAATCAAGAAAACTCAAGTAAGGCACCAAACATGCAGATTCAAACTTTAATGCCTGCTCCACTTCCTAATCCGAAGACGAGAAGCCAAAAAAATTCGATGGCATAGAATTCAAGAGGTGGCAACAGAAGATACTCTTCTACTTGACCACTCTGCATTTGGTCAAATTTCTGCAAGAGGATCCACCAGAACCCAGAACTGATCGGGCTCAGTCCTTGCAGTCGATGCATGGACGCAAGGTGACTTCCTTTGCCGAAACTATATTTTAAGTTGTCACGCCCCGCTTCCCAAAATACGCGGAAACGGAGTCGCGACGAGAGTCGGCGACGTATATACGCAAGGAAAATACCTCACGTATATACGCTAAGCCTAAATTAACCTGAACAAGCTATAAATCAGAACTATAATAATCATCGATCACTGCAATAATACATATAAGACTACACAGGATCTGAAATGAATGAGGAATAGAATAACAGGCTAAATGTGATGTACAAGAATCAAGGAATAATAGCAGGAAAAAGAAAATGCAAGAGTACCAGAATCCAAGGGAGAGTGGATCCAGCTCCTCGCAAAGCGTACAGTCTCAACGAACACCTGCACAATAGAAACAATCGTCCAATATCTGGACGTGCAAATCCAGGGTCGTCAGAACGCGACCATGGTGAGTGTGTGTGTAAAGGGGAAAGAGCTCGTGCATGAGAAACAGTGCATACATAATAATAACAGATAACTGAAAGCACAAAATAATATGATAACACCGAATAACAACATGTATGTAGAATAAGGCAGCTAACATAACTGTAAATAACAACTGACGTTATGGTGTGTAACCTAGCATGTCACTAGTTGTTATACAATCCGGTCATGGTTATAGTTATATGTCTATCACAGCGATATAAATGTACAGTCAGGTGATATAGTCAGTCACAATACATTAACAGTTCATTATCATTTATTATGTCAGCGAACACCAATTGCCACTTGTAATAGACGCATCCCATACTACGCCTACTACACGTGTCAATCAGGGTCCTAAGTTATTGAAATTAGTGGAAGAGACTTTGTCCATACTTTAGGTGGGTCCCGTACATACCCGGGACCACGGCCTCAGTTTCCTGGCGCTGAACCAGGCCGTACCGCTAGGTACTCAGTAACAGTAACAGTAATCTCACTGTGAAAACAGTGGAACAATAACAGTACAGATGGGATGTCAGTTATCCCCAGGAACCCTGCAGTGGAACCCTCAGTCGGCTGCGCAACCTGTATCCTAGGTCCACCCAAAATACAGACGCTGTCTCCTCCATCAATTTCCCCAATCCCGGTGTAAGTTATTCAATTACTTATTATTTATTTCAGTTAAGTCAGTCAATATCAATGTCACCTAGAATACTGAGACATGCAGTGACCGTAACAGTAACAGTACAGTAACAGTAATTGTATACACGATGAACAGTAATAGGAACAGTGAACAGTAACAGTAATCGTGTATACAATGAATAAAGCTGTATCGATCATTACAGTTTAACGATACTTTCCCAGTAATTTTCAGTAACATGAACAGTATGTTTATTAGGCAGGTATCTTATCTAATTTGTCAAGTTACCTAAGTGGTATCATGATATTTATTCAGAATCACAATATAATCTTTTTGCGTTTATCCATTATGTATTTAATAAGCGAACATGAATAATAATTGACTTGTATGAACGATAATTAAACATGAACATTGTTTAAACATAACAACGTATGTTGAAACAAGTTGAAGCACTCACGTAAAATAATATCGTAATACTCATTAAGAAAATAAAGAACACTCACCTGAGATCGTCACGGGTCCGAATATAGACGTGGCAAATCAACTCATTAATCTACATTCAATTTAAATAATAATTATAAGAAATATTTTAATTTTGAGCCATTCTAAGAGATATGACTAAAAAATAATTTTACAGAGTCACATTTCAGTTTCTGATTTTATAGAAATTTTTCTGGAATTTTTCTGATTTTTTTTCTAGATTTTTTCTGAATTAATTTAAATCTAAAATCAATTAATAATCATAACGGGTCTGTTTTTGTATTTGGGTTGGGTTAAAAATGAATTAGAACCCAAATCTGTGGGTTCACTGCAAATCTGGGTTTCTGAAATGGGCTTTGAATTAATTTTCTATGTATTTCTTTTCCTTTCCTTTTGTTTTATGGGTTCTGGCCTGGCCCAATTAACCAGGCCCAGTTCTTTTTCTTTTTCAATTCTTTCTTTTCTTTTATTTCTTTTGGGCTGGGCCAATAACGGCCCAGCTCCCCTCTCTCTCTGTTTTTTTTTAATTACTTTCTTTTTTTTTTTTGGGCCTGGGCCAGTTAGAGGCCCGGATTCTTCTTTTCTTTTCTTTTTTTTTTTTGAACCTGGACTCTAATTAGGCTAGATTAGCAATTAGATAAGAATGGAAAGTGGTAGGAAAAATCTCAAAGAGATTCTTCTTGAACCTGGACTCTAATTAGGCTAGATTAGCAATTAGATAAGAATGGAAAGTGGTAGGAAAAATCTCAAGAGATTCTTCTTGAACCTGGACTCTAATTAGGTTAGATTAGCAATTAGATAAGAATAGAAAGTGGTAGAAAAAATCTCAAAGAGATTCTTCTTGAACCTGGACTCTAATTAGGCTAGATTAGCAATTAGATAAGAATGAAAAGTTGTAGGAAAAAAATCTCAAAGAGATTTGATTTAGAATTTGAAATTATAGATTGTCTAGCTCATTAGATTCAAATTTAATTTCGAGTGCTCTTAGATTACACGCCAATGTGGCATCATGGTTTAAGCATTAGGATTTGTTACAAAGGAACGGAGTTCGAGACTTGGCATAAACAAGTACTTATACTTATATTTTTTTTTGTTTAAACTTTATTTATTTATTTATTTATTTATTTATTTTATCTTACTTTATTTTTGGATATGAGTTAAAAGGGTTATGGTTTATTAGATAATTGGATCATGGGTAGATGGGTTAGAAAGAAGATCAATTGAGAATAACGGCAACAATAACATAATAATAATAATAATGCTCATCATAATGTATAAAATATAATACATATATATACTTGTATAATTGCAATTCAAAAACATATGTACTTAATATGTATGCACATATATTTATACACCTGTATAAAATACATTAATCAATAATAATAACTAATTCTACATAAAATTAATAAGAGTAGAAATACAGTATTATTAGTTAGGGGATATTACATAAGTGGACTGGATGACTCTCTTTACAATGTCTACAGTCCAATCACAATGGCAAAGAAGTTATGGGCCAGTCTTGATAAGAAGTACAAGAGTGAGGATGCCGGTACCAAAAAGTTTGTCGTAGGATGATTTTTGGAGTATAAGATGGTGAACAGTAAGACTGTGATCAGTCAGGTGCAAGAGTTCTAACTTATCTTACAAGAGATAGAGGCTGAAGATATGAATCTACCTGAAATTTTTCAGGTTGCTACTATTGTGGAGAAACTCCCACCTGCGTAGAGAGATTTCAAGAACTACCTAAAGCACAAGTGCAAGGAGCTGAAGTTGGAAGATCTCATTGTGAGGCTTTGAATTGAGGAGGACAACCGAAAGTCCGAGAAAAGGAGCAATAAGAACTCCTATGAAGCCAAGGCAATGTGATCAAAGACTCAAAGAGGAAAGTGTCTACTTTCAAAAGTTTAAAGCGGAAGAAGACTGCCTAAGTGTACAAAGGCAAGGTCCAAGAAGGTTAGAACATACACTTTAAGGAAACTTGCTACATCTTTAACAAATAGGGACATAAGGCGAATGAATGTCGCAACCGTCTCAAAAAGAACTATCCACAGGTAAACCTAACCGACCATGCGTCGCCAAGCCTTTAAACTGTGGTGTCAGAAGTGAATCTGACGACCAACAATAAGGATTGGTGGGTAGACACTGGGGCTACTAGGCACATCTGCTCTAAGAAATTTTTATTCTCTGAATATCAAAAACTAGAGCAAGATGGACAACTCTTCATGAGAAACTCAGCCGTCTCCAAGGTTGAGGGAAAAGAAAGGTCATCCTGAAGTAGACATCTTGGAAAGAGCTTACTCTGAACGATGTGCTACATGTTCCAGATATCCGCAAGAATCTGATCTCTGGATCAATACTTAGTAAGAAAAGATTTAGAATGGTTTTTGAATCAAATAAACTTGTACTTACTAATGGTGGGATGTATGTGGGTAAGAGTTATTTTGTTGATGACCTTTTTAAGGCCAATGTTACAGCTATGGATAAAAAATCTATTGGTGGGATCTAGAATCTCAAAATCTTTTGGTTCAGATTTTATAGCATATGCTATTGAAAGTGAGTCTCAAATATTTAAAGAGGCTATATCTACCCCAGAAGTACAAATGTGGAAAGAAGTTATAAATAGTGAAATAGAATCCATACTAAGTAATCATACTTAAAAATTGGTAAACTTGCCTCCTAGCAATAAACTAATTGGAGTAAGTAGATTTTCAAAATAAAATTAAAATCTGATGGATCTATCGATAAGTACAATGTTAGATTAGTAGTCAAGGGTTATCGACAAAAGGAAGGACTTGACTACTTCGATACTTATTCACCAGTAACAAGAATAACCTCCATTCGGATGTCAATTGTAATTGCAATATTGCATAATTTAGATATCCATCAAATAGATGTCATGACTGCATTCTTAAACGGTGAACTAAATGAAGAAATATATATAGAGTAACATAAAGAATTTATAGTCAAGGGCCAAGAACACAAAGTATGTAAATTGATAAAATCCTTATATGGTCTAAAGCAGGCTCTAAAACAATAGCATGAAAAATTCGATAGTGTTATGATCAAAAATGGATTCACTAATGTGATAAGTGTGTTTACACTAAAACAGTTAAAAATGCATGTATTACTGTTTGTCTTTATGTAGACGACATGTTGATACTTCGGATAAATATTGAAATTTTTAAGTCTACTAAAAGAATATTATCCAACAATTTTGACATGAAGAATCTGGGGTTGCTGATGTAATTTTAGGAATTAAAATCACAAAAACACCAGATGGAATCTGTCTATCTCAATCTCACTACGTGGATAAGATGATAGAAAGATTCAAGGATCATGGATAAAAGAGAATACAAATCCTTTTCTCCCATACATCCACCTTCATAAGAATACAAAAGAACTAGAGTACGCCTGTTGGAGTATTCTCAGATTATCGAAAATTTAATGTATTTAATGAATTGCACTAAACCCGCTATTGCTTACGCCGTAAGTAAGTTAAGCAGATACACTAGTAGCCCTAGTTATGAACATTTGACTGCTCTACTACGAGTATTAGGTTACGTATCAATATACCAAGGAATATGCCTTGAGATATGGACAATATCCACCTGTACTTGAAGGATACAGTGATGCTAATTGAATTGCAGATTCTGAGGAATCAAAATCAACTAGCGGATACGTATTACTCTAGGAGGAGCAACGGTATCTTGAAAATCTTTCAAACAAATATGTATTGCCCATTCTACTATGAAATCAGAATTCATAACTTTAGATTAGGCTGGAGAAGAAGCAGAATGGCTTTGACAATTTTTTGAAGATATTTCATTATGGCCAAAGCCAGTGCCCGCTATATGCATTCACTGCGATAATCAAGCAGTTATATCTAGGACACAAAATTTTATATATAACAGTAAGTCTAAATATATTCATCGTAGACAAAATACCGTTAAGCAGTTGCTCTCAAATAGAATTATCTCTATTAACTTTGTCTCGTCAAAAGATATTTTAGAGGATCCATTTACCAAAGTTTTAAGTGGAGAGCGTATAAACTGCGCATCGAGAGAAATGGGTCTAAAAGTCTAACCTTACCGAATCAGCTTAATAGAAACCTCACTTAGCAACTGGAGAACCCATAGACTAAGTTCAAGAGGAAAAACTAGTTATGATTGACTCAGCAAGTAAGCACTTAGGAGCTTGACTCCAATCCATTCCTAAGGTGCACACAAGTGCTTTCTACAAGTGAATTAAGGATAAGCTTAACGCTTTTAATGATGCCTATATCTTATTAAAATAAGTGAAGTAGAGTAGATTACTCTTAATAAAACGATCACCTATGTGAGTATAGAGCTGAGTCAGCTCTTTGAAAATTTCTATGGAGGCTGTTATTCCCTAAAGATACTCTCTGAAACTAAGAATGTTCAGGGCCAAAACGGACACAACTGAGAACCAAAGTTGATTTGGCTTACTGTGTGAAGCTTGTTGACTTGGCTTACACTAACGGCTAACAGTTCAAAACATAGTTCACTGATTAGCCAGTAAGTCCGATAAAGTTTTCGCTATGGAAGGTCGACCTAGTTCACCTATCCTGATGAAGTTTCTTTTCTAAAGTATATTTAACTATAGAGTCAGTCTCTTTGTGTGTCAATTCCTTAAATCTCCATTCCTTGTGGGAGATTGTTGGGAAATATGAGGAGTTAAATGTGACTCTTTGAGTTGAATTACGGCGAGATATGTTGATAGAATCAATTGGATAATGGTTGGAGTGTGTTCTCCTTCCATTGGGGATGAACGTGGTATATTCACATGTTCAATTCCGACTTTAAATGAATGAGATATTCAAGTCTAAAGTTTGCCTAATTCAAAATCCAAAGGGGACTAAAGGTAGCTAAAGCATTTAATTCTACATTGGACATGGGATAGAAGTTTGAAGTGTTTAAATAGAAAAAAATAGGAACAAAAGGTGTGCCCTTTGGGTACTTGGAGTTTTCGCGCGTGATTAGGCTGAAACTATGTCTACGCGCGCGCCGGAGCCCGGAGCCGGAGCCGGAGCCTGGAGCCCGGGTTGGGGTTTAGGTTTGGGTTTCGATAATCCTAACCGGTTTGGTTCTTTTTGAACTAGGCCTCACGGGTACGGTCTTACAGAGGATAGCGCCCGCTCCACTATCAGGACCCACACAACGGTTGAAAGGAAACCGCGCGCGAACCGTTGCAACGGTCTATGCGGTTCCTGTCTGGAATGATCCGTTGTAAAGGTTTAGACTAAACCGTTGCAACCGTTCGGACTCCAATTTACGCCTCTGCCCTTCCCGGAGCGCTATAAATAGCGCTCCTTTCTTTCATTTTAGAAACACAGCGACAGAGTGCATCTCTCTCCCCTTCTTCTGTAACTCGAGTTCTGAATACTCTGTAACTCAGATTCTGAAGTGAAGAAGTAACTCGGATTCTGAGGAAAGATTCGTTCTGAAAGACTGAAAGAAGACTCAGAAAATTCAACAGATTCTTTAATAGAATTGTTGTCTGAATCTGTGACTTCCCGAGAAGAATATTCTTTTATCTCCCTCCTTTTTCTACAGTGGGTGTTCCTCCAAAGTAAAGACAAATATTCTCCCTGAGATTTATCTTGGTCCTACTGCATTGATAATCTTGTGAAGTTACTGGTTAACTACAGTTCGACCATATGGTGATTTGGTAGTGCTATCTAAATACCGTGAAGTAGTGTTGTATCTTGGGAGACCAGCGTCCAGTAACCCGTTAGTACCGTAGTGGGGGACGTAATTGTCTTAAAGAGATTCGCTATAAGTGTAGCTTACTCCAAGTACTGTATAAGTGAATTAATATTCTTTATACTGATATACAGTATATTAAGACTGTCTTATACCAGTTTCATTGGTGTTTAACCAAGGAAGGTAATTGAAAGGTGCTTCTGTAATTAAGAAACGTTCTATTGAATGGAAAACCTCCCACCTGATATGTACCGACTTGGCCAATTAAATCCGTGACATTGATTAGTTATCAGATTGATTCGTAGAATTAACATTTGGTTGGAATTAGAGCTTAGAATTTGGTGCCCATATGATGTGGAGCCTGCTGCAAATCCATCCCCATTCTGCCCAAACAAATAAACCATAAAAGGAATAAAAATATTAGTGGCAGATATATGCAGTTTATTATCAAATTGCACGTTAGAATATATAGATATTTCGTTCATCATAATTTTGAAGTTTTAGCACAGTAAAGCTACAGATAAGATGCTAATATGCATAAAAATAACCCTTATTCAATTTCTACTGATTGAAGAGAATATAAATATAAAATTCTCAATCTTCACAGCCACAACTTTGGCTTAATAACAACTGTACAATTACTCTCGTATTTACAGTTGTTCTTGTCAATCTGTGAAAGTCAATGACATGCTTTACGAGGGAGAAAAAAAAAAAAACTATACTAGAAATTATTTTAGGAGAAATAAGTTGAGACAAAAGTAGATGACTAACCTAAAGTAAGCGGAATTAACTCCTGGTGGAAATAGAAACCATCCCAAGATGTAACCTAATGAACTGGTTGAAACCTTACACGCGCTATGATAATTTGGCATCTCTACAAATATAGGAGTACACTGTAAAGACATGGTTGCGGAAGCATACCTCACTTGTCGGAAAGGGTTCTTCTCAAAAGAATTCACGTCTTGATGGTGGAAGGAAATACAATGAATCTTTCGCGAGAAGCCTTGTCACTTGTAGTTGTCAATTTCTGACTTATACCAGAATCAGACACAAGTCCTCTGCCATCAGAACCTCAAGGACACCAACAATAAAAGTCATCCGAGCATTTCCTCGAAGAGTATTATTCGGTTATTCTCGAGATTGTTCTTCCTCTCGAGTAAACAATTATCCCGATGATACTCTTCCTTCTGAGAACATTGTTGACCGAGGCCAATTCTTTCATCTTGAGTAAGGCGGTCACGGCAACTAACTCCATCGATTTTCGCTTACATTTATGGAGTCCGTTACGCCGCCAGATCATCCCACGTTTCGCACGTTACAATGACCTCTACTCCAGCACAGACTATTACAGAAAGTGGCAGTAATCGCTCCCGCAATTAATGGCAGAATCCCAGCCGTTACGAGAAAATTGCAACGTACAGATCACACAGTTATTGAAACCTGCATGATCCGCACTGCTAATGAAAACTCCCTGGGTATATATACGCTGGGAGATATATAAGAAAAAGCACAGGTGACAACCAAGAGAAAGAGAAGAAAAGAAAGAAATCCACAATCAGATTTCCCATTTGTACAGAAAATAGCCTTCTCCAAGCTAAAATTTCAGTGTATTTTGTGGCAATTTCAGAGTTTTAGCTTTGTAAAGCTTACTGTAACCCTTTGCAAATAGTGAATTCTCTCTCCTCCCCGTGGTTTTTCCCGAATTGGGTTTCTACGTAAAAATCTGTCTTTGCGTTATCTTTTTACTCTCTTAAATCCAGGTTACAAATTGAAGTGTAAAAAAAATTCTTTCTGAGAATTTATCCCCACATTTTTTGTGCTTTCATTGAGATTTGGGTCCCTACTCTCAAAATCTCTCCTCGTTCAATCTTCCTTGAACAGCCCTTTCAAATCGGCGATGGGCCCACGCAAGCGAGTTATTGGCGGCACTGATTAGTTTCTAATTTTGCATAATTTTCATCACATTCTCATATTTATTTCATGTAAAATTCTGCTAATAAAAGCTTACTTGCTTGATCCTAAGTCCATGGTGTGCAAATGAAGAAGAAGACCTAAATCACCATTTAATTGGTGATTAAAAGCCTACCAAGTAGCCATTGACTTTATAGTGAAGATTTTGTCAGCCCAGGGTATCAAATCACGAATCCAAGACATCAAGAGTCAGACAACAGACTGGGCAACGCACTGCCCGAAGTTGGGCGCGCGCCGCCCTGCCAGGGCCGCGGAAAGGCCGCGTTTCCGCGGCCTTATGGGCGCGCGCGTGCCCGGGCTTCGGGCCAGGGGTCACCCCCTGGCCCCCCTTCTCCTGAGGCCTATAAATACCCCCATGGGGTCTGAAGAAGAGCAGATCCAGAGATTTAACAAGTTTTTGTAATCTTGTTTTTAGGTTTGTAGTTGTTGTTCTTCTTCTTCTAGTTGTTGTTTTAACCATTAGAGTGAAAGAGAGAGAGAGAGAGTGTGTGTAAGTGTTGTATTTGAAGGGTGACAAGCTAATACAAGTACTACTTCTCTTCCTTCTTTCAATTTACTTGTGCTTTCCTTTGCTTTTACTTCATTGTTGTAGTGTAAACTCATTGCTCTTTACTTCTTCCTTTTGTTGTTTCTTGTTGTAGTGTAACTCCCTTCCTCTCCACTTCTTTTCCTTTGTTGTTTCTTTTACTTTTATGGCTAACTAACTTTTCTATAACATGGCTAACTAACTACTAACCTACTAATCTCTTACTACTTGATTGATAACCCGCATGAGTCAATAGTGTCAAATAAGCCTTGTGCAAATGAGAGCTATGGCATCTTAAGACGAGGGTTCTAACTCTAACTTACCTACAAGTATTTACCTTCGTATATTTCATACTTAAATGGTTTTTTGATGATCTATGGGTTTTGTACTTTGCTTGTTGTTGTAAGTTAGAAACTTTCCTTTTAATTTTGCCGATACCATTAGGGCACTCGTGTCTTCCCGTATTCTCGCCTTCTATTAGATCTTGATATAGGAATGTCTTAGTTTTTGCCGTGTAAAGCAAAATTATAGGAAGAACTTTTACTCGATTTTCACGTGAATAGTTCCAATGCACAAGGGTTGTGTTCGCCTATGATCCATCGTGAGGCTATCTTTCAAAAGTTAGAAATTAGTAGGAACACTTAGTAGAAAGTTAGCCATGCATTTTTACAACTAAGAAAAAAAATTCACTTTTACAAACCACTAAAACATTTTTCTAACAATTTTAAAAACAACTTGTTTTCACTTTTCAATTCTTTATTTGGAAACAAGAACTTTCTTTCTTCTTGAACTTTGAAGCCGCATCAAACTTCCATTGCTCTCCCTCCTTGTGGATACGACCCGTATAGCCACTTCGCTACTACGGAAGAATCGCAAAAGCAGTAACATCAACCCACACTTCCTTCTCTTATTTTAGTGCTTGCTTTTTGCCGATCAAATTTTCGCGCCGTTGCCGGGTAGGGAACGGCTTTGTTGTTTAATACTAAACATTGTTCTTTGTTTTTTGTGTGTAGGAGAAGTACCAATGAGCTCACTATCACGGGAAACGAAAGAGGTGGCCAAGGACATTGCGCGAGGACTCATTTGCCCTCGGAAAAATTCGTGTAAAAGCGAGTTTTTCCGATTGAAATACTAACAAACTCGTTTGCACGGTTGCCAAAAGCCGCTAAAAAAATTGCTTTCTAAATTTTTTGTTTCCTTGGATGCTTCACCTTTATGCATGTATAATAAACTCAACGGAAAATCACTTGTTGCTGAATTGAAATTTGGATTGGACTTTTACATTTAGGGCACGTGCCTATTTCAATTCATTTCAATTTCTGTTGAAGAGTGCTGGAGAAAAGGTACGTGTGCATTCATATAGAATAGGACCAACATTTTGAAGTGATTTACCGCTTTGAATGTTAACTTGTTGTGAATAAACTGCACACTTGCACAATTGACTTTAAGGGTAAAACCCAAATAAACAAGATAAGGTGGGGATTTCATCACCCTTCCTTAGCCCAAAAAACATCTCCAAGCGCACTCACACTTTCCCAAGTCTTAACTAAAAATCAATAGACGTTGGCCTTAGGGACATCTCGGACTCACTAAGAGATTAACCGAGGTTGGAAATTGCAAGAACTATACTCCTACAAAATCGGTGTCTAAGGAAAGTGGATTGAGAGGTAAAGCCTCGAAAGCTCCGTGGTTTGGCGTAATTAGGCTCGTGGCTCCGCCCGGAGACCTCCCCTCGAACTTTGCCTTTTCCTGGCCGATTAGCTTGTAGTCGAGTTCCTGCAACAACCTTCCCCGGAGAATCGACCAGTTAGGAGTCGTCTTGTCCAGGTACCTTAGACTAAGGCTTGTGGTTATTTTTTTCTTTCTTTTGTTTGTTATATTATTCTTTTCGATTGTTTGTTGTTTTTATGTTGTTTGTGACGTGCTGCATGCAAGAGTGGGTGAGAGATCATGTATCTTCCCGATTAACTAGAAACACCACTCTACCCTTGCATCCAAAACCGGTGATGGCTTCACTTCAGGATAGATTTTACCCGATCAGAACCTCATTGCCATCCTGTATAAAACTTCCTAAAGCAAACGACAATAATTTCGAGTTAAAGCCCTAATTCATTAACACTCTTCCCAAATTTCATGGTTTAGAATCGGAGGACGCATACTTCTTTGTTAGGGAATTTGAAGAAGTGTTCCTCATGATGCGTATACCCCAGTTAGGAGACGATGTCGTTAGGTTACGTTTCATCCCATTTTCCCTAAAGGACCTAGCTAAGAAATGGTTGTACAGTTTGGCAGCAGATTCAGTCACGACGTGGGATGATTTCGTCAAGGCTTTCTTGAAGAAATTCTACCCAATTCACAAAACTGCCCTCATTAGGAAGAACATCATGCAGTTTAGGGAAGAACTGAGCGAACCATTTTGGAGATACTTTGAGCGATTCAAAGATCTCCTAGCTCAATGCCCTCATCATGGTGTGGAGAAATGACGTCAGTGCCAGATTCTCTACGATGGTCTAGACTATCAAACAAACACCCTGTTAGAAACGATGTGTCAGGGAGGGTTCTTGCAGAAGGATGAGAATCAGGGTTAGGATTTTTTTGAGGATTTAGCTGAGAAAACCCTGCAATGGGAGCCAGCCTCGGAGAAACCTAGGAATTCACAATCTATAGCTTCAAGAGGAGGGCTCCTATCTCTAGAATCATCCATAACTGCCGAGGCTAAGATTACTACCCTAATGAGAAGGATAGAGGCTCTGCAAACTAAAGAGCCTGCCAATGTCAACCAGATCAACCCACCACCAATTCACAATCCAGGTTGTTCGTACTGTCAGGCACCAAACCATGTCTTTGAAGAGTGCCCTATTTTTCACACCCATCAAGTGCCACCGGAGCACCTAAACGCAGCTTATTCACGGCTGCCACACAACCCCTACTCACAAACATACAATCCCGGCTGGAGAAATCACTTCAATTTCTCCTGGGCCCAAAACAATCCTCCCAGGCCTAATTTTTCTAACATTTTTCACCATCCTACTCCTCCACCAACTTTTCCCAGTCAAGCCCCAGCTTCCTCCTCCCAAGGCTCACTAATGGAAAAGAAAATCAGTAAATTGGAGGAGAGCATAGATGCTTTCATAAAGTCCCAAACTGCTTTTATGCAAAATCAGGGACAAACTCTGAACAATCATTCACGGGCCATATCGAGATTGGAAATGCAGATGAGCCAGTTAGCTAGCTCCCTAAGTGAAAGACCAAAGGGTACTTTGCCTAGTCAGCCACTAGTTAACCCAAAAACCTCCAATCAAGCATATGAAATTCAGAATCCATCGATTAACCAGTGCAATGCTGTTCACACACTGCGATCTGGAAAGAAGGTAGACAACCAGGTCTACCAACAGAAAAGTCCAGTCCATCCTAATCCCACTCCAGCCTCCACCTCTGCTAGTTCCTCTCAACTATTCCTCAAACATTTGACGAGGACAAAGCTGTTGAACAAGTTCATAAGCCTGTAGCACCCTTTCCCAATAGGCTTAGGAACAACAATAAGAATATGCACATGGAGAAAATGCTAGAGATGTTCAACCAGGTCAAATTGAATGTGCCACTTCTTGACGCTATCCAACAAGTCCCGGCTTACGCTAAATTTCTTAAGGATATGTGTACGAAGAAGAGAAAGACCAATGTGCCCAAGAACGTGTTCTTGGCAACCAATATAAGTGAAATTCTGTCTGGTCCCATTCCGGTGAAATACAAGGTCCCGGATGTCCCACCATTTCCTGCACCATAGGACAGACCGAAATCAGTAGAGCACTTCTTGACCTGAGAGCAAGTATCAACTTGCTACCTCTCTCAGTATACAGCAACTTGGGTTGGGTGAGCTAAGCCCAACTCGAGTCACCATTCAGCTAGCTGACCGATCTGTGAAGATCCCGAAGGGGAAATCACTGACGTCCTTATCCGGGTCGGGGATTTCATTTACCCCGTTGACTTCATTGTGCTTGAGACCCAACCTGTGTCCAATCTTAGGTCTCAAACTCCCGTCATCTTAGGGCGCCCATTCCTTGCTACAGCTAATGCCATAATCAACAGGAGGAACAGGTCCATGCGATTGACTTTTGGAGACATGACGAAGGAAGTCAATGTCTTCAATCTTGGAAGACAACCTAGGGATGTCAATGATTAGACGTTTGAGGTCAATTCTATTGAAAACCTGACCAGTGAGCATGAGGAAAGCATAGAGACAGAAACTGAGGCAGAGTTTGATCTGGAGGCTGAGGATTTTAATCTAGACCAGATCGTAGATTCAGCAGTGGATTGGGCGTCAAGCCCAAGTGTACCCCATCCTAGGATTGAAAGCCCAGAGATTGACTCCAATGAAGCAACACCTTCCCTAGAGCTAAAAGCCTTACCTGAACACCTCAAGTACGCCTACCTGGGCGGAAAGGACACTTTGCCAGTCATCATAGCATCACACCTGACTGAGCAACAAGAGGACAGCTTAATGTCTATTCTGAAAAGACATAGGGAAGCCATTGGATGGACAATGAAGGACATCAAGGGAATAAGTCCAGCCATAGTGCAACATAGAATCCATTTAGTCGATGAAGAAAACCCTAGGAGGGACCCACAACGAAGGCTTAACCCTCTCATGCAAGAGGCAGTTAAGGCTGAAATTCTGAAACTATTAGATAATGGGATAATTTATCCCATTTCTGATAGCCAATAGGTTAGCCCTGTTCATGCGGTCCCAAAGAAGGCTGGCTTTACGGTGGTAGAAAATGAGGAAAAAGAGTTGGTACAAATAAGACTGCCTACCAAGATTCGTGTTTGTATCGACTACAGGAAGCTGAATGCAGCTACCCGTAAAGACCACTTCCCGCTACCCTTCATCGACCAAATGCTTGAGCGTTTGGCTAGACATGAGTACTACTGCTTCCTAGATGGGTACTCGGGATACAATCAAATCCCCATTGCTGCAGAAGACCAGGAAAAGATGACTTTCACCTGCCCATTCGGAACCTTCGCTTACCGACGCATGCCCTTTGGATTGTGCAATGCTCCCGCAACATTCCAATGGTGCATGCTTAGCCTTTTCTCCGACATGGTAGAATGTTTTCTTGAGATTTTCATGGATGACTTCTCCATCTACGGAGATACATTTGATCAGTGTCTTCATCACCTAGAGTTAGTGCTACAAAGATGCAAGGAGAAGAACCTAACTCTAAACTGAAAAAATGTCACTTCATGGTGAGACAGGGGATTGTCTTGGGCCATGAGATTTCGAGGAAAGGCATAGAAGTGGATAAGGATAAAGTAGAAGTGATTGCTAAGCTTCCACCACCCAAAAGCATCAAGGATATTAGTTCCTTTTTAGGGAATGCTGGGTTCTACCGACGGTTCATTAAGGACTTTAGCAAAATCGCGAGGCCCTTAACCAACCTGCTCGCTAAGGACGTGCCCTTTGATTTCAACGATGAATGTTTCAAGTCACGGGGGAAGCTTAAGTAAGAACTTATTTCTGCGCCTATTATTTCTGCTCCTAATTTGGCCCAGCCATTTGAAATCATGTGTGATGCATCTGATTTTGCTATTGGCGCTGTTCTAGGACAGCACATCGATAATAGGCAGCACGTGATTTACTATTCGAGTAGGACCCTGAATGACGCCCAACAGAATTATACAACGACTGAGAAGGAATTCTTAGCCGTTGTCTTTGCGTTAGAGAAGTTCCGGCCTTACTTGTTAGGTTCGAAGACGGTGATTTTTACAGATCACTCGGCTCTAAAATACCTCATGACCAAAAAGGAAGTAAAAGCCCGACTAATTCGGTGGATCCATTTACTTCAAGAATTTGACTTAGAAATTCGGGACAAACGAGGTATAGAAAATGTGGTCGCTGATCGTCTCTCACGAATTCTGAATGCACCAACCATCCAAGCTCCGATCAACGAGGATTTCCCAGACGAGCACATCCTAGCCATTCTTAAGGAACCCTGGCATGCGGACATTGTTAATTACCTGGCCAC
The DNA here is from genome assembly GCA_038442645.1 of Agave tequilana. Taxonomy (NCBI): domain Eukaryota; kingdom Viridiplantae; phylum Streptophyta; class Magnoliopsida; order Asparagales; family Asparagaceae; genus Agave; species Agave tequilana. Next base: position 127,160 of record JAVJIF010002710.1, on the reverse strand, counting down.
GAGACAATTACCTGCTGACTGGACAAAGAAAGACCAATACCGCTTCTTTGCCCAAGTACGGTACTTCTTCTGGGAAGAACCGTATCTTTTTAAGTATTGTCCCGACCAAATTATTAGACGATGCATATCAGAGGAGGAACAGAGGAGTGTGCTCAACTTTTGCCATGATCTTGCATGCGGAGGACACTTCGGTCCCCGCAAGACTGCAGAGAAGGTTCTACAAAGTGGGTTCTATTGGCCCATTTTGTTCAAAGACTCATATCATTTTTGCAAGTCATGTGCAAATTGTCAGAAATTTGGGAAAATTTCAAGAAAAGACATGATGCCCCTGAACCCGATCCTTGAAGTTGAAAATTTTGATGTTTGGGGTATCGATTTCATGGGCCCATTCCCCAATTCCTTCGGCAACCAGTTTATTTTGGTTGTTGTAGATTATGTTTCTAAGTGGGTAGAAGCTGTGCCAACTAAGACGAATGACAACAAAGTGGTTGTCAAATTTCTCAAAGAGAACATCTTCTCCTGATTTGGCACCCCTAGAGCGATAATTAGTGATAATAGATTGCATTTTTGCGACAGAGTTTTTGAAGTTCTGATGCGAAAATATTCCATCAATCACAAGTTATCGACTCTGTATCATCCCCAGACAAATGGGCAGGTCGAAGTCACCAACCGAAAGATCAAGCTCATTCTGGAAAAGACTGTCAGACAAAACCGAAAGGATTGGTCGGTTAAGCTCAATGATGCATTGTAGGCTTACCGCACTGCTTTTAAGACAGTTCTGGGGATGTCTCCTTATAGAATCGTATTTGGAAAAGCCTGTCATCTACCAGTAGAGTTAGAACACCGGGCCCTCTGGGCCATTAAGCAACTCAACTTTGATCTGACTAAGGCCGGTGACCTTAGGAGACTGCAGATTTCAGAATTAGAGGAGATACGGAATGAAGCCTATGAGAATGCTCGAATCACTAAGAGCAGGACTAAACTTTTCTATGACCAAATCATAACCCGAAAAAAACTTTGCACCGGGAGATAGGGTTCTGCTATATAACTCTAGACTTCATATTTTCGCGGGGACTCGTTGGTCGGGACCGTTCATTGTGCGCACTGTTTTTTCACACGGTGTTGTGCTTATTGCAGACCCTAAGAACAACACGGAATTCAAAGTGAATGGGCAAAGACTGAAGCCCTTCTTGACTACTGAGCCTATGACTCCGGATGATAGTGTGCTTACTCTTTTTGCCCCATCATACACCTAACCACAACAACCAAAAAAAAATTATTTATATGCTTACCTCTTCTACATTCTTTTTGACATTTCTTTCGCCTATTCGTACTTGGCCGGCCCGAGTCCACGAAGACGATAACATCATTTCTTCACCCTATTTCTTGCATTCACTTTTTCATATACATTCATTGAGGACAATGCATTAGATAGGTGTGGGGGAGTGCTAACACTTTTTCTTTCTTCTTTTTCTTTTTACCAAAAAAAAAAAGAAAAAAAAGTGAAAATTTTAGATTGAAAAGAAATTTCATACTCTTTATAAAAATACCAAAAGATTGTAGGAATTATGGGAACCTTATTAATGATCTTTATTTTTACCTAAATAAACAAGAAAGATTGGTTTGACTAAAAAGTTAGGAGGGATAAAGAAAATAACTCATACCTTTTATTTAGCCTTAATAGAATATGCATAACCCACACACACATGCTTGGGATTTAGAGACACATCTTTAAAAAAAAAGCTGGATAATTGTGCCTCAAGAAGCATGATTACTCACGCCAAAAATTTTTTTTTTTTATATACAATAATGTATAAATATATCTTGATTTCGTGGCCTACTCCACTTGCATATTTGACCTGAAGGGTGTTTTTCCACTTGGTGCCCTAAGACCATCTGGTTTGGGAGTCACCGGTTTGATATGTTTTACATAAGTTAAGTAGAAAGTCTAATGGAACCAAGAATAATAAGTAAATATTAATAAAATTAAAAGATATTCAAAGTTGAGTTGAAAAATCCCAAGCACATCATACTTACACATTATGCATATCTATCTAAAGTAAAATAAAAGAATGAGTTAGAAGTACAAGATTCTTTCTAAATTTAAAGAAAAACCATAGTTTCTTCTTTTATGAAGGCTAAAATATAAGAGGACTTATGAGGGTTAAACCTAATTCTTACATCATTCGGTCATTTTTCCTTAGATGATTGAAAGTTCTTTTTCATAACAAAATTTTTTCTAACAACTCACTTCTTTTCTTTACTCACTGGATGTTGTGGGTGCAATCCGCTGAAAACCCTCAGGAGACAACACTCCTCCTCTAGGGGAAACCTTGAGGTTTAAAGGCTTGTTCACATGCTCAGTGCAATCGCATCACCTAATTTTCTTATTTTTATTTTGCTCGGGGCGAGCAAAAAGATAAGTGTGGGGGTGTGATTAGTTTCTAATTTTGCATAATTTTCATCACATTCTCATATTTATTTCATGTAAAATTCTGCTAATAAAATCTTACTTGCTTGATCCTACGTCCATGGTGTGCAAATGAAGAAGAAGACCTAAATCACCATTTAATTGGTGATTAAAAGCCTACCAAGAAGCCATTGACTTTAGAGTGAAGATTTTGTCAGCCCAGGGTATCAAATTACGAATCCAAGACATTCAAAAGTCAGACAACAGACTGGGCAACGCACTGCCCGAAGTTGGGCGCGCGCCGCCCTGCCTGGGCCGCGAAAACGCGGCCCTATGGGCGCGCGCGCGCCCGGGCTTCGGGCCAGGGGTCACCCCCTGGCCCCCCTTTCTCCTGAGGCCTATAAATACCCCCATGGGGTCTAAAGAAGAGCAGATTCAGAGCTTTAACAAGTTTTTATAATCTTATTTTTAGGTTTGTAGTTGTTATTGTTGTTGTTCTTCTTCTAGTTGTTGTTTTAGCCATTAGAGTGAAAGAGAGAGAGTGTGTGTGTGTGTAAGTGTTGTATTTGAAGGGTGACAAGCTAATACAAGTACTACTTCTCTTCCTTCTTTCAATTTACTTATGCTTTCTTTTGCTTTTACTTCATTGTTGTAGTGTAAACTCATTGCTCTTTACTTCTTTCTTTTGTTGTTTCTTGTTATAGTGTAACTCCCTTCCTCTCCACTTCTTTTCCTTTGTTGTTTCTTTTACTTTTATGGCTAACTAACTTTTCTATAGCATGGCTAACTAACTACTAACCCACTAATCTCTTACTACTTGAGTGATAACCCGCATGAGTCAATAGTGTCAAACAAGCCTTGTGCAAACGAGAGCTATGGCATCTTAAGACGAGGGTTCTAACTCTAACTTACCTACAAGTATTTACCTTCGTATATTTCATACTTAAATGGTTTTTTGATGATCTATGGGTTTTGTACTTTGCTTGTTGTTATAAGTTAGTGACTTTCCTTTTAACTTTTTCGATACCATTAGTGCACTCGTGTCTTCCCGTATTCTCGCCTTCTATTGGATCTTGATATGGGAATGTCCGAGTTTTTGCCGTGTAAAGCAAAGTTATAGGAAGAACTTTCACTCGATTTTCACGTAAATAGTTCCAATGCACAAGGGTTGTGTTCGCCTATGATCCATCGTGAGGCTATCTTTCAAAAGTTAGAAATTAGTGGGGGCTTAGCTATGCATTTTTACAGCTAAGAAAAAAAATTCACTTTTACAAACCACTAAAACATTTTTCCAACAATTCTTAAAAATAACTTGTTTTCACTTTTTAATTCTTTATATGGAAACAAGAACTTTCTTTCTTCTTGAACTTTGAAGCCGCATCAAGCTTCCATCGCTCTCACTCCTTGTGGATACGACCCGTATAGCCACTTCGCTACTACGGAAGAATCGCAAAAGCAGTAACATCAACCCACACTTCCTTCTCTTATTTTAGTGCTTGCTTTTTGCCGATCAGGCACAACCTCTAAAGGTAAGGCCAAAGTAACTACTGTTGGCCCAAGGTTACAATCATCCAGTTTTATAATTTTGATGATAACAAAACATTTGTGGTTATTTAGTTCTAATGAAGTTCAAGTGTTTAAGTATATTTCAGGGTTTTAAGGATTCAAGGAGTTTTCTTCCTCTAACGGAGGTATTGAAAACTCAAGAAGATTCAAATACGCGATTAAACTCAAAGCACTCAAACATCACTAAAGAAGAAGCCCGGTTGAAGATCTAGAAGTCATCTAGAGCCTTATAAGATATTAGTTTGTTAAAGTATAGAAAATAGTTATGATGCTCAATAAGTTACACAGATAAAATACACGATTTCGAAAAATACAAATTTTAATTGTATTGGTATTTAACATGTTTGATTTTGTTACATGTCTCATAATTTTTTTTAAAATTTTATAACAAGTTTAGAACATATATTTCATCACCTATACATTGCTACATTACCCATAAACCAATACAAAATATTTTAAAAAATATTTGGAGCTCAAAATATATTCAGAAAATTGTTTCAGGCCAGAACAGTTGACCGGACGGTCGACCGGTGCCCATTTCAGGCCAAACGGTCGGCCGCCCTGTCGACCGGGCCCTTGGCCTAGAGGCGTGCATGTTTGTGCACATTGTCGGTCGACCGACTGGTCGACCGCTAACCCTTGCGGTCAGCCGATCGGTCGACCGACTGAGAGACCCTAACTCTCGGTTAGGGACCCGGTCGACCGACCCGGTCGACCGACCCGGTCGACCGACGTTTTGATTTTCTTTTTTGAACGGCCGATCGGTCGACCGGAGGCAACGACTCTTTTATGGATGAGGTCGGTCGACCGACAGCTTGCCAGATGGCTATAACGAGTAGTTTTTGAATCTGTTTTATTTTTAGTAAATTCCAACGGGCATTTTTAATTTCTAAGTGTCTAAACACACCGCAAATGACCTGATATGATTTACAAATGATATTTATTCATTGCTTATATATATGGGTCATTTGTTTTAGTTTTCATAAAAGAAGTTTACAAGTTTTCAAGTTTATTTCAAAAGTGAAAAGTTTTTCTAGCTTTAAATCTTCAAGTTCTTTTTTTTCAAAGCTATTTTCAGTTGTTTTTAAAACTCTTCACATAACTGAATTTATTCTCTCACTTAACTTCTTGAGCTACACTTAATATCCTACTCTATAGGAAGTTGTAAAAGACAGTGTTTGTGATGTTGGATCACTAAGAGTTTTGTAGCCTCAATTGGTTTTGTGCCATCTCTTGTGTAGAGAGTTGAGTTGGTGGACTTGTATACTCCGGTCTTATGTAAACCAAGTTGTAATCTCTTTGTGGAAGATCCCTTAGAGGATAGTGATATCCTTCATAGTGGTAAGGCGGGGACGTAGAGCGGTGGCTCGAACCTCGAAACAATTTCTTGTATTTGCGATTGCTTGTGTCTTGCTCTTTATTATTTTTTTACATTTCATACTTGTGTAGTTGTTCATCTTACTTAATTTCATTGCTTGCATTTCACACTATCAGTTTATACTCATCTCAATAAGGAGGCAATTGAGCACCTCAACTCATTATCGAGAGGAATCAAAGATGAGAAGTTCTAGAGCCCTTCACGGGAAATTTGGCTTAATTCTTGTTTTGAGTGACAGTTTGCATATTTCACCATAAGTAGTTTTAAAATAGTATTTGATTAGCAAAACCCCTATTTACCCCCCTTTAGGTGTATTTCAATTGGTATCAGAACCTTGGTCTCTAGTTTTTGACTAACAACCTTAGGGAGATCCTAATTGCTAATCACTTCTTTCACAATTTCATCTTCATCTACTTAGTAAAAATGGCCGAAGGTCCCAAGTTTGATGGCCTTAACTTTCCTATATGGAAGGTTAAGATGACCGTATTTTTGCAATTCTTAGGAAGTCGGGTTGCAAAAGCGGTGACTAAACTCTTTAGTAGAATAAAGAGGTAAAAGCTGTCATTAAGATGAAACGAGACTCTTATAGAGATTTGAAGAAAAATTGTGATGGAGTGAGTTTTGAGAGGTATAAGCTAGCCAAGAAGGAGGCTAAAAAAGCTGTTAAGAATGCAAGAGTTAAAGTGTATAAAGAAGTGTATGAGAAGTTGGACACCAAAGATGTTGAAAAAGATATATATAGAATTGCTCTAATAAGGGAGAGAAAGACTAGAGACTTATGTACTGTGAGGTGTATCAAAGATGAGGATCAAAAGATTTTTTAGTTAGAGATGAAGAAATCAAAGAAAGATATAAAGAGTATTTTGACAAATTGTTCAATGGTAGTTCTACTCAAGAGTTGGATGACCTTACCATTCAATGTTAGGATATGAACCATAATTATATGCGCAGGATTAGTGAATCTGAAGTTAAAGAGGCCTTGAAGAGGATGAAGTCATGGAAAGCTGTTGGCCCAGATGGAATTCCTATTGAGGTATGGAGATGCTTAGAAGAGATGGGCGTGAGATGGCTAACAAACTTCTTTAACAAGATCTGACTAACTAAAAAGATACCAAATGAGTGGAGGAAGAGTACCTTAGTACCTCTCTATAAGAACAAGGGTGATATCTAGAGTTGTTCAAACTATCGTGGAATAAAACTCATGTGTCACACCATGAAGCTTTGGGAAAGGGTAATTGAACACATGTTAAGGCATAATGTTACAATATCAGAGAACCAGTTTGGATTCATGCTGGGGCAATTAACGACAGAGGCTATTCATTTGCTTTGTAAACTTATAGAGCGATTTCAAGAAAGGAAGAGAAATTTGCATATGGTCTTTATTGATTTAGAAAAAGCTTTTGATAAGATGTCAAGAGTGATATTACGGTGGACAATGATGAAAAAGGGAGTCCCTATCAAATATATTGACATAATCAAGGATATGTCGATGGAGTAGTGACAATTGTCAGAACTTGTGGAGACATAACAAGTGATTTTTCACAATTGGATTGCATCAAGGATCTGCATTGAGTCCATTCTTATTTGCTATAGTGATGGATGAGCTTACTAGAGCTATTCAGGATGAGATACCGTGGTGCATACTATTTGCTGATGATATTGTCCTAGTCGATGAGACGAGAGCTGGGGTAAATGCCAAATTGGAGTTATGGAGGCAAACTCTAGAATCTCGAGGTTTTAGATTAAGTAGGGCCAAAACAGAGGATATGGAGTGTAAATTCAGTAAACAGAAAATCAGAGATTATAGTTTTGTGAGATTAGATGGACAAGAAATACCGATGAGCAGTCATTTTAAGTACTTGGGTTCTATTATCTAAAAGGATGGGGAGATCGATAGTGATGTCAACCATAGGATCCAAGCCGGTTGGTTGAAATGGAGAAGCGCAACAGGAGTTTTATGTGATCGTAACATTCTGTTATGACTGAAGGGAAAGTTTTATCGGACTGCTATTAGGCCAGCTTTGTTATATGGCACAGAATGTTGGGCTATAAAGAGACATCATGCCTAGAAGATGAGTGCAGCAGAGATGTGCATGCTTCATTGGATGTGTGATAACACGCGGAGAGATAAGGTGCGACGTAGACCTACAGATGCGCCAGTCCGGCGAGTAGAGCATATCAATTTAGGGCAAGTTAAAAGAGCGCAGGGAAGACCGAAGAAAATATAGATGGAGGTAATATGACAAGATATAGAGGCTAAAGGTCTTAGTGAAGGCATATTGCTCGATAGGAATGAGTGGAGAAAGCTGATCCATATGCCCGATCCGACGTAATTCTCTTTTGGTTCATGTTGCCTACCCCAAATACTTGGGACAAATGGCTTAGTTGTTGTTGTATTGGTGATAAGGACACTTGGTCCGACATTGCTACTAAAGAGTTTGATGCAAATGCTAAGGCACACTATGTCTTACTTCAAGTTTTGAATGATGACGATATTGCTAGGGTCATTTATTGTAAATCCGCTTACAAGATTTGGATACACATAGTAGTCACAGGCGAGGGAACGTCACAAGTCAAGAGAGTAAAAATTGATCTCTTGCGTTCCCAATATGAAAATTTCAACATGCATGATAATGGCACCGTTGATGACATGGTAATAAGATTTACTAAAATAACTAATAGTCTTGCTTTTTTAGGTGATGCCATTGACAATGATCAAAAAGTAAGGAAGGTCATTCGGGCTCTTCCACCCTCATAGAAAATCAAGGCTACTACATTGAAGGAGTTAAATGATAAAGAAGAGATGGGGCTCATCGGTCTTATAGCAAAATCTTAACACCCATGAAATAGAGAGAAAGGTAAGAGAAGAGATGACACCAAAAAAGAAGAAGATGATCGCTTTCAAATCCACTCCCACCATCTCCGATGATGATGATGAAGAAGACGATGATGAAGAATTCTCCTTCCTAGTGAAAAATATTAGGAGGATGCACAATAAGGCCAAGTTTAATAATAGAAGAAGATGGTTAGAGAAAGAAAACAAGAAGGTCATATGCTTCAATTGTCGGAAGCCGGGCCACATGATTGGGGATTGTCCAAAGACTAAAAATAAACCTTCAACCTCTAAGAAGCACTACAAAAAGAAGGCTCTCAAGGCTACGTGGGACTCAGAGAGTGAAACCGATAAAGAAGTGGATACGGCATACGTGTGTCTTATGGCTAATGATAATACACCTAAGGTAACATCTGAACCCTCACTTGATGATTGTGAATTAACAATGGATGAATTGGGTGAGGCTTTTGAAGAGTTGTCTAACAGCTATGAACTTCTTAAAATGAAGTATTTAAAAATGAAAAGAAAAATGAAGCACTTCAAAAATAAAATTATTATTCTTTCTAAAGAAAAAGATGATTTATCTTTCACACTCATATCCACACAAAAAGATTTTGATGCATATAAAGTTTCATGTAAAGCAAAATTTTCATTAATTGATAAAAATAAGATTTATATTCTAAAGGATAAAATTAACTCTTCAGGAGATGTGTTAAAAAAAATGCGAGTTTGATAAAACTAAGTTGGAGGCAACGTTTTCTCAGAAACATACTTCATAGAAACATGTTCATACCACACATGCTCAGCATACTACACATACCCACACTCCTAAATCACAACAAATACATACACATCATGCTTGACATACTACACACACCAAACACGTTCACACCCCACACTCCCATCATGCTTTTATATATGTAGAGTTTATTCATGCACTTATTGTGGTCAAAAAGGTCACTTAGCCAAACTTTATTTTGATAGACTAAATGCATCTAATGATCACATTTGGGTTCGAAATGTTATCATTATAGGACCTAAGAAAATTTGGGTACCAAAATCAACCAATTCGTTACTTGATGTAGGCACACACCAAGGCTCTAAGACGTAGGGAGCGGCAGTATCTTGATAGTGATTGCTCAAGGCATATGACTTGGGATATAAATAATTTTGCAACCCTATTGAGGTACCATGAAAGTGGCACCGTCACCTTCGGAGATGATTTTAAAGAAAAAATTATTGGTATAGGTAGCATTAAAATTGGCGCATCTCCCTTAATTGAAAATGTAGTTTTAGTTGATAGTCTCAAGTATAACCTCTTGAGTATTAGTCAACTTTGTGATAGAGCTTTTAAAGTAGTTTTTGATGATTTAACTTGCAATATTTTAGATAGATAAACCAATATATGTGTGCTTTCTGGTTTTCATTAAAATAATGTGTACATGATTGATGTGTCAAATTTACAATGCAATGCTACATGTTTAAATGCCTTTAATGAAGATTCTTGGTTATGGTATAGGAGACTAGGCATGTTTCGTTTGACCATCTATCTAGAATTAACAATAAGAAAATAGTGAAAGGTATTCTTTATTTGAAATTTGAAAAGAACCGCATTTGCGATGCGTGCCAACTTGGGAAACAAAGCAAGTCCTCTTTCAAAACTATCAAGGATATCATAACATCATGACCGTTAGAGTTAATTCACATGAATTTGTTTGGTCCAATTAAAACCAAAAGTCTAAGTGAAAATCGTTTTGTCTTTGTTTTGTTTGATGATTTTTCTCGTTTACATGGATTTTCTTTTAAGAACACAAAGATCAACCTTTTTCACATTTTCAAGTGTTTAGAAAAAGAGTTGAAAAGAAAAAAATTTCCTATTTTATGTATAAGAAGTGATAGAGCTAGTGAATTTATTAACCATTCTTTCATCACTTATTGTGAAGAATATGGAATCAAACATAAACTATCATGTCTTAAAACTCCACAACAAAATGGAGTCGTTGGAAGGAAGAATCGTACTCGTCAAGAAATGGTTAGGACAATGATATATGGATACGGACTCCCTCAATATTTATGGGCCGAGGCCGTAAACATATCATGTTATATCTTGAATAGAATTTATTTATATAAAAATTCTTCTAAAACTTCATTTGAAATTTACTATTTGAGAAAACCTAATATTTCTTACTTTAAAGTTTTGTTGTAAATGCTTTGTTCCAAACACTAAAAATAATTTAGGAAAATTTGATGCCAAATCTTATGGAGCCATATTTGTTGGGCATTCAAATATTAGTAAGGCCTATAGAGTTTTTAATAAATCTACTTTAACTATTGAAAAATTTATACATGTCAAGTTTGAGGAATCTAATACTTTTGTGAAGAATGTTGTAAAGATTGATTCCCTAAATGAAGACATGGAGTAGATAACCTCACCTATAGAAGAAGACAAACTAAAGATTAATGTACAAGGTGAAGTTTAAGAAGTTAAAGTGGAGCCAACAGAGCCACTTCCAAAAGATTGGATATTTGCTTCAAATCATCCAAGGACCTGTTTGGTAAGGAAAAATTGTTGATCGAGAAGTAAATTCTTTATTTGATTGTAAAGAAAGTTACAGCGGATCAATAATCATCTTACAAGAGAGGGAAGATATTCAAGCTTGAATCTCCCCTTTTGTTTAGTGCCAGGTTCTTGATGTAGCAGTGGAAAGTGAATCTTGTTTTCCGTTGACCGGGTGAACGTCAAGACCTTTTGAGAATCCTCTCACAGAAGGTGTAGGAAAAAAAACAAACTTGTACGCAGCAAGTTGTTAGAAGAGTTGAACTCTCTCTTTCTTTTCAGCTGGAAATCTTGGTGTTTCTACGGCTTACAACCGAAGTTCTTTTTATCAAGAAGTAACTGATTTTTTTCCGACCCCTTTTCCATAGCAAACTGGGCTATTTATAGAGTTTTCAGGGGGTAAACATGTCCCCTAAAAACACTCCATAATGGGGGTTAACTCCCTCACTACGTGGGCAGTAATTGACCCAGTAATGAGGGCAGTTACAACTGAGATGCGGGCCTTGAACCTTGCGTTTTGCTGCAAAAGTAATGCTTGAGAGACGCGGGTTTCCAGCTCTGCGAAAAGTTTCGCGTGAGACGCGGGTTTTGGACTCTGCGTCTTGGCACTGCAATAATGCCGAGACGCAGGTTTCAACCCTCGCGTCTTTGGTCCTCGCAGTGATGTCGAGACGCGGGTTTCAACCCTCGCGTCTTGGTGCTGCACAGATAGCGATGACTAGCCCTGCGTCTGGAGTTTGAATTCTACTTTTTGACGACTTGTCTTCAGTGATTTTTAGACAGCCTACAGTACCTCATCACACATAAATCAAATCCATAGCCAAGTACCTCAGTCTGTGGTAAACTTTACAACTGTACAGTTATTGTAATTTGCGTCGGGTTACAGTGCTGATGACAGCCTTAGACAAGAGAGCTAATCTCGTCAAATGGCCTCCGCTGTCTTCCGAGCCGCCAACGCAAATATCATTGTAGTGCTCCTTTTGCAAGGTACGTACGTACAAACTAACTCTAGTACGAGTACTTCATTATTTCCTTCAGAGAGCACCTTAGCTAACTTGAGTGTCAGAGAGTCTTAGGTCAGAACTAAAACCCAACCTCTTCTAACCTCGATCATTTCACGGTGTCCTGAGCAGCAAGAAAGAATCACAACCTGCAAAATGCGCCTCAACCCATCCTTCATAGTTAAGCCTAACAGTTCAAGGAAAAAAAAAAAATCCTCTTACCAAATCATGATCTAACAACTCTCCTATAGGCAACATTTTCGCTACCAGTCAATGGCTATGGATCACTCTGATGATGGGCCTCTCTACTCCTCTCTATTGGAGAAGAAGTGAAAATCATCAGCTTCAACAACCATCCATAAGAAGACCGTGAAGAAAGCTGGCCATATTGCTTCAAAATCGACGAAGGCACCGATGAAGTACTCTTGATTCAAGCATTCCTTGAAGACAACATCACACCAGAGGAGATCGGGGGGCATTTCGGCCCCAAACAAGATCGTAACGTCGTTGCTCTCCGTTGAATCTCTCTGTTCTTCTTTTGTATTTTTCTTTGTTTTTATTTCTTCTTTTTACTGTCTGTAAAACGCTCTTAACAAACTAAAGAAAAAAACTATCGCTAGCGTACAAAGCCACTCGCGCAAGTGGCTGGTCCTATCACTGTGCTCGACCTTTTATCTCCTCTTGTGGACAAAGCAACCAGTGTACTAATATGTGCCATACCTATCACCATGACCAAAAGGGAAGCTACAAGCGCCAACCAACAGTACTCAATTCCTTGGGCTTTTAGATCAACTTTTTTTTTAAAACGATATTAGGCCGTCGTCGGATTTAAACATGCGACTCCTCACAACTCGCTCTTACTCATTGACCAGTGAGCGAGGCCTCATTGGCTTTTGAGACCACTTGTTATTTTCTTATTTTGCTTTGAACTTGAACATTGAAATGTGATGTGATGTGGTTATCAGCGTTAATGAGACTCCAACAACAACTACAATATTGACTTTCTTTGGATCACTTGGAGATACACGTCTATTTTTAAACATGACGTGTGCTATGAGATCTATCAGCGGCTGCTATTTTCTAGGAGATTTGGAGGGAACATAATAATATACTCTTTAATAACTCAGCAAGATTATTCGACCAAACATTCTATGCATGCATTACTTTCTTTTTTTATTGGCTTAATCTCCTTACATGCAGAGTAAAAACGAGGGCACAGAGGACAATGTACCAGACAATAATGGTGAAAGCCTTTGAAACTCACTCGGATGACACTCAGAGCAGGGGACACGACACAGATTCAGAGAATATGTGATCGGTGACTGCACGGAGCCCTGATTTTTGTTCTCAGACTAGGTCTGACTTTTACCACAGAGTGTGTCTGTATTTTGTATCAGGGCGTATTTGTTTCTTTCTTACATGTAGATTTCATAATCTGGTGGTGTTACATATTTTCTTTCCTTCCTCTTGCACCTGCGTGTGCACTGAAGCTTTTGGCTTCTGAGAATTTGTTATACTTTTGATGTATTATAGCCGTTATTTTCATTACAAGCTTAGGACCTCAAAAGTTCACCGTTTGCTCTAAAAAAATATTGTCATCTTGTTGGCTTTGTGTTGCCAAATCGATAAGCTCTTCAGTCTCTTTGGGTTAACTCTTTAGCAACTAGGACTGTGGTGATCTTATTTTAAATTTCTGTGGCTTTGAGAACACTTGTTTTTTTCTCATGCAATGGGATGCAATGTGATCGTCAGCATTCATGAGACCACAACCGCAACATTGTCATACTGTTGGCTTGTGGTGCCAAATGGATAAGCTCTTCATCTCTTTTAAGGTTGATCCTAGCTACATATGGACATAAAATTAAATTCCAGTTGATGTTGTGCTAATTTCCCCACACAATGCATGCAGACCTCGTGCCATCAGAAAAAACAAATTGCAGACTTGAACCCATACCTACTTCCTAAGAAAGGAGACGGGCCAACGACCACAACCGGCCACTCCACCGATCAACTCCTACTGACACTTGGCACTCGTTTTACGTAGTACTGTACGTTTTCGCTTCTTTGGATTATATATGTATCTGTTGACCTTTTGGGTGTGGAAGGGATCGTTGGCACTTGCAGCATGCGAGAAGAGAGAGAGAGAAGAACCCTTGTCTGTAACACTGTTGGATGTGTTTTGAATTTGAAGAGAAATTTTGAGTTTCCTTCTCATTGGGTTTTGATTTTACTCTAACATTGGATATCCTAATGTTATAAAAGGTTATAGAATGTCAATTAGGTCACTGGTTTCAACAGTATTTAACTCTACTATTAGATATGTATTCATATTCGGTGGTGATGTTGTGTCTTGAAAATCTTACAAATAAACAGTGATTGCCAGGAGCACCATGGAGTTTAAGCTCATTGCTCTGGACACAACTTACTGTGAATCTGAATGGTTAAAAGATTTTCTATTCGAATTCTCTATCGTGCCTAGACTCATATTTCTAATCTCAGTTCATACTGATTCAAAATCCACCATTGAGAGTTTAAAGTAAGAAAATGCTAATAAGAAGATGAACAGACATATTCAGATCAGACTTCAGTCTATTCAGCGTCTATTGAGCAAAATTGTGATTTTGTACTTTGTGAAGTCTGAAAAGAATCTTGCTGACCACTTAACTAAGAGTGCTTTTAGGTGTGTGATCTCAGAATCATCGAGGGAGATGGGGTTAAGCTCATACTAGAGTTCACCGACAGTGGGAACCTAACCTACTTGATTGGGAGCTGATTCCAAGAAAGAGGTTCAATCTGGCAGAAACAAGCTAGACTTGTGATACTCATATGGAGTATCGATCCGGATATGTTTATATCCTATATGTCATATTGTACCTACTGCTCCATATCTATGGTGATGATGCTTTTATGATACAACTAAGTAAAGTTGAGTTTAACTCTTAATAAATTTAATGCATGTAGTGTATGGGTATCACATCCAGCCGTAGTACCATTGGAGGACTTACCTACTTGAGAGGAACCGTAATGCCTGCGGTTTGGGGGCATGGTCGATTCTAGAAACTCCTTTGAATCAGTTTTTGTGAGCATATCTTTAACGCTCAATCTGCTCGCTCAATCGATGGAGACTTGTAACGCCCCGATCCCAAGGATACGGAGACGTTATGGCGACGTACATACGCGAGGTGGGAACACTCTCACGCGTACGTTAAGCCTCAGTACAATACGTTACCTCCATATAGATATGAGGTCCAGCATGAAAGCAGTACAAGAATACCTGCAGAAAGAGGTCAGCGATCATAACAGATATGAAAAAGAGGGACAAATAAGATAACAGAAATAAATCACTAAAATACCTATGAATAGTCCCGATGAGGAATCTCCCATGTGACTCCAAGGCACTCTCATTACTACGGTACGCGGATCTCCAATCTGGGCATGCAAACCCAGGGTCGTCAGAAAGCGACCTAGTGAGTGGTAAAATGAAGAAGGCAGGAATATACTATAATAATACAAGCATGATACTACTATAGATACATGATGGTGTCTACCATATAATAAGCATATCATAAGCGATAGAAATATATAAACATGTAAGCTGTGAAATATACAGACATGTCGTCTTGTAATACCATAACCACCTAACCGGTTATCATTAGGTCATGTCCAGGTTATATCATAAATACTATTGTCTAGTGGTGACGTAATAGACATGAACATGTAGTGGTGACGTGATAGAGGTGAACATGCAGATGAGCATATGTCTGTAACAATAAAATATATGCAATGCAGAACATGCATAGTAGGCCACTACATACAGTATAACATATACCAGGTAATGTAACAAAGTAGACATGTGCATGAGTAGTAGGGCACTAAAGAAAGTGTAACAGAAAACAGGATCAATAGCAATGTATACATGTCACATGATAGCAGATAAATGATCAGGAACAGTAACAAGTACAACTAAACATGTAGCGGGCAGGTCATGTCAAAGTCATGTCATTTATACAATAGTAGCAATCAGTACCACCTGGTATTTTAATTACTCTCTTCCAGTGTCCCATACCACTGGCGGTTCATACTGGAGCCCGCACTCCAATCGATCCCATCCGGACATGGCCTACGGGTACCATTATCCAAACGAGAGAGTAACCAAATAACAAGCGTTCCCGACGTCACTATTGTGCATACTGTTTTATTAAGTTAATTGGAAACCCATGGTCGAGGAGTTCTTATCGGGTGGATGTATCCCGTGCATACCCGGGATCACGGCCTTAAACAAGCCCCTGGCTGCCAGGACCAGGGCCCTCCGCTAAGAGGGGAGCATGAATCAAGTAACAAGAGCTCATGGAGCAATTGGTAGGCAGCCCTCCTACCATCCCCTGCAGTGGGAAAACAATATGGATCCAGTACATCACCCGATAAGATCTAATCAACCGTCAAGTCTCCCCCATACCCCAGTTAGCTTTATGATCTGTTATATCAAGTATACAATGTAACAAGAACAACTACCGTCCATGATACGGGTAACATGATAACGGGACCTGAGCTCTGTTGATAGCGTAGAACAATATAACAAGAATCCGGAACAATATAACATAAACAAGATATCATGAACAATATACCGAGAACGGGAACAATAGATGTGGGCTTCCCACATATCGCATATCAACAGCTCGCATGTCCAGTAACAAGAATACCCGTATCAGTAACAGGCAACAATCATATATCATGAATACGGGAGCATGGAACAATAATACATGTAATAATCATGGTGATCCGTATGACAAGGAGATAGAGAAACCATATAAGCATGAGTCACAGGGAAGCATGACATGCATGTGTAACAGTCATATATAAACATGACATGCACGTGTAGCAATGACATGCACGTGTAACAGTGACAGGCACGTGTAACCGTGATATGTAGATGAAATGCATGCATGTGTAATAGTGATATGTAAACATGACATGCAGGTGTAACAGTAATATGTAGACATGACATAATATGAAATGCGATAGTCCGTGCATTGGTCTAGCTGTGTACCAGTGTACATCTATGTGTATCTGTGTACATGAATCTCAGTATCTAGGTAAGAGTGAGAGGTATAACCGATATCTACATGCACTACTGTGTTTAGTGTACCAGTGAGTCAGTAAGTGTGACAGTGGTATAGTGACAAGACCTCGCATAATGAAGTACGCGTGTCTTCGTGTCCATGTAGCATTAGTGTGGAACCATCCTAGTTATCCATGCAGTGACAGTATCTAGTGATTCTTGAATTGATCATCTAGCTAAATGTCTCGGTTTATAACACACGCTGTTTCTCGAGTTAAGTTAGGAATTTAACAGTTCTATTATTTAATCCATAATTACGGTTTTGTAATTATAACAATCAAACATAAATAAATAAATAAGATTTAGAAAAGGAAAACACTCACAAACTGGCTACAGGACTGTAGCTCTCTTCTCCACGATCGCAACGGATCCAGAATCGCCCGAATCGGAGTCCGGATGCTTAATGGGTCGGGTTTGATGCAAATGGGTCGGGTTTGGATGCAATCGGGTTGGGTTTGGGTTAAACCCGAAACCCAAACCCAAATTGGGTTTCTACCCAATTGAAGCAAAAGCAGCAGCAGCTTTGTGCTGCTGCTGCTCCACTCGCGCGGTCGCCGCCGCCCCGCGCGGCCACTCGCCGGCGCCGCTGCTCCGCCGGCGCCGGCGTCCTCTCCCGGCGCCGCTCCGGGGCCGGCCATCCGCCCGGCGTGAGAGAGAAGGAAGGAGAGGGGTGGGGGTTGGCGCCCCCCACCACCAGCGCCTCTCGGCGCCCACCCTTTGGCCGACGGCCCCGCCGGCAGCGCCTGGCCGGCGGCGTGGTGGCGCCGGCCATCACTGGCCGGTGGGCGCGGGTCTAGTCCCGCCCTCAGGCTGGGTCACAGAGAGAAATAGAGAGGTGAGAGAGTGTGTGGTTTGGGGAAGAAATAGAGAGAGAGAAGAGAGAGAAGAGAGAGAGAGTGTGGGAGAGTGAGAGAGAGAGAATTTGAATTAGAAAGGGAGAGAGAGAGAGAGGAAGATTTTATTGGGAGAGAGAGAGGCGGTGGAAGAGAGGGTCAAAGGCGGTGGATGAGGTCGTTGGCTTGGGAAGGAAGAAAAGAATTGATTGGAGGAGAAGAAAGAAAAGAAAGAAAAGAAAAAGATTAAATAATAATATTTAATTATTGACCTAAAATTCGATCAGCTCCGAATGGTGCCTCAAAAATTACAGAAAATAGAAAATAATACGCTGAGACGTAATATGAAAACGGTTTGAGGAAATTCAATCCGGTTTGCAAATTAAAAATCCCGGAAGTTGTCGCCGATACGGGCGACACCGGTTTGGCTGGATTTTCGATAAATTCTGAAAAATCCCCAAAAATACCTGAACGTAGATAACATGATTCTAAGACACACGGTGAAAGCCGATTCTCAAAATATAACTCCATTTGTGAAATAAAAGCCGGAAGGCCGGTAATCGGTATCGGTCGACACCGACTACGGAGATTTTCCAAAATAATCCAGAAAAATTCCAGAAAATCCTGAAAAATCTAAAATATTAGAAAATGATTTTTGAAATTGAAATCAACTCAAACGGACTTCCACAGAGGTCAAATCAATTTTTGTACGTCGTATCGCGTACCGATACTGTGATACGTACACCGGGGAGCAGGGTGTTACATTTCTCCCCACCTTATAGAAAATTGCGTCCTCGCAATTTCAATCAGGTGTGAGAACAAAATTTCCAACCACAAAGCCTAAAGGTTACGGGTCCATGACACTTCCGCTGCGCACTCTGATATCTAGAAGGAACTCGGGATGGAGAAGTATGGTAGTGAACTAATCCAGACGGATGGAAAGTAAGACGATACAAGGAAAGTAGAAGGAAATAGGATGTTCTGGTTGACAACTGAAAGGAAGTCAGAGAACAGAATCAAGGAATGAATTATCAAGGTCATGGTATTCTTGTACTCGTTGCTGGAATCCCCAAATTCAGATAAATTAATCTGAACCTGACTGTACTGTTGGTAAGAGCCCGAAGATTGACCCAGGTGGTTACCCACACCAGGTGTGAACCTAGGCTCTGATACCACTATGTAACGCCCCGATCCCAAGGATACGGAGACGTTATGGCGACGTACATACGCGAGGTGGGAACACTCTCACGCGTACGTTAAGCCTCAGTACAATACGTTACCTCCATATAGATATGAGGTCCAGCATGAAAGCAGTACAAGAATACCTGCAGAAAGAGGTCAGCGATCATAACAGATATGAAAAAGAGGGACAAATAAGATAACAGAAATAAATCACTAAAATACCTATGAATAGTCCCGATGAGGAATCTCCCATGTGACTCCAAGGCACTCTCATTACTACGGTACGCGGATCTCCAATCTGGGCATGCAAACCCAGGGTCGTCAGAAAGCGACCTAGTGAGTGGTAAAATGAAGAAGGCAGGAATATACTATAATAATACAAGCATGATACTACTATAGATACATGATGGTGTCTACCATATAATAAGCATATCATAAGCGATAGAAATATATAAACATGTAAGCTGTGAAATATACAGACATGTCGTCTTGTAATACCATAACCACCTAACCGGTTATCATTAGGTCATGTCCAGGTTATATCATAAATACTATTGTCTAGTGGTGACGTAATAGACATGAACATGTAGTGGTGACGTGATAGAGGTGAACATGCAGATGAGCATATGTCTGTAACAATAAAATATATGCAATGCAGAACATGCATTGTAGGCCACTACATACAGTATAACATATACCAGGTAATGTAACAAAGTAGACATGTGCATGAGTAGTAGGGCACTAAAGAAAGTGTAACAGAAAACAGGATCAATAGCAATGTATACATGTCACATGATAGCAGATAAATGATCAGGAACAGTAACAAGTACAACTAAACATGTAGCGGGCAGGTCATGTCAAAGTCATGTCATTTATACAATAGTAGCAATCAGTACCACCTGGTATTTTAATTACTCTCTTCCAGTGTCCCATACCACTGGCGGTTCATACTGGAGCCCGCACTCCAATCGATCCCATCCGGACATGGCCTACGGGTACCATTATCCAAACGAGAGAGTAACCAAATAACAAGCGTTCCCGACGTCACTATTGTGCATACTGTTTTATTAAGTTAATTGGAAACCCATGGTCGAGGAGTTCTTATCGGGTGGATGTATCCCGTGCATACCCGGGATCACGGCCTTAAACAAGCCCCTGGCTGCCAGGACCAGGGCCCTCCGCTAAGAGGGGAGCATGAATCAAGTAACAAGAGCTCATGGAGCAATTGGTAGGCAGCCCTCCTACCATCCCCTGCAGTGGGAAAACAATATGGATCCAGTACATCACCCGATAAGATCTAATCAACCGTCAAGTCTCCCCCATACCCCAGTTAGCTTTATGATCTGTTATATCAAGTATACAATGTAACAAGAACAACTACCGTCCATGATACGGGTAACATGATAACGGGACCTGAGCTCTGTTGATAGCGTAGAACAATATAACAAGAATCCGGAACAATATAACATAAACAAGATATCATGAACAATATACCGAGAACGGGAACAATAGATGTGGGCTTCCCACATATCGCATATCAACAGCTCGCATGTCCAGTAACAAGAATACCCGTATCAGTAACAGGCAACAATCATATATCATGAATACGGGAGCATGGAACAATAATACATGTAATAATCATGGTGATCCGTATGACAAGGAGATAGAGAAACCATATAAGCATGAGTCACAGGGAAGCATGACATGCATGTGTAACAGTCATATATAAACATGACATGCACGTGTAGCAATGACATGCACGTGTAACAGTGACAGGCACGTGTAACCGTGATATGTAGATGAAATGCATGCATGTGTAATAGTGATATGTAAACATGACATGCAGGTGTAACAGTAATATGTAGACATGACATAATATGAAATGCGATAGTCCGTGCATTGGTCTAGCTGTGTACCAGTGTACATCTATGTGTATCTGTGTACATGAATCTCAGTATCTAGGTAAGAGTGAGAGGTATAACCGATATCTACATGCACTACTGTGTTTAGTGTACCAGTGAGTCAGTAAGTGTGACAGTGGTATAGTGACAAGACCTCGCATAATGAAGTACGCGTGTCTTCGTGTCCATGTAGCATTAGTGTGGAACCATCCTAGTTATCCATGCAGTGACAGTATCTAGTGATTCTTGAATTGATCATCTAGCTAAATGTCTCGGTTTATAACACACGCTGTTTCTCGAGTTAAGTTAGGAATTTAACAGTTCTATTATTTAATCCATAATTACGGTTTTGTAATTATAACAATCAAACATAAATAAATAAATAAGATTTAGAAAAGGAAAACACTCACAAACTGGCTACAGGACTGTAGCTCTCTTCTCCACGATCGCAACGGATCCAGAATCGCCCGAATCGGAGTCCGGATGCTTAATGGGTCGGGTTTGATGCAAATGGGTCGGGTTTGGATGCAATCGGGTTGGGTTTGGGTTAAACCCGAAACCCAAACCCAAATTGGGTTTCTACCCAATTGAAGCAAAAGCAGCAGCAGCTTTGTGCTGCTGCTGCTCCACTCGCGCGGTCGCCGCCGCCCCGCGCGGCCACTCGCCGGCGCCGCTGCTCCGCCGGCGCCGGCGTCCTCTCCCGGCGCCGCTCCGGGGCCGGCCATCCGCCCGGCGTGAGAGAGAAGGAAGGAGAGGGGTGGGGGTTGGCGCCCCCCACCACCAGCGCCTCTCGGCGCCCACCCTTTGGCCGACGGCCCCGCCGGCAGCGCCTGGCCGGCGGCGTGGTGGCGCCGGCCATCACTGGCCGGTGGGCGCGGGTCTAGTCCCGCCCTCAGGCTGGGTCACAGAGAGAAATAGAGAGGTGAGAGAGTGTGTGGTTTGGGGAAGAAATAGAGAGAGAGAAGAGAGAGAAGAGAGAGAGAGTGTGGGAGAGTGAGAGAGAGAGAATTTGAATTAGAAAGGGAGAGAGAGAGAGAGGAAGATTTTATTGGGAGAGAGAGAGGCGGTGGAAGAGAGGGTCAAAGGCGGTGGATGAGGTCGTTGGCTTGGGAAGGAAGAAAAGAATTGATTGGAGGAGAAGAAAGAAAAGAAAGAAAAGAAAAAGATTAAATAATAATATTTAATTATTGACCTAAAATTCGATCAGCTCCGAATGGTGCCTCAAAAATTACAGAAAATAGAAAATAATACGCTGAGACGTAATATGAAAACGGTTTGAGGAAATTCAATCCGGTTTGCAAATTAAAAATCCCGGAAGTTGTCGCCGATACGGGCGACACCGGTTTGGCTGGATTTTCGATAAATTCTGAAAAATCCCCAAAAATACCTGAACGTAGATAACATGATTCTAAGACACACGGTGAAAGCCGATTCTCAAAATATAACTCCATTTGTGAAATAAAAGCCGGAAGGCCGGTAATCGGTATCGGTCGACACCGACTACGGAGATTTTCCAAAATAATCCAGAAAAATTCCAGAAAATCCTGAAAAATCTAAAATATTAGAAAATGATTTTTGAAATTGAAATCAACTCAAACGGACTTCCACAGAGGTCAAATCAATTTTTGTACGTCGTATCGCGTACCGATACTGTGATACGTACACCGGGGAGCAGGGTGTTACAAGACTTATTGTGTGTGTGTGTGTATTTTATCAATATCTGGTAAAAGAGGTTAGTTTCAGACGTAGTCCACTATGTCTCTTAGGTGGCGATGAATTCACTAAGGAAGGTTTCAGGCGTAGTCCACCTGTTTCGAATTCAAAGTAAGATGTTACCCGATTTCATTCGTGTTTTTTGATTTGATGATTTGTTTGTTATTGTTGATTTATTTTATCTTCCTTGAAACTCAAGTTTTAGGGGGAGGACTGTTGAATGCGTTTTGAATTTGGAGGGAAAACTTGAGTTTTTCTCTCCTTTAGCTTTGGTTTTAATCCCATATTTGGATAAGAGATGGGAGGGTGAGTAGTACATATACTAACTCCTTCCATGCCTATTGTTATGAATAGTTATGCTATGCCACACTCCCCACACGCGCGTACACACGCCGAAACGAGCCGAGTCAGGTTTGGGTGGCGCGTGGCCACGACCTGCGGACACGAATGCAGTTCAATTCAGGGGGTCCTTGAACCTGAGGATTTTTGTTTTGATTTTATCCATTTTATTTAAAATTCGATTTTAAGATTTTCGGGATTTTCTATTTAGTTTGACCCAGTACTTTGGATCTGCTCGCGTATATCACAAACCGCATGAACGTGTGAGGATTTGGAGTGGGGGTCATTGCCAATGGACTTTGAGAGGCTATAAATATTACTTCTCGCAGTTCATTCTAGTAGATGAAAAAACAGGTACAGTTATTCTGTCCTCATTCTGTCTCCCTCCTCTACATTTCTCTAAAGCAAGAATTCTGTGGAGTTTTTTATTTTTGGACAACAAATCTCCGTCTTAGCAGAGGCCTAACTCATCGTCCTGAGCTGGGTGCTAGTAAATTACCGAGAGAGTTTTTATCGCTAAGAGAGGAGGTCGCTTCAAGCTTCGGATGAGGCACCGACCATCTTTCTTATAAGGTAGTGCTTAGGCATGACTACGTCACGCAGAGCAGCAATTTATTTTCTTTTTAATTCTATTATATTAGTTGCATTCTTAGGACAAGTATAGGACAAGTATTTAGTTTGGTTAAAGATTTATAATTTAATTTGTTGCATGTTTTAAAAATTAAAAAATACTGTTATATATCCTACAATCTCTACCTTGTGACGTATCAAAGTATTTTATGGACTAAATTTTTGTTTTTTCCCCTTTAATGAAACTTTTAATCAAGTGTTGAATTTGAAATCTTTTCACGCTTAAACCTTCCATTTTTTTCCGGTGAATCGACCGAAATGGCAATAGTGCCAGTTACTCAAAAGGGGTTGTTTGGATGCAAGGAAATGAGCGGAAGTGAGGAAGTGGGGAAGTGTCATTTCTCACTGCTACTGTCTATTCAAACGCCGATAAAAGAAAATAGAAAAAACTCTTTCTCTTTTCTCTTTTACACAATCATTTTCTCACTTTTAGGGTGCTACAGTTAATTTTATGGTCATGTAAATCTCACTTGCATTTTAATTACAATCAAATTTTTTCATAATTAATTTTTATTTTAATATTATTTTTTGGTCAACTTTGTTGTCAACTTTTTCATTTTCACTTCCACATTACTAACCAAACACCGAAAAGCTTAATATACTTTTTCACTTTCACTTACCAACTACCAACCAAACACTGGAAAAAATATACACAAAATTTTCATTTTTTCCAAAAAAAAAAAAAATCTACTTTTCACTTTCTCACTTCCGTCCACTTTCTCGAATCTAAACAGCCCCAAAACGTTAGGAGAATGACTAGTTGGATTAGTCCCAGGAAGGTTGATTAAACCAAAATATTCACCAAAATACTGATGACCCTTATAAGGTACTTCAAACTTTGTAGAACAGATTTCGGAGACCCCAAACTATGCCGGGCAAACAAACATTCCTTAATGTTAAATGAACTATTTTTATAGGCTACAACCTCAAACTCAGTAGAAAAAAAAAAGAGATTGGTTAAAAAAAGGAGACACTGATAGATATGAGAAAAGATGTGTCTGACAAATACGTAAAAGGAGAAAGCGATCGTCGACAAGAGAGCTGATCGATGAGGATAAGGTGACGTGCCGCTTGAAAAAATCAGAAAGAGCTGACACGGTGGGGCTCCTCGGGTCCTGTAAGGGGAGCGGGTTAGCTCCTTCCTCTGATTTATGACCCGATAGGAAGAGAGAAAAACAAAATCATGTTTTGTGGGTCCCGTCACAAAACGCCTTTTTTTCTCTTTTTCTCTCCCAATCGGGCAGTCCATTAGCTGTGATGGATGACCCCCAGCGCGCGAAGGACCATCCTGGAGCTAACATGCTCCCCCTGTGGAGACATGGAGCTGGTTGAGTAGGAATTGTGATTTTGGCATCCTATCACCCCTTGCAAAAAAACAAAAAAAAATTACGTAGATTATTCTGGTTGACATTTTAAGCATGGATGGTCGCATGTGGACTAACTGAAACATGCGTCAAACTTGCACGGTTGATGATGGTTAAATAATTTAATAATTTGATTTTATGTCAGGCTACTTAATAAAACTTCGATGATTCATCATGCGAAAAGTGGCTGAATCTACACTGAAAAAACACCATGCATCTGTCACTCTCACTGTTGTTACGTAATGATCACCTGGACTCAAATATGTCGTGTCATATTGTCATGTTAAATATTATTTTTTTTGACATGAGTGTCACATGACCCATGGAATTTCCAATTTCTATATATATTGTGGGTACCAGTGAGATTTGGCTCATACATAGCTAAATAACGTGTCATGAAAAAGTCTCAACTTTAATAGGAATATAGTCTTTATTTATAAAATATAGGAGCTGGACAAGACCTGATGTGCACGTGGAGTCAAAAGTAAAATAATTCATAAATTTGATAAATAGAATTTTGTGAGTAGCCAGCGGTACTCAGATCAATTGCTTGCAGACAATATTAGAAACCATTTCTTAATTGGCGTGTTGCAGGGGATCCATAAAGATTCGCTCATTTGTCTTATTTCGTTTCTTTTATCAGCGGCCTGCAAATCATTTTGTCCAATTATCCTAACTTAAATTTAGGAATCAAAATAATTATTTTGAGAAAATCTCTCTCTAAAACACACTTTGAGAAGAAAAGACACAAGAACGCTAAAATTTGATTCGATCAGTTGTCGCATATTATTTTGACCAACAGTTCTTCTCGATGTAGTATCTCGAGGAGTCGTTACTGAGAAGATCTGCAAAAGTTAAATATATATATATATATATATATATATATATATATATATATATATAAACCACACGAGCAACACCACAAGCAATCATTTGCGAGCGGTGTTCAATAGCCCCAAACAATTGTGGCTCAGTTCATGTGTATGAGCCACACACACATATAATAAGAAGACCAATCATGCATTGACATGTGTATTGATCTTTTATAATATGTTATGTGTCTGGGCCTCACATACGTGCTATAACATATTATGAGAGTTTCACTTCACGTGTCACCGCCAGATTGATTCTCTTATTGTATGTGTGTGTGGCTCACACACATGAACTGAACATAAATAATTGAGGGTATGCCATCGATCCAGGTGGATCATACCACCCGTTTCTTTAATAAAATAATAATGATTGTGGCACAGTCTGGAAGGACAATTACAATAATTGAAAAAAGTGTACGATAACATAATAAAAAGCTAAACTCAACAACTTTATTATAAAAAGTGTACGAAACACAATAAAAAAGATATATTCCACACCTTGGTTATGCCCACATTGGAAATAAAGCATCAAGTATTATCACACATGTGATCACATCACTAGCGTGATGCAAGGGGCTGTTTGGTTAAAGGTCGAAGTGAGGCAGTAGTAACAATTTCTGTTGAAACTTGAGAATTAGTTAGAATTAGTTAGTGAGTTTTTCGGTGTTTAGATGTTGTTGAGAAGTATGATCTGAAAAATATTATGTCTTTTTTGGTGTTTGAATGGTAATGTGAAAGTAAAAGTGAAAAAGTTGACCACAAAATTGATCGCAAAATAATATTAAAATAAAAATTAATTAAGAAAAATAAAAATTAGATAGTAATTAGAATGTAAGTGAGATTTACGTGACCACAAAATTAACTCTTTTGAGTTACAATTTATTACAAATGAGATTTAGATGACCACAGGATTAACTGTAGCACCCTGGAAGTGAGTGAGTGCTTTTGTAAAAGGGAAAAGAGAAAAGGAAAAGAGGTTTTTCTCATTTTTCTTTTCTGATGTTTGAATAGATAAGAAAGTGAGCAATTATACTTCCCTATTTTCTTACTTTTGCCCACTTCCTTGCAACCAAACACGCCCAAACTCAAAATGCCCCATGTGTAAAGCTAAACTTTTGACCTTCGACTATGGGGTCGTTTGTTTCGCGTAAAAGTCCGTAATTCGTAAATGACTTACAACCCAGTTACAACTACGACGTTTGTTTGGACCGTAATTCGTAAAAGACTTACACAACCCAATTACCCCTCACTTGCAACCCAATTATCACTCACTTACAGCCCAGTTACAGTTAATTTTGTGGTCATGCAAATTTGTATTAATTTTTTATGTTAATATTAAATTTTTTTAATATTTAGCATTTTTAATATTTATTTGCAATATTAAAACTTTTTAAATCACCAAATAGTTAATTTTGTGATCAACTTTTTCACTTACGACTTACACATTACGGCAACCAAACACCATAAAGCACAATACACTTTTCCACTTACAACTTTATATTACCAACCAAACACCATAAAGCTTACATGCATGTAACTCATTTACAAATGTAAAAGACTTTACCAATTACAACTTACGAATTACGGCCAATTACGACAACCAAACAGACCTTGTTTCTCTTGTTCTTAGCTTTGAAGAATTGTGTGTATGATACACACATTGAGGTGTCACTCACCTTTCACTCATGAACATCAGAATAAGTTAGCACAGAGATGGGGCAACCACCAAAAACTACACGTTCAGTCCACCGCTCAAATTAACTGGCACTTGGCAACACTTGTTGAAAAAAGCACACATTTTTCTTCTGTCTAGATTCTCTTTAGCTTGTTCTTTACCCAAGGTTCGCTTTGAGAGGAGAAAGAGAGAGAGAGAAAGAGAGGCACTCCTTCAAGAATCAGACAAGTGGAATCTGTACTGATGTCTCCTTGCTCCTTGTGCCTTGCTCTCTTGTCCCCATCACTGGTTTCTAAATTTTCTCTTTCTTTATTTTCTTGCTTGCTTTTTTTCATTAATTTGTCTTGTTTTACGAAGGAGTCAAGGATTCCCTAATCAACAACTCACATCAGAACTAATCAATGTGCATGACTCACGCATGAAGAAGCCATGCCTGAGGGCCAGTTTGGCCATTGGAAGAAGAGAGGGAAGAGAAAATGAAGAGGAAAAGAGCACTGTTGATGTTTGACTGGGAGATGGAAGGAAGAGGGAAGAGAGGGGGAAAAAATCAAAAACCGCCCGGCGCATTCTCTCTCTCCTCTCTCTAGTTTTTATCTCACCTTGATCCTCGAGCTCGGCATCCTCTTTCGCAAAATTTTGAGGGGAAGACAACTCTTCCCCTTTATGCCGACTCAGACGCCATGTTGGAGGGAAAAAAATTTCTTCCAGCAAACAAACATGAGAGAGAGAGAGACAGGAAAGAGCCATGTGTCAGTTGGTGATTTGCTCTTTTTCCCTCTCTTCCTCGTAGCTGCAATGAAACAAACAGGCCCTAACAATCACAAAGTTATTCCAAATTTAGAAGACATTGTACTATTGGTATGTACAACTGTTAAATCATAGAAATTAAGAGACAACGGCTAGAGTTTGTGTAACGGTCCCAGATAGATAACATATGATTTGACTAATGACTCCAAAAATTTAAGTTCCCTTTATTTTTAAAAAAAATTTGGCAGCACCTCCCCTAAAATTTTCATTATTCTCATGATACAAGACATTGCTTTCGGCTCACAACGGCCTACTTATCTCAATCAACAATTTCAGCCTACCCGGCTTACTTAACAACGGATACAATATATATACAATATATATATATATATATATATATATATATATATATATATATATTGAGTTGATCTTCTAAGAATGGTTCTCACGGATTCCTGTGAGAACTTTCACGTGAGTCGTCAGATCTGATAGAGATTTGGTTTTATTTGATTTGATCTATTAGATCCGACAACCACGTGAAAGTTCTCACAGGAATCCGTGAGAACCGTTCTTAGAAGATCAGCTCCCTACATACACACACGCGCGCGCGCGCGCGCACACACGCGCGCGCGCACGCACACACACACTTCATAACCAGAATTCACACTCCGTTTTATATACATCCACATCATGCCCCTTCTAAGGCAAACTTTTGGTTCATAACATCAGCAGCTTCAATTCCATACATCATGTTATCCAGACAAACCTCCCAGTCTAGATTCCCAAAATATTACATATTCCTTAAGTTCCCAGTATCAAAATGTATCACCCAAGTCGAGATACATACAATAGGTATTCCATACACAAAAGTTAGAACGGTAGTAAATAAGCATACATGCGAAGATAGCTAGCAAAAAGGAAAACTAATGCGGAAGGTATGTTGTTCCACTTTTCGCTAAATCCATCAAGCTAAACCGGTCTCTTACCCTTGTCCAAATCTGAAATAGGTGGAAAGAAAATAAAATGAGCTCGACAGCTCAATGAGTAAACCATGCTAAAGATATGCTAGTAGAGGACTTCATAAGTCAATACATTCTAGGAAAGGTGTTTTGCATTTAAGTGAGCAATATGTGATGTAACTTCTTCCTTAACTTATTTTTACCTTAGACTCCATAATTAATGATTTAGATGTCTAGACTACCATGAGTTTTATCATCCTATATACCATTGCAAAATGAGTTCCCTACATGCATGGGCATGCGAATATGTGCATACATATACATCTACACCAACCGGTTAACCACTATATTAAGTCGTAACATTCTCAGTTTAACATACAATATCAAAGTGAGACAAAACTTAACAGTTCGCTTTAGGTGAAGTATTTATACATAATTATGAAATTTAGATTCAATTCACCATCTTTCCCCTCCTACCGGCTCCCGTCCGGCCCCTTCCTCCATTTAGCATATATGTAAACATATAGTTAAATCCCCGTCTTTCCCCTCCTACCAACTGCCGCTCGGACCCTTCCTCAGTTTAAGATACCTATATACATATAATGAATAAATCTCCGTCTTCCCCCTCCTACCGACTCCCGCCCGGCCCCTTCCTCCAAAAGATACATTTCCGTGTATATATAGATATACATATCGTGATGTCATCTCCGTCTTCCCCTTCCTACCGGCTCCCGCCCGACCCCTTCCTCCAAGAAGCATATATATATATATATATATATATATATATATATATATATATATATATATATATATATATATATATAGTTAATAGTTTATTATGCACTTCACAAGAGTAAAGAGTTACACTTACAAGCCATTCATACAATCGGTGCATGTCAAATGAAAAGAAATACATACTCAATAGCTTCACCATATCATGAGGCAATCACATTGCACAACATTAAGTCTTATATGTGTAAATGTGTTATTCTTTTTACTTGATTATACACAATCATTACTTATGTGTAAGAGGGTTTCCCCCGTTGAATTATGAACAACCATAAGACATCCATATCAATGTCTTATTACCTACGAGGTCATCGATACGGAACATGAACCCTATACATGTATCCCAAGAAACTCTTATTTAGGAGATATAATAACTATGCAGCATACATTTAGATTTCACTTATCATAATAATTTGGGAAAAACAGTGAATTTGGAAAAAAACAGTGAATTCATTTATGATTCGACCCTCCTTACATAATTGGGGATTTCCTAATCGTTCTAATTCATGAATAATGACCCTAAGGAGTTGGGTTTACTCACTTTTTTGATAATTTCTCACTTAGTCTTCAATTGTCCGGACTCCCGAATGACACCCCTAGTGATCAAAACATAGAAGTTACGTATTAGCATCTAATCATCAAAATTGAATAGAAAATTTAGTGTTTTGCCCCCATATATACCTGAAAATTTCAGCTTGAAAGTCTCCCTCTTAAGTAGTGATTTGAACCCTAAATAGTTCAGATTTGGTCCTGAATCTCTCCCCCTTAATGGACCAGAACTGGGTTACTCTGCTCCCACCTTCCTCCCGAACTTGGCCAGCGCGAGAACTCCCTCCTCTTGAGCACGCGCGGCCTGTGCGCGCGCGTCCTGTGCGTGCTAGTGTCACGCTCGCGCGCCTCTCCTGCTGGCTGGCTGCTGGTGGGAGAGGAGAAAGAAAGAAAGAAAAATAAATAAATAGGGGAAAGGGAGAGAGAGAGAGAGAGAGAGAGAGAGAGAGAGAGAGAGTAATGGGGAGTTTACCTGAATTGAATGAGGGAGAGCATGTGTTCACATTTGTTGTAGGAAGTTCAAAATTTTGGGAGAGGAATTTTTTTCCCCTCTTTTAGGACTGAAGGAAGGAGATGAATTATTTTCCCCTTTTTCTCCTCATGAAAGTCAATTTTTTTCCTAATTATTCATTTATTTACTAAAATGATGAGAAGCCACCTCACCAATATCTCTTTTCTAGACACCTAATCATCTCCACCTCGTCACACACTTCCCCAACCATCCTCCTTTCTCTCCAACACAACAAAGTTAATATGTGTGTGCGCGCGCGCGCGCGCACACACACACATAAAAGAAATTATTTATGTATGGTTGATAAAAGTAGGGGTCTATTCCATGGGGTATACTCCCATGGGTAAATGTTGGAATTTGTGGAGCTACTATACATTATACATACATATGCAAGTATAGCCCTAGATACCAATATGTATAAGAGTATCACCTTACTAGGTCCATGGCTAAACAGATCAATAACTATGATTAATAAAAATTCGGTTGTCACAGTTTGCCCAACAATTGCTTGTACCTGCGATAATCAAAAAGTCTCCACAAAGTATGGAGCTTATTTTATTCATTTTTTTTTATGCACGACAGGTGGTGTCCAACGTATCGGGATCATAGCGTATCAGCGATCGCTAGTACCTGCGATTCAGAACCCCTTCGAAATTATATCATTATAAATGACAAAACCTTTGACCGTCTCGATAACTGGACCTTCTTGGTAGGCAAGTGAATAAATTTACACTAAATAACTCTAGTCACGAATTAGAGACATTGTGTTTTCTGGTACTTAACGACGATCAACAAAAAGTCTTCGTATACAATTCTAATACCAAAAATTAAATTTCTATAAAGGCAAAGACATTAACCATAATCATGTTGGTAACTAGCCTTGTTAATGGGTAGGTGATCAAATTTACATTAAATGACTCTTATTACTACTGAGTGAATATAAAGCAAGAATTTGAGCTTTAATTAGAGCTAAAGCAACCAAATTAATTTATGTCCTTTTATTACCTCAGCCTTGAGTGCGACAACCAAGAAAAAAAAAACTGAAAGCGAAAACGAGCCCCACACGCACGTGATCTGTTGTTCTCTTCTCATCATCTCTTCATCTCTTCTCCCCTTTGGTTAAATGTTTCATGAGATATTGACCGACTTTTTTTTTTTTTCTGGGCTTTTTGATGCCATTGCTTTCAACAGTAGTGCTAATAGTTTAGTCATTTAATTAAGATTTGTTTTCTTAATTTAATGAAGCTTAATCAAGGAAACAAGCATATATATTTTTTGACCGGGTCCAAATTGGTGGCTTGAGCTTAGATTTGAGTAGTCCCTGAATTTCGTGTATTTATTTTTGTAATAATTTTATAATTCTCTTTTTTTATAGTTTAAAAAGAAAATTACTCTCGATATATTGACCGCTATTAGTCAAAATCAAAAGTCCCATAGTAACATTATGGCACCCGTTAGCTAACTAAATTGGCTGTCCTCATTTAATAGGAATCAACCATTCATCCTAGTATTGATTTGACGGCGCATCAACATGGGACTCGTGTCTCATGAGCTAGCCAATCAGCGAGCACTATAGCTTATGCAATTGAATATGACACGTGATTTTTATTGTGAGAAATCATTCCCTGACAGTGACAAGCAATGGAATGCACATGTCTATCTTTGTGTTTGCATGTGTTCACATAATTTTTAAAGTTTTTTTTTTTCATACCAGTGTCCAAAATATTTTTAACTTTTGTATTCATTTCTGAAATCTTCATATTTTTATAACGACCCCACAAATTTTATAAGTTTGAACAAAATATCACGACAGCGACAGGCAATCAGCAAGGACTATAACTTATGCAATTGAATATCACTCGTGTTTCTCATTGTGAGACTCATACTCTGATAGTGACAGACGTTGGAATGCACATGTGCGTCTCTGTATTTGCATGTGTTCACATAATTTTTTTTTAAGGGTTTCTTTTTCATATCAACATTCAAATTTTTTAAATTTTGTATTCACCTCTGAAATCTTTATATTTTCATATCGATCCCGCAAATTTTATATGTTTGAACAAAATATCCCGATAGTGACAGGAAATCAGCGAGGACTATAACTTATGCAATTGAATATGACTTGTGTTTCTCGTTGTGAGAATCATTCTCTGACAGTGACAGGCGTTGGAATGCACATGTTTGTCTGTCTGTTTGCATGTATTCACATAATTTTTTTAAAGGTTTTTTTTTTCATGTCAATGTCCAAAAAATTTCTAAATTTTGTATTCATTTCTGAAATCTCCAGTTTTTTAATATCGATCCCGCAAATTTTATAAGTTTGAACAAAATACCTTGACAGTAACAGGCAATCAGCGAAGACTATAGCTTATGCAATTGAATATGACTCGTGTTTCTCATTGTGAGAATCATTATCTGACAGTGACAGACGTTGGAATGCACATGTGCGTCTGTGTATTTGCACGTGTTCACATAATCTTTTTTTTAAGGGTTTCTTTTTCATATCAACAT
The DNA here is from genome assembly GCA_038442645.1 of Agave tequilana. NCBI lineage: Eukaryota > Viridiplantae > Streptophyta > Magnoliopsida > Asparagales > Asparagaceae > Agave > Agave tequilana. Next base: position 93,721 of record JAVJIF010002710.1, on the reverse strand, counting down.
CCAAAATTTTCTAAATTTTGTATTCACCTCTGAAATCTTTATATTATCATATCGAACCTGCAAATTTTATATGTTTGAACAAAATACCCTGATAGTGACAGGAAATCAGCGAGGACTATAACTTATGCAATTGAATATGACTCGTGTTTTCTCGTTGTGAGAATCATTCTCTGACAATGACAGGCGTTGGAATGCACATGCCTGTCTGTCTGTTTGCATGTATTCACATAATTTTTTTAAAGGTTTTTTTTTTTTCATGTCAATGTCCAAAAAATTTCTAAATTTTGTATTCATTTCTGAAATCTCCATTTTTTAATATCGATCCCGCAAATTTTATAAGTTTGAATAAAATACCTTGATAGTGACAGGCAATCAGCGAAGACTATAGCTTATGCAATTGAATATCACTCGTGTTTCTCATTGTGAGAATCATTATCTGACAGTGACAAACCTTGGAATGCACATGTGCGTCTGTGTATTTGCACGTGTTCACATAATTTTTTTTTAAGGGTTTCTTTTTCATATCAACATTCAAAATTTTCTAAATTTTGTATTCACCTCTGAAATTTTCATATTATCATATCGAACCTGCAAAATTTATATGTTTGAAAAAATACCCCGATAGTGACAGGAAATCAGCGAGGACTATAACTTATGCAATTGAATATGACTCGTGTTTTCTCGTTGTGAGAATCATTCTCTGACAGTGACAGGCGTTGGAATGCACATGTCTGTCTGTCTGTTTGCATGTATTCACATAATTTTTTTTAAAGGTTTTTTTTCCATGTCAATGTCCAAAAAGTTTCTAAATTTTGTATTCATTTCTGAAATCTTCATATTTTAATATCGATCCCGCAAATTTTATAAGTTTGAATAAAATATCCCGACAGCGATAGAAAATCAGCGAGGACTATAGCTTATGCAATTGAATATGACTCGTGTTTCTCATTGTGAGAATCATTATCTGACAGTGACAGACGTTGGAATGCACATGTGCGTCTGTGTGTTTGCATGTGTTCACATAATTTTTTTAAGGGGTTCTTTTTCATATCAGCATTCAAAATTTTCCAAATTTTGTATTCACCTTTGGAATCTTCATATTTTCATATCGATCCCGCAAATTTTATATGTTTGAATAAAATACCCCGTCAGTGACAGGCAATCAACAAGGACTATAACTTATGCAATTGAATATGACTCGTGTTTCTCATTGTGAGAATCATTCTCTGACAGTGACAGGCGCTGGAATGCACATGTCTGTCTGTTTACATGCGTTCACATAATTTTTTTTAAGGGTTTCTTTTTCATATCAACATTCAAAAATTTTCTAAATTCTGTATTCACCTCTGAAATATTCATATTTTCATATTGATCCCGCAAATTTTATAAGTTTGAACAAAACACTCTGATAGTGACAGACAATCAGCGAGGACTATAACTTATGCAAGTGAATATGACTTGTGTTTCTCATTGTGAGAATCATTCTCTAATAGTGACAGAAGTTGGAATGCTAATGTCCGTCTGCGTGTTTGCATGTGTTCACATAATTTTTTTTTTAGGGTTCCTTTTTCATATCAACATTCAAGTTTTTTCTAAATTTTGTTATTCACCTCTGAAATCTTTATATTTTCATATCGATCCCACAAATTTTATAAGTTTGAACAAAATACCCCTATCCATTAGCTACTATCTATTTTGTAATGATAGAGAGGCGTAAATACATTTCTAACCCCAAACTAACAACTCATCTCAGATCCCATTCACTCTCTTTTTCCACTATCTCAGTGTAATCTCAGATCTCACTCTCACTCTCTCATCATTCTCTCTCACTCTCACTCTCTATTCTCGACTTCATAGAAGAGAACCCGCGGGAGCAGATCTGGCAACAACAACATAGCAGTTCTGGCAGCAGTGAGTTAAGCGGAAATGGGGTTATATTGAGAGGAAAATTAAGAAGAAAGAAGAGAAAGGTACAATGGTAACTTTACATCTTATTTTAGAGTATCAGAATATAAAAATAAAATAGTCCACACATCTTTTAGCTTATAAACTAACGAAGGGGGATATTTTGTCCAAACTTAAAAAATTTGAGAGGTCAATATGGGAATATGAAGAGTTCGGGGGTGAATACAAAATCTTAAAGATTTCAAGCGTTGATATAGAAAACCCCCCTTTTAAATAGTTATTCTAACACTTCATTCTTACCTTTTCTGATATCTTATTTTAAAATGTCAGAAACCAATTAATAAATTAGAAGTTTGTATTCAGTGACTTACTATTTTATAAAGGCTAAAGGTCTTAGTGAAGGCATATTGCTGGATATGAATTAGTGGAGAAAGCTGATCCATGTGTCCGATCCGGCGTAATTCTCTTTTGGTTTATGTAGCCTACCCCAAATACTTCGGACAAATGGCTTAGTTGTTGTTGTTGTTGTTGTACTCAGTGACTTACTATTTTATAATGGGAGAAGACACTGTCTTTTACGTGCAAAAGACATTAGATTCGCTCATAATCTTTAATATATACCAGTTTAAATATATGAAACTTTTGACACCCTCCTTTTAAGGTTAAAATTTTAAATACAAAATAAAGAAGATGACGAGAAACATGTTCATGTAATCTTAGGCAACAAGGGCATACTACTTTCAGTTTTTATACTGCTCTTAGTAATAATTTGCTTGCATCTTATGTGGGCATAATAATAGACTACACTTGAATTAGACTCATTTGCTCAGAATTAACAAAATCACACGTAACAATGTTGATTGTTTGTTCTTCATATTACTATGTTCATGGAATTTCACGAGGGTTGATAAGAATCAATTCTAAGTTTCACAATTGTGGTCTTTACAGTTTCTTTCTCATGGACTGGCACTCAAATGCTATCTGACATAGATAAACGGTGCTCTGATAATGAAAAGCATATGATTCAATTCGGAATTTGAACTAGTCATGTTTAGGCCGCTAATCGAGCCGAACAAGATGAGCTTTAGGTTATTCGTATCCATATCCATTCAGTTATTTACCCGAGTTTAAAATTTTGTTCAAGCTTTGTTCGATTTAGGTTATCAAACGAGATCGAGAGAGCCTCCAACAAGCTCGAGCCAAGCCGTGAGCGTATAAACTATTCTAAAAAAATATTAGAAAATACATTTTAAATTATATGCAAAAATAATTTAATTTTAATCTTTAAGAAGTGATCAGTGACAACTTTGAAACATGTAATATCATTTTGATTAGCATATATGAGCATCTATGCTAAAACTAAACTCTAAATAAAAGAAATTTGTTGTTATTGTTGTTAGGTTGCAAAAGAAAATTAAAAATAGTTTAGCATTTATCACCACAATAGAAATGGGCTTTTCACGGCTAGACCTGACCCCGGTTTGGTTCGAACTGGTGAACCAAAATAGAAACCGTCTCGCCAGAACTGGAACCAGACTGGGTCGCCGGTTCGCCGGTTCTGAACCGAATTGGAAACGACTGGCTTCCGAGCCAGTTCCAATTGGGGTTTTCCAAAACCGGAAGCTGGTTCCCGGTTTTGAACCGGCGATTCCCGGTTTGAACTGGTGATTTAATTTTTTTTTTTTTAATTGGACCTTGCAGCTTGACGGCCCATCTGGTCGGCTTGTTGGCCCAGGCCCGCTGGCCTGGCCAGTGGTCAGTGGGCCACAGGCCTGCCAGACGCCAATCTTGCATTCCTTTTTTTTTTCAAGCACCCATGACCTACCAACGGTCCAAAATTTGACCTAGGGGGTGTCTTTGGGACTTGGGAGGAGATGCGGGCTACTCCCTCAAACAAATCCAATTTTGAACCATTAGAGAGAAGGGGAGAGGATTTTTTTAATATTTATTTTTTAAAATATTTGTTTTTTAATTATATTTGTAATGTATAAATAGGGTCATTTTTCTCATTCTCCCCCACATCAAAAGTCAAATCCTTTTAAGGCTTTACTCTACAAAATCTCTCTCATTTTTTGATGTTATTTGTGATCTATAAATGTGTGCAAGATAGTTTAAAACAATTAGAAGATTATATTAAACCTATTAGATACGCACTTCACTATTTATGGACACATCCGCGAGTAGTGAAAGAATGGGAAAAATATTGTAAGGTATGAGACCGAAATGATTTCCACGAGATGTTTCAACCCGTTGGAGTTCAACTTATGAATTACTTAATGATAATAATGATTATAAAGAATTATTATGTGATATTATTACTAACCTTATTACTGATATTAATCGTGTTGGGAAAACTAAGAATTTGAAGTAAATCTTTAAGCTGAATTTAGGTGAGATTCGTTAAGTGTGTTCTCCTTCCATTGGGGATGAAGTGGTATATTCACATGTTCAATACGTTTTCGAATGAATGAGATATTCAAATCAAATGTTAGCCTAATTCAATAGCTAAAAAGGACTAAAGTTAGCTAAAATATTTATTCCCACATTGGATATGGAGTGAAAATTTGAAGTGTTTAAATATAAAAAGATGGGAACAAAGGGTGTGCCCTGTGGGTACTTGGAGTTTTCACGCACGTTTGGAGGAAACGATGCCCACACGCGCGTTGCCGCTGCCCACACGCCACCGGCCCGACGCCGGTGCTCAGAGCCCAGCTGCAGGTGTGGGTGCAAACCCGGTCCGGTGAATCTGCATGCACGGTTGGACAGAACCACTGCAACAGTTCAGACAGGAACAGTTACAACGGTTCAGACAGAAACCGTCACAACTGCTCCCGCTTTCCTCCAATGGGCTTCCCAGGATCACTATAAAAAGTGCTTCTCTGTGATTTCTAGACACAAATCTTCTCTGCAGACAAAAGTCAATGATTCAAACAGAGATCTAGTATAAGATCTGATCTGAAAGAAGAAACAAGAAATTCAATATATTTTGAATTCTAAAGAGAAACAGAATTGTTGGCTGAATCTGTGACTTCCTAAGATAAAGATTCTTCTATCTCTCTCTTTTTCTTTATAGTGAATAATCTTCCATAATGGTTGAAGTGTGTTCTCCTTCCATTGGGGTTGAACGTGATATATTTACATGTTCAATACGTTTTTGAATGAATGAGATATTCAAATCAAAAGTTAGCCTAATTCAATAGCTGAAAAGGACTAAAGTTAGCTAAAATATTTAGTCCCACATTGAATTTGGAGTGAAAATTTAAAGTGTTTAAATATGAAAAGATGGGAAGAAAGTGTGTGCCCTGTGGGTACTTGGAGTTTTCAAGCGCGTTTGGGGGGAAACGATGCCCACACGCGCGTTGCCACTGCCCGCCCAGCACCGGCCCGGTGCCGGTGCTCGGAGCCTAGCTGTGCAGGTGCTGGTGCGAACCACGTCTGGTGAATCTGCGTGTATGGTTAGACAGAACCACTGCAACAGTTCAAACAGGAATAGTTACAACAGTTCAGACAGAAATCGTCGCAACTGCTCTCGCTTTCCTCCAACGGGCTTCGTAGGATCACTATAAAAAGTGCTTCTCTCTGTGATTTCTAAACACAAATCTTCTCTATTGACAAAAGTCAGAGATTCAAACAGAGATCTAGTATAAGATCTGATCTGAAAGTAGAAACAAGAAATTCAATATATTCTGAATTCTGAAGAGAAACAGAATTGTTGTCTGAATCTGTGGCTTCCTAAGACAAAGATTCTTCTATCTCTCTCTTTTTCTTTATAGTGAATAATCTTCCATATTAAGACAAATATTCTCCCTAAAATTTGTCTTTATCCAACTGCTTTGAATTTCAACTTGTGAAGGTATTGATTGACTACGATTCGACTGTACGATGATTTGATAGTGCTATCTAAATACCATAAAGGAGTGATGTATATTGGGAGACCAACATCCAGTAACCCGTTTACCATAGCGGGAGATGTAATTGTCTTAAGGAGATTCACTACATGTGTATTTCACTCCATTTGCTGTATAATTGAACTAACGTTCTTTTTTATAAGGGTTATGCTGAAATATTTATGCTCATAAATATTAATATATATTGAGACTGACTAATACTAGTCTAATTGGTGTTGAACCAAGGAAGGTAATTGAAAGGTGGCTCTATAATTAAGGAACATGTATTGAATGAAAAACCTTCCACCTAAAATTTACCGACCTGGCTAGTTAGATCAGGGACATTGATTAGTTTTCAGAACTAACAATCTTAGGACAATAACCACTTGAAGTTACTTACTTCTACTCTGCTTAAAATTGTAGATGTCTGAGACTAATCAAAATAGTAACAATAAGGCACCAAGCATGCAAATTTAGATGCTGGTGTCTGCTCCACTTCCTAACCCGAAGTCGAAGAAACCAGAAAATTTTGATGGCACTGAATTCAAAAGGTGGCAACAGAAGATGCTCTTCTACTTGACCACTCTGTATTTGGTCAAATTCCTAGAAGAGATCCACCAGAACCCAGAATTGATCGAGACTCTGTCCTTGCAGTTGATGCATGGATACAAGGTGACTTTCTTTACCGAAACTATATCTTAAATAGACTGGATGACTCTCTGTATAATGTCTACAGTCCTATCCAAAAGACAAAGAAGTTATGTGCAAGCCTTGATAAGAAATACAGAACTGAGGACGCCAGTACTAAGAAGTTCGTTGTAGGATAATTTCTGGGGTACAAGATGGTGGACAGAAAAACTGTGATCAGTCAGGTGCAAGAATTTCAACTATCTTACACGAGATAGAGGATGAAAGTATGATTCTACCTGAAAATTTTTCATATTGCTATTATAGTGTAGAAACTTCCACCTGCGTGGAGAGGTTTCAACTACCTAAAGTACATGCACAAGGAGCTGAAGTTAGAAGATCTCATTGTAAGGCTTCGATTGAGGAGGACAACTGAAAGTCTTAGAAAAGGAGCAATAAGAACTCCTATGAACCCTAGGCCAATGTGATCAAAAACTCAAAGGGAAAAGCATCTATTTTCAAAGGCTTAAAGCGGAAGAATACTGCCTCGGGGTACAAAGGCAAGGAACAAGAAGGCATGAACAAGTGCTTAAAAAGAACTTGTTATATCTACAACAAAGAGGGACATAGGGCGAATGAATACCACAGTCCTCCCAAAAAGAATAAGATGGACCATCCACAGGCAAATCTAATCGACCATGCATCACCAAGCCTATAAGCTATGGTGTCAGAAGTGAATCGACAACCAATAATAAGAATTAGTGGGTTGATACTGGGGCTACTTGGCACATCTGTTCTGAGAAAATATTATTCTCTGAATATAAAAAACTGGAGCATGATGAGCAACTTTTTATTTTAAACTCAGCCATCTACAAGGTTGAGGGAAAGGAAAAGGTTATACTGAAGTGGACATCTAGGAAGGAGCTCTCTCTAAATGATGTACTCATGTTCCAGATATCCGCAAGAACCTAATATCCGGTTCAATTCTTAGTAAGAATGACTTTAAAATGGTCTTTGAATCTAATAAATTTGTACGTACTACAAATGGCATGTATATGGGTAAGGGTTATCTTGTTGATAGTCTTTTCAAGGCCAATGTTGCTGTAGTGCACAAAAAGTCCATGTATTTGTACTCAAAGTTCATAAATAAAAAAAAATCTTCTGTTTATTTGCTTGAGTCTCTTATATTATGGCATGCTAGATTAGGACATGTAAATTATAAGTCTTTGCAAAACTTGTCTAATCTCGGATATATTTCTAAACTCAATTTAGAAGAAATTCGCAAGTGTCAGATTTGTGTTAAGGCTAAGTTCACGAAAATTCATTTCACTCAATTGATCAAAATACAAAACCTTAGAGTTAATTCATATCGACTTGTGTAACTTAAATTTGTGCAAATAAGAGACGAGAAAAAGTATTTCTTTACTTTTGTTGATAATTGTAAAAGATACTGCTATGTGTATCTTCTAAACAATAAAGTTGAGGCGATGAGTATGTTTATAACATATAAAGCTGAGGTTGAGAATCAACTCAACAAAAATATAAAGATCATACACTCCTCAACAGAATGGAATTACAGAAAGAAAGAATAGAACTTTAAAGATATAGTATATTTCCATGCTCGTAAGTTCCGGTGCACCTCAGAACTTGGGGGAAAGCTTTGTTAACTGCAAATTATATTCTAAATAGAGTACCACATAAGAAACTTGGTCTTATACCATTTGAGTTACGGCATGAAAGAGCACCTTCCTACAATTATCTCAAAATATGGGGATGCCTTGCAAAAGTACTGGCCCCACTACCTAAAAAGATCAAGTTGGGAACGAAAACTATGGACTGTGTTTTCATAAAATATGCCTTCATTAGAAGTGGTATACAAATCAAAAATACCTAATATTCATATAAATATGATTATCGAATCTAGAGATATCGTATTCTTTAAAGACATCTTTCCATATAAACAGGAAGAAGACAAGATTTCTAAAAAAAGAACACATGAAATAGCATTTAGGGATGAAGAACCCAGTGGATCTATAATTAATGCGGAAGTTGAACTAAGAAGGAGTCAGAGATCGAGAATCTTAAAATCTTTTGGCCCAGACTTCGTAGCATATGTGCTGAAAGCGAGCCTCAAACATTTAAAGAGGCTACGTCTACTCCATAGCACAAAAGTGAAAAGAAGCTGTAAACAGTGATCACTCATCAATTTTGCATATTTATTGTCACATTCTCATATTTATTTTTAATAAAACTCTGCTATTTGATCTATTTTTGCTTAGTGATGTGCAGACTTTTATAAAAAGAGAAAAACAGGAAAGAGCCCAACAAGCCTAACAAGCCTAATAAAATTAGAGATTTGAGGCAATCATATTTGGAGATTGAAAGAAAAATCTAATTAAATTTGTGATTGAAAAATCAATTATTCTCTAAGTAGAAAAAAGGATATTCTCAGCATATTTAGGGTTTAAATCTAAATTCTGAGAATATACCCTTTGATTATATGGCAAGATAAAGTCATACAAGGAAACTCCAAAAGTCTACAATCAAAATTCGGATTCAACCTGAGCATCATTTAGTAATTTGATCATAACTTTCGTTATATATATGTAAATCTAATGATTCAAGATGTTTCAGAAAGAAGAATGAAAGGGCTACAACTTTTCTGTCGACTACTATTTTCGTTTCAATTGTTTGATGAGTCATATTCAGCCATTAATATGATAGCTAGCTGCAGCCCAACTCAATTAAATTTCCAATCAAGAGAAAAAAAGAATATTCTCAATATATTCTCAGTTCAACTTCAAAATTTCGAGAATATACCTTTTGATGAGTCAGCATTTTGATGAATCACTACCCCAGGCTTCTTCCTATAAATACCCTAGCAGAGGCATGAGCAGAGATATCTCAGATTCAAAGCAGAGATAGATTTTAGGCCTGTTTTTCATTCTTTTTAGTGAAGGTTTTTATTTTTCTCTTTATGTAATTTTTACTTTTCTTTATGTAACTGAGAGGAGAGATGAGTTCATGAAGGAATGAGAGCAAGCTTGTACTGAGGGTGATACCGGTATAAGTAAGTCTTTTCTTTCATTGTTATTTGAATCGAATGAAAGTTTCTTTTTATTCTTTATTCTTATTTTCGTTTACTTTCCTCTGATGTGTTGCAATCTAAGTGAATCTGATAACCTCGAGACTGCTTCGCCATTGCAAGTGCCCTTGATGGCCTATGATGATGAATAACCATTCTTTTATTAGTATATCTTGCCCTTTTATTCATAGTATAGATCGAGAATGGGAAATATCCTACATGCCATGCTTGATTGCCTTCAACAACTAGGTAAGTCGTAGCTACGGATCCAAGGTATATGAGCACTGAAGAGGTAAGTAATTTTTAGGTTTAACTTTCTTTCTTTTCTTTTAACTTTTAGTTTAGATCACCAACACTACAATCTCACAACTCTTTTATCACTCTTTTCAGTTTCTTTGTATATATCCATTTTCTATATTCTCCACCTTCTCAATCTATCACTTTCTTCCTAACTTAACTTTAACCTATTTTTTTCTTTTAAAGAACTAAAAGAAGATCTTTAATCATTGATTATAACTTAAAAGAGAACTTGCTAAAAAAGCTTCCATCGCTAGTCCCTCCTTGTGGATCGCGACCCGCATAGCCACTTGCTATAACGGTAGAATTGAGCACCTTACACTACTGTTATAACGTTCTGAAATTCTACATTCTTGTGTGCAGGTAAAACCTCAATCAAACAGCGAAATAGAATTCATCCTAAGTAATCACACCTGAGAATTGACAAACTTGCCTCTTGGCAGTAAAATAATCGAGAGTAAGTGGATTTTCAAAAGAAAATTAAAATTCGATGGATCTATCGATAAATATAAGGCTAGATTAGCAGTCAAAGGTTATCGACAAAAAGAAGGACTTAACTACTTCGATACATATTTGCCAGTGACATGAATAACATCCATTCGGATGTTAATTGCGATTAGAACATTGCACAATTTAGATATTCATCAAATGGATGTCAAGACTGCATTCCTAAATGGCGACATAAATGAAGAAATATACATTGAGCAACCTGAAGGATTTATAGTCAAGGGCAAGAACACAAAGTGTGTAACTCGGTAAAATTCTTATACGGTTTAAAATAAGCTCCAAAATAATGGCATGAGAAATTCAATCGTATTAGATCAAAGATGGATTCACTATCAATGAATGTGATAAGTGTGTTTACACTAAGATAGTTGAAAATGCATGTATCATTGTTTGTCTTTATGTAGACGACATATTGATACTTGAGACTAATATTGAGGTTATTAAGTCTACAAAATAGATGCTATCCAACAATTTTGATATGAAAGATCTGGGTGTTACTGATGTAATTTTAGGAATTAAAATTACAAGAACACCAGATGGAATCAGTTATCTCAATCCTATTACGTAGATAAGATGATAGAAAGATTTAAGGAACATGGGGTAAAAGAGAATATGAATCCTTTTCTTTCACACATCCACCTGTGTAAGAATACATGAACTACAACACGACAGTTGGAGTATTCTCAGATTATCAGAAGTCTAACATATTTAATAAATTGTACTAGACCCGGTATCGCTTACGCTATAAGCAAACTAAGTAGATACACTAGTAACTCTAATGATGATCATTAGACTACTATACTACGAGTAGTAGGCTATGTATCTAAAATCAGGGAGTATGAGTTGAATATAGTAAATATCCACTTGTACTTAAAGGATACACCGATGCTAGTTAGATTGCAGATTCTGATGAATCGAAATCAACTAGCGGATATGATTTTACTCTTCCAAACAAATATGTGTTGCCGGTTACACAATAAAATTGAAATTTATAGCCATAGATAAGGCTGGAGAAGAAGCAGAATGGCTTCGATAACTTTTGAAAAATATACCATTATGGCCCAAGCCAGTGCCTGCCATATGTATTCACTGCAATAATCAAGCAGAGATATCTCGGGTACAAAATTTTATATATAACAGTAAGTTTAGACTTATTCGCCATAAACATAATACCGTGAAGCAGTTGCTCAAATTCTCTCTATTGACTTTGCATCATCAAAGGATAATCTAGCAGATTCGTTCACAAAAAGTTTAAATGGAAAGCGTACGAACTGCGCATCGAGGGGAATGGGACTAAAAATCTAATCTTATCGAGTCAGCTTAATGAAAATCTCACTTAGCGACTGGAGATCCCACAGATTAAGTTCTAGAGGAAAAACTAATTATAATTAACTCTGCGAGTAAGCACTTAGGAGCTTGACTGCAACTCCTATGATGCATCCAAGTATTTTCTACAAATGGATTTAGGATAAACTTAATGCTTTTACTGATGCCTATATCTTGTTATTAAAATAAGTGTGTGTTGGCCCAGAGGCCTTCCACTCTAGTTTTGATGATGATTAACTCATTTAGTTATGTGTACTAATAATCTTGTGATTTTAGTTTCAGATCATTAATCAAGTTATTAGTAGGTGATTAGCTTCAACAAGATGATTTGGAAGCTTTCACATGTTGATTCAAGAGCCCGAGCGTCAAAGATCATATATAGCAATTGCTCGGTGGATCAAGGAGTTTTGGATCGAGTCGACTTGGAGATTGCGCTCTACAAGAAGACATCGGTACCTAGTTTAGTTTTGTGTTTAGATCCAAATTGTAAAGATTAGAATAGTATGATATGCTCAAGTTCACAACACACACGTTTCATGTTTTGAATATTGGTTTTCGGTTTTTCCGTTTTTGGTTTAATCGATCTTGGTTTTCATGAATAGATAGATCAAAACAAGTTTACATGGTTTAATGTATATTAGATTTGTTCTATATACACGCATGCTTCAACTATTTAAACAAACTTACTTTGATATACTTATTCATGTGTTTTAGGTTTTGTGTTTTCACAAAACTTATTTTTGGAATTAAAGACAAAAACTATGATATATATATGTTTCATGTATATAGGATTATATCCATAAACATCATGCCTAAATGTTGTTTAAATATCATGTTTTTGTATTTGGATGAGTTTTGGACAAAACATATTTTCTATTCAAAAATCCAAGTTTAAGAAAATACAGTTTTTGGTTTTTGGCAAAATTTCTATAACACAAAAATAGTTCAAAATGTTTGAGATTTGTGTTAAACTTTTTAACACAAGTTTGTATTTCAATGAAAAATAATAAAACTATTTTTGTGGATTTTTAGAGATTTAATGAGAATTTTTAGGATTAAAAATTACATGTTTTTGCTGACCAGAACAGTCTCTGCCAGGCTAGGTCGGTCGACCCATACGGTCGACCGCACCAAGTAGCCGGTCGACCGTATCAGTCGACCGACGTGCACGGATACGTGCACGCTGGCTGCCACATGGTCCGGTCGACCGCACGGGCGACCGACTGCATGTAGGCAACTCTCTGTTTGTTTCGGTCGACCGGGCGGTCGACCGGTAGCTGGCAACGGTCAAAATATGACCGTTGGCCGGTCGACCGCACGGTCGACCGGTAGGCATTTTTGGCAGTTTCTGCTGCCAACGGCTATATTTTTCTGGGGGCTATAAATACCCCATTAATGGCCTGTTTTCTATAAGATTTTTGGTGCGAATTTTTCCTTACTCTCTAGTGTTTTCACAGCAATCAAAAGAAGTTTTGGGATTTAAATTGAACAATCTATTTGGTATTTTTGCTAGGGTTTGGAATATCAAAGAAAAGGGTTTTTGGGAAAAGAGTTTTGATTCAACTTCTATATCTTGGTTTCAGTTTTTCCCAAAGATTTTCTTTGAGTTTTTGATTTCCATTCCTTTGGTTTTCTCCACACTTGAGCTACATCTACTTTCTTATTCTATAGGATCTTTGTGTGGGAGAAAGAGATTGTTTGTGGTTGTTGTTTAAACCACCAAGTTGTAAACCCAATCTTTTCTTGGCTTTGTGCCTTTGGGTTGTATCCCTCAAGTTGTGAGGTGATCCTTGTATTGGTTTGTACTAATCCCTCAAGTTGTGAGGTGATTGTTGTTGGCTTGGAGTTGTGCCTCAAGGAGGAGGTTGTGTTTGTAAGGAGAGGAGTTGGGTACTTCTTGTAATTGTGATTGCCTCAAATCCTCGGTGGAGGTTCCCTTTGTGGGAGTCCTTTGTGGACAAGCTAGTGGACTTAAAATCCTTCTGGGTGAAGGCGGGGATGTAGAGCTGGGTGTTCGAACCTCGAAACATATCTTGTTGTTTGCGCTTGATCCCTTGGCTCTTACTCTATCTCTCTCTCTCTTTACTATTGTGCCTTGCATAAATTCATATTGTTCATTCATAATTATTTGCTTGGCTTATTTGAGTGTGCATCTCTTGTTAATTGCATTTAGTTTCTAAATTCGGCATTAAGTTCATTAGATTAGCATAATCACCTATTTACCCCCCTCTAGGTGAATTTCAATTGGTATCAGAGCCTCCGCTCCTGATATTTAGGTTTAACCACCTAGGAGTGAGATCTTGGTTTGCTAATCTTCATTTGCATTGTTCATTTGCACACATATAGTTGCACTCATGGATAGCCCTCCTATGTTTGACTTTTTTAGACTTGATGTTTGGAAGGCCATATGAGTAGTCACTTAAAAAGCCTAGGACATTTAGTTTATCAAGCCACTACTTAAGAATCCTACCCAAATCATAGCAAGCATAAAAAGGCGAATGCATTTGCACTTTAAACACTTAGAGCATCTCTTAATGAAGATCTTTTACCGGTTTTTGATCATTATGATTCGGCTTTTGCAGTTTGGAGCTTATTGACTTCTCCCGAGCTACCAAGGATTATCAACAAGTTGAGGAGATCTAGGAGAGACAAGTCCGACGAGCATTGCCTCATAGTCCAAGAGAAAAACTCCCTTGAGGTACAATCAGATTCTCAACTAGATGATTGCTCTAGTTCCTATTGCGATGGTTGTTTAGAAGCTCAAACCTTAAATATGGAACTTGCCACAAAGCTTGAAAATTTTTTGAAAAAGCATAATCTTTTGAAAAAGAATAATCTTGAACCAAAAGAAGAAATGAAGGATTTATGCTCAACTTTTGAATCGATTTTGCAAGAGAAGGAGGAGATTACTAGTGAACGTGACTCACTAAGATCTCAACTAGACCTTGCCCTAAAGAGATTGATGTTTTGAAAAGCAAAATGATTGTGATGATGTTGTTAAAAACAATGAGGTTTTATCTTCAAAATTGGATTTTGTTTTAAAAGATAACCTTGTTTTGAAAAATGAAATTGATTTCATTACAAAAGAATTGGATTTGGTTTTGAATAAAAATAAATCTTTGAAAAATGATATAGATTCTCATGTTTGCCATGCTAGTGTAGCTTCTTCTTCTAGCACACCTATTGCATGCTCCACTTTATCTTCTACTATTGAAAAAGATATAAATGTTTTGAAGAAAAATGTTGAATGTTTGGGCTCCACTTTGAGCCAATGTGCTTTGAATCATACACGCTTGGAAACCTTGGTTCATAAGAAACAAGTTCCATCTTTGCATGCACACCCATCACGGCATACACATGCTTCCCACGGTCACCACCATCACATGTATGCCCATGTGCACACATGTATACATTGTGGTCGAAAAGGCCACCTTGCTAGATTTTGCTATGATCATCTACATATTGAAAATTTAGCAAATAATCTTATTTGGGTTAGGAAAGATACTAACCCCTATGGACCCAAAAGAAAATGGGTACCAAAGACCACCCCTAAAATTATTGATGTAGTGTGGGCTCTCGCATCACATGAGAGTAGCGGCGCCTTGGAGTGGATGCGTTCCGTGCTTAAGAGAAAACAAATTTGGATGCATCACTTTCAAGGGGAGTTTGGTGGAGAAGGACCACCATTGGTTTGGAGAACTAGAGAGGTACCTTCATCGGTTTTTGGTATCATTCTCTAACTCCCGTTTTTATTTGCATGCTTTTCATATTATTGTTTATAGCATGTTTTAATGTTTGTTGATTATTATGATTATGCCATGATCATTAGATTAGTGATATACATGTTTAGTTACTTGAGACACCCATGTTTTATATGGATCTATATTTAGTGTTCTCACCTTATTTAAACTAATATGTATGCCCTAGATCTAATGCACATGCATATACATAATGATCATGTGGATGTTTATGATTTTTATTTTGTTGAATCATGTTTTGTTTAGTATGATGAATGCCATGTTTATTAGACCTTTGTCATACATGTATAGCTTTTGAGATCACCCATGTTTAGATGGACCCATTTGTTGTGTTCTCACCATTTATTTAGCTATTATGTATTTCATGATTCTAATAGCATGTGGATTTTCTTCATGATTATTTTTATGTCTTTCATGTTGATTTATATCCCGTTTTATGCTTAATGATTAGATTACTTGTTTAGATGTTAGTTTTCATTAAGACTAGAATTTATACTTGTACATGTAGTGGGACACAAATAAATCTTTATATATGTTTGTGCTTGGATGCTTATTTGTACCCATTAGATGTGCTAGTATAGTCTAGTTTTGATGATTCATGCATTCTAACTTGTATTCCTTATTTTGAATATGTTTCTATGATCATGTGTTTCAACTTCATGTATATGTCTATCTTATCCAAACTATTGATTATACATGTACATCCTTGAGCCACGTGCCTTCATGCATATACCTTTGTGACTCATTATGTTTAGGATATGTATGTATACTTTAGTTTATACATGACGTACATATACCTTGAAGTTTAAATCGTTTTGATGATTTTCATATTTTTAGGTAATCTCAATTGGTTATGAAAATCTAGTTTTTCATGTTTTCATGT
Organism: Agave tequilana; assembly: GCA_038442645.1. Lineage (NCBI taxonomy): Eukaryota > Viridiplantae > Streptophyta > Magnoliopsida > Asparagales > Asparagaceae > Agave > Agave tequilana. Next base: position 77,446 of record JAVJIF010002710.1, on the reverse strand, counting down.
TTTTAAGGAATTTCATATGAGCTTAATTGAATATTTTCATGTTGATATGTGTCACATTATACTTGTACACTCACTATATTAGTTTACTCATGATTTGTTTTCATGAGAATTTGATATGGGCTTTATGGATTTTGAGTGTTTAGTGATCATGTGATTTACATGTGTTTCATGAAAAATAATTTTATTTTATTCCTTACTTGAAGGATTTCGTACTAGTTAACAAGATTTCCCATTTAACTAGTTCGTATTCTTCTTATGGTAGAGATTTTCAAATATACTCTATTTTCAAACCTATTTTTGAAAATCCTACCTTAATGGGAGGTTGGATGGGAGATCATGTTCATGTATGCTTTAAAATGAAAATCATTTAAAACTTGAACCATGATTGGGTGGTAGATAATATGAGATATACATTTGATATTATTGTTGTTTCAATTGGTATCATTGAATTCTTTCAATTGGTATCAATTTTGACCTTTCTTGTATACTCATATATGTTTGTATGTATGAATGTTTTTAAATTTCAAGAATATCAATTTCAATTGATATCTATTTTTCATACATATATATGTTTGTATTTATGCTAAACTTGAGCTTCAATTTTGTTTCAATTGATTACTTTTTAAATTGGTATCAAGCCTACGCATTGTTTTAGTTGGTATTTCATAAAGGGGGAGAAAATTTGATTTTGTCTTTCAATTGGTATTTGTACTCCCATACTTTATGATTGAAAATTTAAATTTGGTATCATATGTTCAAAATGAAAAATATTTACAATTGGTATCAAAATCCTTGTTTAGAAATTCAAATTTATTATGTTTAATTTCAATTGGTATCAAGATGTTCATGTGTTTTGCTTAAAATTGGTATCAATATTTTTTTTGTTTACTTTCAATTGGTATCAAGATGCTATTCTTTGACATATTTTCACTTGATATCTTAATTGATAGTCACCCCTAATTGGTTTTGTTTTTGTTTTAGACAAAAGGGGGAGAAAAATTTATTGATTTAGTTTTACTTTTACCCTTTATTGATTCTTTGTATTAAAAAGGGTGAGAAGATTTTGTTTTGTTTTGATTGTTTACCCCTTTGTTGATGATTGACAAAAAGGGGGAGAAAGATTTTGAGTTTTATATATGCATGTTTGAGTTTTGCATATATTAAGTTTAATTTAGTTTAATTTTAATTGGTATCTAGAGCATGTTTTGTTTTTGAACATTTCATTTGGTATTTAGAACCTTTTTATTGTTTATGCATGATTATGCATTGTCATTCATTGCATATTTATGTTTATTTGTTTTATGCATGAGTTAAGGGGGAGCTTCTTTGAAGCTTAACTTTGATCCATGTATATATAACTCCATGAGTTTTATCATCATCAAAAAGGGGAGATTGTTGGCCCAGAGGCCTTCCACTCTAGTTTTGATGATGATTAACTCATGTAGTTATGTGTACTAATAATCTTGTGATTTTAGTTTCAGATCAATAATTAAGTTATTAGTAGGTGATTAGCTTCAACAAGATGATTTGGAAGCTTTCACATGTTGATTCAAGAGCCCGAGCGTCAAAGATCATATATAGCAATTGCTCGGTAGATCAAGGAGTTTTGGATCGAGTCGACTTGGAGATTGCGCTCTACAAGAAGACATCGGTACCTAGTTTAGTTTTGTGTTTAGATCCAAATTGTAAAGATTAGAATAGTATGATAAGCTCAAGTTCACAACACACACGTTTCATGTTTTGAATATTGGTTTTTGGTTTTTCCGTTTTTGGTTTAACCGATCTTGGTTTTCATGAATAGATAGATCAAAACAAGTTTACATGGTTTAATGTATATTAGATTTGTTCTATATACATGCATCTTCAATTATTTAAACAAACTTACTTTGATATACCTATTCATGTGTTTTAGGTTTTGTGTTTTCACAAAACTTAATTTTAGAATTAAAGACAAAAACTATGATATATATATGTTTCATGTATATAGGATTATATCCATATACATCATGCCTAAATGTTGTTTAAATATCATGTTTTTGTATTTGGATGAGTTTTGGACAAAACGTATTTTCTATTCAAAAATCCAAGTTTTAGAAAATACAGTTTTTGGTTTTTGGCAAAATTTCTATAACACAAAAATAGTTCAAAATGTTTGAGATTTGTGTTAAACTTTTTAACACAAGTTTGTATTTCAATGAAAAATGATAAAACTATTTTTGTAGATTTTTAGAGATTTAATGGGAATTTTTAGGATTAAAAATTACATGTTTTTGCTGACCAGAACAGTCTCTGCCAGGCTAGGTCGGTCGACCCATACGGTCGACCGCACCAAGTAGCCGGTCGACCGTATCAGTTGACCGACGTGCACGGATACGTGCACGCTGGCTGCCACATGGTTCGGTCGACCGCACGGGCGACTGACTGCATGTAGGCAACTCTCTGTTTGTTTTGGTCGACTGAGTGGTCGACCGGTAGCTGGCAACGGTCAAAATATGACCGTTGGCCGGTCGACCGCACGGTCGACCGGTAGGGCATTTTTGACAGTTTCTGCTGCCAACGGCTATATTTTTCTAGGGGCTATAAATACCCCATTAATGGCCTGTTTTCTATAAGATTTTTGGTGCGAATTTTTCCTTACTCTCTGGTGTTTTCACAGCAATCAAAAGAAGTTTTGGGATTTAAATTGAACAATCTATTTGGTGTTTTTCCTAGGGTTTGGAATATCAAGAAAAGGGTTTTTGGGAAAAGAGTTTTGATTCAACTTCTATATCTTGGTTTCAGTTTTTCTCAAGGATTTTCTTTGAGTTTTTGATTTTTATTCCTTTGGTTTTCTCCACACTTGAGCTACATCTACTTTCTTATTCTATAGGATCTTTGTGTGGGAGAAAGAGATTGTTTGTGGTTGTTGTTTAAACCACCAAGTTGTAGACCCAATCTTTTCTTGGCTTTGTGCCTTTGGGTTGTATCCCTCAAGTTGTGAGGTGATCCTTGTATTGGTTTGTGCTAATCCCTCAAGTTGTGAGGTGATTGTTGTTGGCTTGGAGTTGTGCCTCAAGGAGGAGGTTGTGTTTGTAAGGAGAGGAGTTGGGTACTCCTTGTAATTGTGATTGCCCCAAATCCTCGGTGGAGGTTCCCTTTGTGGGAGTCCTTTGTGGACAAGCTAGTGGACTTAAAATCCTTCTGGGTGAAGGCGGGGATGTAGAGCTGGGTGCTCGAATCTCGAAACATATCTTATTGTTTGCGCTTGATCCCTTGGCTCTTACTCTATCTCTCTCTCTCTCTCTTTACTATTGTGCCTTGCATAAATTCATATTGTTCATTCATAATTATTTGCTTAGCTTATTTGAGTGTGCATCTCTTGTTAATTGCATTTAGTTTCTAAAATTCCGCATTAAGTTCATTAGATTAGCATAATCACCTATTCACCCCCCTCTAGGTGAATTTCAGTGTGGTAGAGTAGACTACTCTTAATATGACAATCTCCTATGTGAGTATAGAACTGGGTCGACTCTTTGTGGGTCTCTATGGAGGCTCTGATTTTCTAAAGATACTTTCGAAACTAAGAATGTATAGGGCCAAAATAGACACAACCGAGAACTAAAGTTGATTTTGAAAAGTTACTGTGTGAGGCTTGTTGACTTGGTTTACACTAACGGCTGACTTGGCTTACACTAACGACTGATAATTTAAGACTTAGTTCACTGATTAGCTTGTAAGTCTGATCGCTATGGAAGGTTCAAGACCTAGTTCACTTATTCAGATACAGTTTTTTTCTAAAGTATCTTTCACTATAGAGTCAGTCTCATAGTATGTCAATTCTTTGAATCTCCATTCATTGTGGGGGATTGTTGGGAAAATGAAGATTTAAAATAAATCTTTAAGCTTAATTTAGGTAAGATCCGTTGATAGAATCAACCGGATAATGGTTGGAGTGTGTTCTCTTTTCATTAGGGATGAACGTGGTATATTCACATATTCAGTTCCATTTTTGAATGAATGAGATATTTAAGTCAAAAGTTAGCTTAATTCAATAGCTAAAAGGGACTAAATTAAGCTAAAACATTTAGTCCCACATTAGATATAGAGTAAAAATTTGAAGTGTTTAAATATGAAAAGATGGAAATAAAGGGTGTGCCTTTTGGGTACTTAGAGTTTTCGCGCGCTTTTGGGGGGAAACCATGACCGCGCATGCGTCATCGCCGCCCGCTCGTCCCGGCTTGGCGCCGGAGCAGAGTCCATCCAAGCCTGGGTGTGGGTGAGACCCGGTTCGTTTCTTTTTGAACCGGGCCACACGGGTGCTAAAGGGTTGCGGGTCTTGGGCAGATCCACCCGCTCCGCTACCCGAATCCGCATGCACGGTTGGACAGAACCACTATAACGGTTCAGACAGAAACCATTGCAACTGCTCCCTCTTTCCTCCAACGGACTTCCCAGGAGCACTATAAATAGCACTCCTCTCTGTGATTTCTAAACACAAAACACAGAATCTGTTCCTCTTCCTCTCTGCTCGCACACAAAATCTTTTTTACAAACAAAAGCTAGGGATTCGAACAAAGATCTAGTATAAATCTGATTTGAAAAGAGAGAATAAATTCAACATATTCTGAATTCTTAAGAGAAACAGAATTATCGTCTGAATCTGTGGCTTCCTAAGACAAAGATTCTTCTCTCTCCCCTCTTTTTCTTACAGTGAATAATCCTCCATATTAAGATAAATATTCTCCTTGAAATTTTTCTTCATCCAACTGCTTTGAATTCCAACTTGTGAAGGTACTGATTAACTACGGTTTGAATGTACGGTAATTTGGTAGTGCTATCCAAATACTGTGAATGAGTGTTGTATCTTGAGAGACTAACGTCTAGTAACCCGTTAGCACCGTATCGGGGGACGTAACTATCTTAAGGAGATTCGCTACATGCGTACTGATTGAATTTCTACACACATACAGAAAATATAGAATTTCATGAATACAGAAAAGAAGTGCAAGTGCTCAATGCTACCGCTATAGGAGTGGTATGCGGGTCATGATCCAAAAGAGAGAGACTAGCGATGGAAGCTTTTTGGAAGTTCTCTTTAGTTCACAAAAATGGTTAAAGTTCTTCTTTCAGTTCTTTAAAAGAATAATAAAATAAGTTATGTTAAATTGTTAAAAAAAGTGGTAGATTGAGAAGGTGGAGGAAATAAAAAATAATTTTGTACAAAGAAAGTGAAAAATAAAGAATAGAGTTGAGAGATGATAATATTGGTGATCTAAACTAAAATTAAAAGAAATAAAGTTAAACCCTAAAAAACACTTACCCCTTCGGCGCCTGCTTACCTATTGACTCGTATCGATGATGTACCTTTATTTGAAGGCGAGCGAAGTATGACAAATAGGATCTTCTCCATTCACGATTTACACCACGAAATGAAGGGGCAAGCTATACTACCATAGGAATGGCTATCATCACCATAAGCCATCAATGGCAGTTGCAAGAGTAAGACAACTTCGAGGCTATCAGAGTCATTTGGATTCACAGACACAGAAGAGGAAAGCAAACAAAATAAGAGTAAAGAAAAAAAGAAACTTCTATTTAATTTAAATAATAATGAAAGAAAAGACTTACACTAGTATCATTCTTAGTACAAGTTTTGCTCTCATTCCACTATGAAACTCTCCTCTCCTCTCAGTTATATAAATAAAATAAAAATTACATAAAAAAACAAAAAAACCTAAATTATAAAGTACAGAATAGCCTAACTTCTATTCTCTGCTTGATCCTCCCTCTGTCTCTATTGTGTAGGGGTATTTATAGGGTGGAAATAGATAGGGGAGATGAGTGGAGAGATACGAGGAGCTCGCTATTTCTGAATTTGAATCCTCCTCTTATCTTCTAACTTGATTTGATTTATTCATAATTTTATGTGAAAATTCAATTCTGTTCTGCACCTTATTGGCCTGTTAATTGCTGAATATCACTTATAAAATTATAGAATTAGAAAGAGAGGTCAACATAAGAGTTGAATGCCTTTAAGTCTTCTTTCTGGATCATCTTGAATAATCAGATTTGAGTTTCGGTAGCGAAAGTTATCATTAAAATATTAAAATATATCAAGTTTGAATCCGAGTCTAAATTACTTCATCTTATCTGTTGATCTTTTCTCTATCTATTTTTCCTTTTGGATTTTGCATTTCAGCTGTAGATTTAATGATCTATCTATTCTCAGTGAAACTGATAGGGTCTTCTTTTAATCCATTTTTCTTTAAATTTGGATGATATTATCTCATCTGATATACCCGGTCTTCAGATAAGATGACCTTTAAAACCTCTGAATTAGAATTAATCTCCTTTCTTTTAAATTTCTAGACTTAATTTGGATAAATCTGTTAATCTCTCACTTTTCTTCCTTAATAACACTGCACGTCATTAAACATGAAAATACATTAAATAGCAGAGATTTATTTAAATATAAATGTAGAAATGTGGCACATATGGTATGAAAAATGTAATGCACGTGTACGATCAAATACTACCGCGATAGCGAGTGACTATGTGGGTCGTGATCCACAAGGAGAGACTAGTAATGAAAGCTTTTTGTAAGTTCTCTTTAGTTCAATAAAAATGATTAGAGTCTTCTCTTGTTCTTTAAAAGAAAAGAAAAATAAGTTATGTTAAATTGTGAAAGTGATAGATAGAAGGAGATGATGATTTGAAAAATAAAAAACTAAGTTAAAAAAAGCAATAAAAAAATGAATAAAAGAGTTGGGAGATGGTGGTAGTCTAAACTAAAGATTAAAAGAAAGAAAGAAAAAACTAAAAGAACTTACCTACCTCTTCCGGTTGATGACTTACCTGGAATCCTTGTCAACGATGTACTTTTGCTTGAAGGCGAGCGAAGCATGACAGATGAGATCTTCCCCATTCCCGATCTACACTACGAAATGAAGGTGCAAGCTTTACTACTATAGAAATAGTTGTTCATCACTGTTGGCCATCAACGATACTTAAAAGGGAGAGACAACCTCGAAACTTTTAGAGTCGTTTGGATTCACAAACACAAAAGAGAGAAGTAACAAAAACAAGAGTTGAAAAGAAACTTCGATTGAATTTAATAACAATGAAAGAAAGGAAGAATACTTGCACTAATGTCACTCTTAGTATAAGCATCACTTTTGTTCTCCCATGAAACTGTTCTTCGATCTTAATTACATAAAAAAATAAAAATTTACATTTAAAAGAGAAAGAAAAAGCTAAGTTAAACCTATATTAAAATATATTCTATTCTCTACTTGATTGTTCTTTTTGTCTCTGAATTTGCAGGTATTTATAGGAGAAATGGGGAGGGGACAACACACTTGAGGATGAGACCAAATCGCTGTCTCAATAAAAAAGATCTTCTGATAGGTTGGAGATATGAACAAAATCGCTTGCCAACATAAAAGATTTTTGGATAAGGTTGGAGATAATGTTGGAGATAAATATTTATTTATCCTTTAATCTTCAGTTGGATTTTGTCTTATCTCTCTAAATCTTTAAATATACATCCCAACCCTTTAGATATCCTTTTATATATTGATAGGGTTGCTTTTTAACTTTTAGATTTGTCTCTATCATCATTTATCCTTGTTGATTCTACAAGCTAACCACCTGGATCTTCAAAAATCTGATTTTAACTGAATTAGATCTGGGTTTATCTTCTCTAATCTGCTCAATCTTCAGTTGTGATTTAAATCCTTCCAAGAATCTGATTTATTTGGCTTGGATTTGTGATTTATCTTCTCCCATCACATCTTGCACAAATTAGATACTAAGACATTATAATTGCAGGATTTATTATAGAATGGGTGTAGGAATATAATAACAAATATGCAATATATGTGTCCAGATACGTACCTCACTCCATTTGTTGTATAATTGAGCTAACGTTCTTTTTACAGGGGTTATGCTGGAATATTTATGTTCATAAATATTACTGTATATTAAGACTGACTAATACCAGTCTAATTGGCATTTAATCAAGGAAGGTAATTGAAAGGTGGTTCTATAATTAAGAAACGTTCTATTGAACGAAAAACCTCCCACCTGATATTCACTGACGTGGCCAATTAGATTGGGGACATTGATTAGTTGTCAGAACTAACAAATTTATATCCTCAACAATAGGATGCATGCAAAAGTATTTTGGATACCTTATAAGTTTTTAATAATACTACTTACACTTATTTGGTGTTTATTATCCTACAACATACCTATTTTTAATGGAGTGTACAAATATTTATGGTATGCTGGAAGAACATGAAAATGGTTTGAATTTATTTTCTTATATTCAAGCAATGATAAATAAATGACTAGAATATTTTAAAATAGTTCCATCTATTTGTTGAGTTGTATGTGTTTTTGATCCACATTGTAAATTAGATGGATTGCATAATTATTTGAAGGCTTGTTATGAAAATTTTCAAGTGGATAAAAATGTTTATGATTTATTTAGTAAAATAAAAAGAAATTTAGAGTATAGCTCAAGTATTAATCTCCCGTCATGACCAAACTAAACTACTAGTAAAGTTAAGGATACCTTTAAACTTAGTAGAGGATAACAACTATTATTGCAAAGAGCCAAAAAAATCCGGGAGAAAGTATCTTGGACAAAACCCATTCGAGTATATCCATTAATAAGTGGAGGCCAAAATATGTCTTAATGATTGTACAAAAGCAGCATTAAGGTAATAAGAAATCGTACGAGAACAAAGTGAGGACTTGAAAATGATGACCATAAGAACGAAAGGAAGCGATTGAGAAAAAGTCAGGGACTAAGGTAAGAAAACTATATGAGCTTTGATTCATCTAAATCCCAAGAGGATATGTAGGCAACTTAATTAAGGTAAAGATTAAGTTCAACACGTTTTTTATTTTTTAATTATTTTATTATATTTCTTTAAATATTAAATTAGTAATAAATATTAATTCCTATTTTTAACTATTATAGAAAAATAGAGGGAAAAAGGTCCATCCGGATCCGGAAATGGATCCAACCAGTTTCGGACTGAAACCGTAACCAGCTTCTAAGGGTCCGGTTCCGGGTCCTCCACCGGCAGAACTGGGAACTGTCAATTCTAGAACTAGAAATGTCTGTTCCAGAACCGGGGTCAGGTTTATCTATGGTGATTTAAAACGCTGTTAAAAAGCAACAATGGCGGGTCAAAAATCACCGTCTATCCAGGCAACATTAAAATTTCCTGGCGGCTTTAACCCACCGTCAAATCAAACATATCATGGTGGTTATGTGAATAACTGCCATAAAAATATGAATATTTCATGACAATATTCTAAGAAAGGCGCCATGAAAAATTAACATTTAACAACGGTTATATATATAGTTATTGTTAAGGGTCTATGAAAATTTTAACATTTTATAGCGGTTATAGAATTAACCGTCATGAAAGCTTTTATTTTATAGCGGCTATATAAATAACTGTCATGAAATGTTTGTGAAAATTTTATCCTTCCACGACAGTTCTATAAATAACCACTGTGAAAGATTTTATTTCTCAGTAATTATTGATAGAACCGCCGTGATAAGTATGACTTTTTAAAAAAAAAAATTAAACAAACAGATTACAAAATTACAGAAATAAACAAATAATAGCAGATACAAAATTATAGATTAGAAGATTTCTCTATAACAAAGCAAACAATAAATATAAAATCACAGAAATAAAACAAACAAAAGATACAAAATCACAAAAACAAATTACAGATACAAATCAAGAACTCTTATAGTTTAACCTTTGTTATGCATGCCATGTTGTCCTAGGAAACAAATTATAAAAATAAATTACAAATTCTAATCCTTGAAAATTTTAGTCTCATAAAAAGAGGGAAAAATTAAGATTTCTGCAGAGTAATTCACTTGGTACGAGCAGTACCTCTCATCAATATTTCTTCAGACACAAGTACAGATTTG